>JAUBOD010001033.1:821569-863344 GCA_032353885.1 Nothura maculosa | reverse complement strand
CTCTAGGTGTGCCCGCTGGAGCAGGAAGGTTGGACTAGATGATCTCTAGAGGTCCCTTCCAACCTTATAGATTCTGTAATTCTGTAAGAAGGGCAGAAAGAGTAATATATTGAGGCCTCATTTTTGTATCTTTTTCTTTCTCCTTCAAATCATCCTCAGATTTGTCCCTTTTCATATCCATTTCTTCATATACTGCTTTTCAATGCCAGGTCAGAAGATAAACAATAGCTAGCTTTCTTGGAACAGAAATATTGTTCATAATTTATAAAGTACTGACATTGAAAGATATGAGGAGCTAAAGAGAAAGCGAGAAGGAAAAGCTGCAAAGAGAATGGAAATGAACAACAGTCATTCTTCTTAAGTTAATAGGAAATACATGGCCATGAAATAATGATGAACCTTGCAGCCCATTTGTTGTATGTTTTAAAATAAAACAGAGCAAGCGTTAGAGCACTAATCTGAAGTATTAATAGCAAATTGGGATTTGAAGCAAAGGAAAGCCTGGAGGGGGAGACAGGCTCCAAACTCCCTGCTGTAAGGAGGAGAAGGAACTTGACAGCTGACTGGGAACAACGGATGCCGCATCAGTGCAGCCAGCTCTGAAATGCAGCTGCTGTCAACTTCACTTCATCTCCACTGCTGCCAGCACCACCTCCATTATACAGTAGCCTCCTATTCCCTGTCTCTCTCTCCTCATTGCTATCAGAGTTCGTACCTATGAGAATAATGCCACATTATTTTTCACTTTGTGAATAATCAGCTGTCTCTTTAAACTAACATCAGGTGAGAGCTCAGGACCTTCACACCAAAAAGCACTTGCTGCTTTAGTGGAAAGTAAGGTTTATATCTTGATGTGTAATCGGGTGTTTCAGCAGATGTTTTGTGAAGGCTTCTCTTTACCCATCTCCCTCCTCCTGTCAAGGTGGCTTTCTGCATGGAAGCCTCTCTGGCTTAGTTTGTTTTATAATACAGAGGGCACTTTAAAAGGGTGGCCTCTTTAAAAGAGCTGATGCTATTGACTTGTGAAGCAAGTATGTGCAGTGACAGCACTGCCATCTCTCTGTGGCTGTTTTTCTTTCTCTTAGAAGTGTGGATAATTCAGACTGGGAAAGCTGAAAATCTTATTGCTAAGTGTATCTGACCACAAAAAAATAAATAAATAAATAAATAAATAAAAAGAATAGAGAAAAATTCTATCATTCATTTTTAAAACAGTTTATAGGCTAAATGTTCCTCAAAAGAAGAGTAGAGCAGGCATCGAGACAAGGGAGGAAATCCAAAATGAAATTCTTCAGCTGCAGATGGCAATTAATGCACAGATGTGACTAGAGTTCAGCTGGCTGAGGAGCATGAGGCATCACTACCTGTGGGAACTCAGCACTTCCCAGGAACTGGCCTCAGCAGCAAGAGTTCAGCCAGGAACAACCATATTAATGCTCAATAATAAAGCAGAGACAAAATCCTTATTTTCTCACAATGTCACATCCACTACATCCATGTACTTGTCTGTTTCCCATCTCATATAATTAACTATGTAATCTTATGCATGTAATGTCCTATCTCCAAGGTACTTTACAGGTGCACCAGTAAAGCTTGAAGAGAATGATTTCTGCCTTTATTGCCTTATAGATCACAGAGGTTCTCATGGACAAAGAAAAAGAAAACGAGAAGCAGAGGGAGTAAAAAGCAAGGCAAATAATAAAGAATAGATTGAGCAGCTGTTGAATGGCTCATGATGAGATGTGCCTTCCCCATTTGCAGCTAAGAGTATCTGAAGTGCCTGAGGAGATAAAAGGACGGAGAATGAAGGTAATTTAGCAAAAAGGATAGCCATTATTACTGCAGATGAGTGGAACTGGAGGTAAAGCTGGGGAAGAAGGGAATGCAATGGGCATGGCTGGTTGCACAGCTGTACAGATCAAGCAGAAGAAGTCTATTGGAAGAGAACTGAGATGACAGGAAACAGTAAGTGCCAGAGGAAACAGACCAAGTAGTAAAGAATTAAAAAAATAAAAAGAAGATAGAGATAGAAGGATTGTGACAGAACATGTCCCTGGTCCACAATGTAGGGTCTTCTTGTAAGAATACATCTCCAGCCCTGCTCCCAGTATTGCCGCATCCCATATGTCCCCATCATGTCCCTTTGTCCCAGGACTATAGCTCTCCTTAAAGCTTTGTGGGGTCTGGGGCTCCCTGAGGGGCTGCAGTGCGGGCTGTTCCTATCCCTATGACCCACACAGGGTACCTTGCAGCTCCTGCTGCCCTCGCCCTGCCATCTACAGCCAACACGGCCGGTTACACAAAAACTGTCATTGATCAGTCCACCGAATAATAATCAACTAGTGGTCAGAAATGACTTCTCATAGCTTTAATGAAGGTTCACTTATAACTCAGCTGTCCTCCACAGACATATATGAAGAACAGAACATATTCCAGAGGAATAAAGCAAGAGAGAATAATTAACTAAGCCTCCTCTCACCTAAATTAGCAGTAATTACAAAAAACACCCTGCTTTTTACAATCAAGTTCCACATCAAGTGTTTTACATTCATATATACAGTCTACTGTAAATTATAGGCCTACAATTGTTATCAATGGAATAGCTCATTTATTACAATAACAAAAAGACAAAAAATGCAAGTTTTACTGCCTAAAGAGTAAATATGTATTGTTGCATTCAAAACCTAACTCTGTGTTACGTTTGAGCTGTAAATTAACTCTAGCAGTTGTGCTGATTTCAGTATCAATCTTTCTTCTAAAAGTAGAATGTGTTCTCACATTCTATATTTTTAAACAATTTGAGCACCCAGTATGCTTGAAAAGATTTCCCTTTTAGCTTATGTCTATCTGTCTTGACGGTAAATGCGGATCGTTTTTTAAAATTGGACGCTATACTTTTTCTCATGTAGGCCAAGACCAGAGGTGTTGCTTCTGAGGATTATGACACCATCATTAAACTCCATTTGGCACATACAATCTTGGAGATTGATTTGATCTCTCACCTCAGTATGTAAGTGCCAGACTTTTAGAACCAGTTACTGAAGTGATGAGAAGCTAGAGTTTTTCTAAGAAATACATAGGAAGCAAATGTCCAAACCTCTGACAACAATTTATACACTTACTAAATAATTGAAGAGAGGAAGCTAGTACAACACCCACAAGAGTACAGCAATCACACTGAAAATATTGCTTCCTCCCGAAATGGTGTTTCACTCAAACCTTATACCTTGAGTTAAAAGAAAAAAGGCGAAGCTTTCAGCTATGAGAAGTTGTTCAGCTCCAGAGGCATAAAAGGGAGAAAAATAACTTTGTTAATTGTTATTATTATTATTTTTTAATTCCCTGGGAAGAAATAAAGAAATGGATTTGATAATATATAGGAGCAGGTGGTTCAGAGAATAAAATCTCACCTAAATGGCACACTGTCTTCAAGTGGACTTTCCATGAGACCAACAAATGGCTAATTTAAAGTAAAGTTTCAACCTCTAAATCTGTGCTCTCCAAATTTACTCTGTTCCACTGCATGAATTTAGCTTTTCCTCCCTTTATTTTCTTAGTAAGTCCGCATTTATACAGACACAGTTACAGCACTGGGGACTGTGTGTCCAGAGAAGAATAGATTCTGAAAAAATCTGAAGCAACATTTTAAAATCTAATGGTTTATGCTGTACATCGTGTTTTGATGTAATATGCATGATCATTTTCTTATCTGGGAAGAGAAAAGTCATCTGAACAGTAACACAAGAGCAGAAAAGCAAGGAAAAAGACTAAAATAAAATAAAATAAAATAAAATACTTTGCTGCCAGGGTGCATTGGTGGGTTTGGAAGAATTGCATTTCTTTGCAAAAACATAATGCTGATGACCTTAGCAACAAACACTTGATCTGAGAGGGAAGAAATTATACAGAAACCACAGGGAAAGAGAGAAAGGAGAAAAAATATTAGAAGTGGGCACAACTTCAGGGTTTTCTCTTAGCCTGTGCTTGTCTGAAGCAAGTAAGCCTTCCTGCTTCCCCTAAGCTTGCTTTGGACTGCTCATGAGGGACACCATCTTGCTAAGAGAGTTTGAGCCTCAAAGGGACACGGTGTGCTTGTCGAGTTGCAACACACCATCGCAGTACTCAGGCACCTGTTTACCAAACCACTGCTCTTTAATCAGCTTGTTTGCAGCATCCCATACAAAGTACTGTGCATAAAACGGCTGGCTGAAGTGCATAAGCCTTAGAGAGCCCAGCCAGAATTTCTGCAGGTATAACCAGCACAAAATACATATTTCATTATAGATCGTACTAGTATAGTCTTTTGGTCCCTAACTTCTAAAATTACTAATTTTTTCAGCATCAGAGTTACAATTCAGTGTGCTGTTTTGAAAAGGCACATTTACCCATGGATGGCTCATAGTATTTAAAAGCACTTATGCTAAAAGTTTTGTGGCATCCTGCTGACAGACAACACAAGTCATCCTTATTCATTAAATGACCGGACGATGGATTCAGTTGTAATTTTGCTTTCAAACTTAACATGCCACTGCTGCCCTTTAATTGTCTTAACACAAATTGCAGATGTTTTAATTATAACTTTCTTTACAGCTATCCTTCCTCTTGGCTCCCTTACACTGCAGATTCATCCTGCAAAAGTATACACTGTATCCTGAGACACATACACGTTAATATTACCTCACTTGAACATCTGTAGCCACCCAGGAGTGAAATTCTCTCACATCTCCCACTGCTTTCCTCATTCTTTGGTTTTACTCTACTCTTTCCATTCTCCATTAACAGCCAATTCACCTGCCTTTAAATGAGTCCAAATTCAGTGTTATTCAGATGTAACACCATAGTTATGATAATGTACCCCCTGCCTCTGCAGCAGTTAAAGGCTTCACTTTCTACTTAAGAGGGTAATTAACAAAGCTAAATGGTTACCTTTCTGCATTCAGTGTAAGCAGGACAAGAAGGGTGATAAATCAGAGGAGCAGTTTTGCAACACAAATTTCTCTTTTTTTAATGCTCATTCTGTGCCAGGTGCTTATTACCATAAAACTGAAAGAAAAACTATACTAAGAATAGGTGCAAAACATCACCCTCACACTCACACATACACACACTCACACCCATTTTTAAAAACAGCTGCCTTCTCTCCCCACCCTTTGCCCCTGGCTTTTTGTAATGCACAGGTTTGAGAGCCAATCTTTAGTCATTCCATGCAAGAAATAATAGAGCTTTATTTCTTTCTTTATTTATTTGCTATAGATGAATTTAGAGAATGTAAGTGGAAAATGAATATGAAATTCTTTCTGTCTCTTGTAGTGCTATTTTTTCAGAGAGATTTGATA
Organism: Nothura maculosa; assembly: GCA_032353885.1. Taxonomy (NCBI): domain Eukaryota; kingdom Metazoa; phylum Chordata; class Aves; order Tinamiformes; family Tinamidae; genus Nothura; species Nothura maculosa. The sequence continues at coordinate 858,008 of JAUBOD010001033.1, read as the reverse complement.
AGTGTTTTCAGTGGTAACAACAATAATCCAGACTCTGATTCCTCATCTGGATGGCAAAAGGAAAATTCATGAAGTTTCATAAAGTCTAGTTCACTTTTGAAATGTCAACAATTACAAAAAATAATAATCAGCATGCAGAGGAATACTGTATTCTAGATCTTCCCCAGCCTTAAATGACTATGCCCATTTCAGATGAAGTTTAAAGTCAGTCTTACTTTCAGTAAGTGATGGAGAGTTTTTTTTAATAGCTAATATTTATTAATAGTTTTAATAGTTAATATTTTTCAGCTCTTGTTTACAGCAGGATTATGCTACACCATCATTTCATCCTAGAAAGAACTAAGGTAACCAAACCTGTGCGATAAACATTGAACTGAAAATTTAGAAGAGCTAAAGGTAACCAAACACATGGGATAAACACTCAAATAAAGTTTTTCAGAGAGTTAATTACTCAGATTTATGTTTCTCAACTTAATCTGGAAACATGGTTTTACTCTAAACCATGTTACTCTGTTGCTAAACAAACATGTTTACTCTAAACCATTTTCTAAAACAGTGCTTAGAGATACTTAGTCAACTTTTTGGAGGCCTAGAAGTACATGTGAAAACTTAAAATTGAATATTGGTATTTTAAATAAAATTCAGCACTAATTTTCACTGTTTTATATATCCTTATACTTGACTATCTGTTATCATAGCACTTTAGTATTTTATAATTGTTATTACTTCATGCAGGTGGAATATTTAATTGCTTCTCTGCCAATCTCTATTTCTCTTTCTTTTTTTCCTATGAATCACATGAACAGTGTTTTTCTGTAATTTTCTTCTCCACATGTTTACTCAAATGTATTCCACATTTTTTATCTTAATCCAGTCGTTTAGAGAGAAACAACAACCTTTTACACATACATAGATATGTATATATAAAGACTAACTATACATAGTAATAAAATAAACAAAAATAACATAAACTTCCTTCTCTTTTCTGTTTGTGCATTATTTGCTCAAAAGATTGTAGCTATGTACTTATCATGCAATAGCTTCTCCTGAAGTTTGTTTTCTACAGAAATCATCACAGTTAAAGCAAACAACATACAGAAAATGCAGTAACTGTCAAGTTTTGCCTCATTACAAAGGACCATCCAGATGCCAAAGCAATTGAACGGAAGTTACTATAGGCAGTATCTGACATTTAGGTAATCTCAGCTGGCAGATGGCTTTAAATTGGTTGCTTCTTCTATTCCTTTTATTGTCATATCCTCTCTCTTTCTTATTTACCTATTTAAATTTATTTAAGATTTACTTACAAGGTTTACTTATGTCTATGGCTCATTCTAAAATGAGAGTAAAAAGATATTTATAAACTACCAAGATTTCATAAACATGCAAAAAAAAAGATTTCATAAACATGCAAAATAATTTAAATATTTATACATATAATAGAGAAATATATATAATAAATATATATTTAGTATATGTAAATATATTAAAAATATTATATATATAAGTATAAATAGATAAGTATATATATATAAATATATATATAAATATATATATATATAAATATATATAAATATTAAAAATATAAATATAAAAATATAAATATAAAATATATATATAAATATATATTTATATATTTTTATATATATTATATATATATAAATATATATATAAAAGAGAAAGGGCATTTTTAAGAATGTACTTATTTATAGAGCTTATTTATAGAGCTATATATGAATAGCTCTAAACAAATAGGTTTGCTTTTGTGTACCATTAAGTATTATGTATCTGATATTTCTGATGTTGATGTTCCTGAGCTTGCCAGGGCTTGCCACTCAGCCTGATAAAGGAAAAAATAGTGGATGTGGATTTCAAACTGAAATCTTCATAACCAGGTTCTCTCTCTACAGGGGAAGAAATGGCTAAGCCAGATTTCAGTAATGAAACAATTCTTTATATAATTGATTTCAGAGCTACTTTGATATTCAAAATAAATACCAAAAAAATTAGCATCATTGATAATAACAAAAAAAAGTCAGTGTTTTTTATCTGCAAAGTGATGTAGCTTTTCTGATCAATTTACATTGATTCATCCAAAATAATTTAATTATGCCTAAACATGCATCCTTACTATTTAACGGGCAGAAAAAAAAAAACAGTGTGTCTGATCTGCGTGATCATATGAATGTGTCTACTGCCACCTACTTGTGATAGCAGATTTGTAGGTCCTGATCATTTTAAAATCAAAACACAGATTTCTCTTATTTTATAATTACATGTCATCACAGGATGTCATCTGTAGTTTTCTGACCTAAAGCTCTCCATTTTTGATGCTAATAAGAAATATCCAGAGGCAGCTGCATCCAGGAGGTTCCAGTGTCTGAGTTCATTTTGGACTGCTCCTACTCTACTTTCAGAATGCTCCCTTTCCTCCTTACTGTCCCAGACAGAGGGACAGCTAGTGCAAAAGTGAGTTTTGCCACCTCTCCAGCAGCAGATTTTTTCCAGATTGCATATCACTGCACAAGCATATCTCATCTGTTCTCTGTCTTTTGGCAGTATCACTGCACTATGATACCTATGTGCTAGTAATGGGTGGCCTGTAGTATAAATGTAAAAGAAAAAAAACAAAGACAAGTAAACAAGCAAAAACTACAAAACTCAGTGACAAATTGACGAATTCTTACCCTCTGTTAAAAAAGAAAGATTAAAAGAGTGGAATGCCCTCTATCAGCAAGGGCAACACTTAGAAGAATGTGACATGAAGTAAAGATAAAAGTGAAATGAGAAGCGTATTTGGCACACTAAGGGGGGAAGTAAGCGAGGAAGCTCTCCCAGTTTATTGACATGATAACAATATGACTTAGATTCACTACAACTGTTGTGAAATACAAGTTGATTCACACTTAAATTTAGCTCATGAAGTCCTTGGTGTGAGCCTAGTAAGGGATATTGTGCTACTGGCCTAACAAGTTGGCAAGTGCAGTCTGAATTACAGGCTCAGATGTAGAAATACCATGTAGTTATTTACCAAGGTGAGTGCCAGTGAATTACATATGTTCAATGCATTTGCAGCACAGAAGCTTTTACTTGTCTTCAGAATTTTACCTCTTCAGTACATAGCCGAGTTCTATGTCCTAGAAAGCTGAATATTTTCAAAAGTTTTTCCTCTCCATACAAAGGTGATCACTACTACACTTCACTATACTATACCTTTTTTGTGAATTGCTGACATAAGACTTGTAATTTCAAAACACATCAAGAATACCAAGTACAGGCAATGGAGCAGTTCATTCTGCACAAGGCTTTTCAGTATTTGCCCATTTCCGTGGGGAATGAGTTCAGTGACTGTGCTAAAGAAAAAAGAGGACGTAAGAGGTAAATCATAATAAGTCCTGAGGACACTGCAACCGGCTGCAGACATTTCCAGGTTTGTATGAGACCCTGCAGCCTTTATGTCATTACACAGGAGTTACATTTAAAATAATATTACTCTATGACTTAATATATTATTATAATACTGTCTGTAATCTGCTTCTCAGTACACTTAAAATGCTATTATGAAAGGGTGAACCCTTGCAACTTCTTTTGGACAGACTTGACATAATAAGCTTGACATCCTGCAGGAGTTGTGTTACTGTCTGATTTTTTTCTCAGGAGGACTTGATGAGGAAGCAGAAGATAACCTCTAGGTCTCACATCTGCAATATATCCACAATGAATGCCAGCGACACTGAGCACTTGAGCTTTTCTTGCCATAAATAAATGACCAAGATACAAAAAACCTCCATTAGCCAGTCAAGTGTCACTAACTCAGCTACAGCCAACAGCCCAACACTGCAACAGACCTCTTCTTGAGGGCAAAAAAAACCCAACCAACATGGACACAAAAGAGAGCCCTCTCAAGCATATCATGGACATCTCCTACTGCTATGGGAAACCAGCAGCTCAGCTGACCAGGATAAAGAGAATTAAGAGGTACCTTTTTGGGACACTTCTTCCCAGAGCATCTCTGACATATCTATGCAGACAGGATTTGATGAGCAGGTGGCATCAGAAGCAGTCACCTCATTTTGAGATAAGCAAGGTCTGGCTGGTGGACATCAAGCCTGGGCTCCAAGGATGACTCTAAGAGACTCCCGGATGACTTCACAAAAAAGTAAATAGGGCATGGCATGTTCCTGGGATTTAAATCCTATTAGTTCTTCCTAGAGGTCTTTTGGGTTTCCAGTGCCTTCCTCAATGTGGCAAATAAGGAGTTGATGAAGAAAGATCACTTTGTCTACTGAAAGACAGTGGGTGTCAGGGAACAGCAGGAGTGGGCTGCTCCACAAGGGGATGAACCCAGGACATGAAGAATTTGTCCGTCTGTCATACCACAAAGCTATCATTATTCTCTGAGAAAAAGTCAGTAGCCCAAATAATAACATAAAAATCAAATACAGTACAATGAACACTTTTTTTCTTCTTATTTTTTAAATGAAGAAGGTAGATGGTATGTGAACAGAATATATGACTTTCTGAACTGCTTAAAATATTTTTAGGTGGTGAGATCCACCTAATATTATGTCTCCAGTGTAGTAACATTTTCTTACAAAGTTGAAATTCATTTCAGTTTGACTTTCACTTATTCTCTTAGTTGGGACTAAACCTGTCCACCCAACTTAAGCTGATCACTGGAAAACACAAAGTGGACAGAATAGCAAGAAATCAAATATTCAAGCTTCAGGATTTCATATCAAATACAGGTGCCCTTGCTTACCATATGATAATATATATTATAGCCAAAGGAGTCCAAAATTCTAACTTGCTGGCTCTGTTAAGACTTCCACAAACCACATTATCTTAAAATCACATTTCACATATGCTAAACTAGTCATTTCAATTCCACTCATAACTATACTGTTTCATCAAATAATCCCTCTAATAACAAATGTGCAGAAATCCCCAAACAGCAAACATTATGGCTATCTTTCTTTGGAAAACTAAGCTAAACATTGAATAAACAACTGAGCAGATGCTCTTGTTTATTTAACTGGTCTAGAGCTGCACACGGCTAGAAATCAGTTGATTAAACCAGCTGTGAGTACCCTCAGCAGAAGGGGAAGCTTAGCAGATGCAAAATAATACATATGACCTCATCATTACAGCAGATGTATGGATAATATGGGGAGGAATATCTGGGAAAAATATAAAAGCACTGCATGCAGTCTTTGTCTGACTAATGAATGATCCCTTGTAGAAGCTGCCAACTGGCATGAGCTATGGCAATCAAACCTAAACTGCTCTGAACTGTACTGCAGATCAGCTGTGAGAATCAGCATCTGCCATAGACTCCCAGAAAACTCAGATATAAGTAGTAATTTTGAGCACAAGAAAATAATTCCCTCAGTAGTAGTAAGGCAAACTTATGCAGAACCCCTCTTTTAATTTTTGTTTGTTGGCTTGTTTGTTTTGGAAAGGATGCTAATTAAATGTTTAGAGAATATAAAAGTAAAATATAGAACTGCACTACTAACTCTGCAAGACTAGAATATGGATGAATATTATAGAGGGAAAAGTATGCGATACCACCAAGACTAGTTTTATTAGCCAACATTTAAGTTTGTACCTTTACAAAGGAGGAAATTGCGGATGAGCAGGACAAAGGAATATCTGCAGGTAGAAGACTGAGCTGAGCCCTGAGTAGGGGGAACAAAGGAGCCAAGTGAGCTTAGGTGGGAACAGATGGAGGGAGGAAGGCAGGCTGGGAAGGCTATAACTTCTGAGTATCTTGTCCAATGGGGAAAAGGAGAGGGCCACCTCCATTGGGAAATTAGGATAAAAAGGGGCATGCATCCTCCCACAATTTGGAGACCCCACAGAGATCTTCCTGTTGAACTCTCTCTCTTATTGAAACAAAATTTTAGAATTCTTTTGTCTCCTTTTTGAACATTCAGTTCTTGACAGCGAGATTTTCCACACAGAAGCAAAAAAATATCTACTCTGGATTAGCATCAAGAGCAGTGTTTTGTGTCCTGCTTCTCCATGCTGTGCAATTGGACATATAAATATGGTTCAGGTGGTGAAATGTCATTTCGTCTGATGCCTTACACATTCCTTCACCTCACTCAATCACTCTTTTCCTTTTTATGTAGAATGGAATGCCAAGATGAAGAATTTGGAAGAAATAGGCTGCAGAAGCAAATTTTACCTGATTTTTCCTTTGAGAAAGAGGAAATTTAAGGAGCAAAATTTAGGAAAGGAGGACTGCAACTTTTTTTCAATAGAAAGACATTTACAGTGTAGAAATACTGACATTTGGACATATCTTTCCATTACAAAATTAAATCTTTTTGATATCAGCTAACAGACAGCTACCTTATTTTAAAATCAAATGTGCACTATTTTTATTCTCAAATAACCTGAAAGATTAAATTCCGCAGTTTTGTTAGGTGCAGCTGCTTTTCAAAGTAGTGTTTATTTATAAGATAAAACTCTAGTGCCACAAGCTGGACATGTACAGATTGCATGCTGCACTAGGTAAACCCCTTTTCTTATGCACTGCAAGACACAAACCAATTCCACAGCTCCCAGCTGGATTCCCCATCCCTCAGGCAGCCTTGTTAGCAGTCTTCTTACAGACTCAGTCCCTCTCATTACAGTTTCCAGTCTTTATTTCTGTAAAAAATACCGAACAATTCTGACAACACGCCTGTAGTCCATTAGCAGGGAATGTGAAGCAGTTCCTGTCTTCATTTTATGCTTTGAACACACCACTTGTGTCATTGTTTTTTTCCCCTGCACACTCATTACCAACTGTCAGGTCACCCTGTCTCAAATCTTCCCTGGTGCTTTAAATTTCACCGATTTCTTATCACCCTCTCTCCTTGCTCAGCTAAGCACCTTGGCTGCGACTAACTTAAGTAGCTGCTCTTCCCTCTGTTGTAGCTTAATAACCATTAGGCCAGTGCTTCTCCACTCTCTCTCTGTGCATTGGGATTAATAACTATTGGTTGCCTCTGCATCTTTTTCCTCTATCTCTGTTTTCATTGAGAAAGATTAATTTCAGCTGAGACATAAAAAACTACAGCAAATCACATCATTTTTGTAGGTATACCCGTTCTATTTTACTCCATTAACTGCAAAACACTTTTTCACACAATTGCATGCTTGATCAAAATTTGTTTGTAAAAGTGCCTTAAAATGTATGTTCTTCTTAGGTTGAAATATATAGTAAATCAAGAATGAACATGAGAAATGTGGAAACCATTTCGGTAGGACTGGACATAGATTTTGGCTTTGTACATGGAGAAGCAGAAAGTGAGAGCTGAGACCTTGTTTACTACTCTTCTCTCCCTAACATATTTCCATTTCCATCTTCTGTTGGCAGTACGTCACACTCCAGCAGGATGTGCAGCAGGATTTATTTTCTCTGCAGCTGCTGCCCTGTTTGATGACACAACTCAGCTACCACTGTCTCTCCTCAGTGGTATTTATACTCCAAAACAGAAGATTCTTCATGTATATCACATTCATAAAACGCAAATATTTTAGGTGATGCTGCACCCTGTACTCCAGATGCCCATGAACTTGCTTGAGAAAGTAACGTTAACTTCCGTCATGTCTGGAGGATCTTGCTAGAAGAGCAAGGAGGGGCGTGGCTTTTTGTATGTGTTGACAGAAAGTTTCGGTGGCTTGGATATCTGATCAGAGATCTTTATATTTTCTTGACCTAATTGTGTAGGTTTGAACTATTCTGAAATATAAAACAGATTGTTTTTTGGTTTGTTTGTGTGTTCATATATCTGTTTAGGTTTTCGGCAAGCTGTTGTATGCAGGAAATACTGAGCTTACCTCAGTTAAAGTAAGGTATTACACCTGACAGAAATCTTGCAATTGTTTTGTGTGGATCAGGAACTGTTTTGGTCACCAGGCCCTGAACTTGAGGGAAATTATATTCCTTTACCAGAGCATGAATTCAATGCACGGCATATGCAGTGTTTCCAGCTGGTGAATGAATATGTTTGCAGCATTTTTCAACAACATGCTGACAGGACACAGCATGACATAGTTTGCTATGCAAAAAAAAATCAATAATGAAAAATCATGTCTCTTCAAGCAGCCACCGTTACTTCTACACTCACAGTTAAAGAAAGAACTTTAAAAGTGTTCATGAAAAGACATATTTCATAGACTAATATTTTAACATGATGCAAGGGTAATAGTAAAATTATATACCAGCCAAAAGCTCCTCAACTGACAACACACAGAGGCCTTAGTGAACGCATTGCTCTGCAGCAAGTTTGATGCTGCATACTGCAGGAGTACTGTGGCACATAGAGCACACATTTAGCAATATTTTGGCTGATTTACACTATAATTTTAGTATGGATCAGAGATGTGCTCTTGAAGCTCACCTTTCAAATCTCAGTTAAAAACTGTGGTTTATTTTGCAAAGTGATGTCAAGAATAATATTCCTTTGGGTGAACTTACATAGAAGAGCAGCACTAACACACACTCTTGAAATATATATTCAGAGGACGCTGACTTCTCTGCACCAACTGTTCTACTTCAGAAGTTTTCATTCACATACACTGTTTGCAAAGTTATGAAGAAATAACTTGCGGAGGCACAAGGAATGATCAAGAGGCACAAAGTAGTATCTATGCAAACTGAGCACAGCAGGCAATGCAGTCAGTAATCTCCTCAGAAGGCAGCTCCAAATTCTGACTTCTCTGTATATGTGTATACACACATATATATACATAAATATATCTATACATACATAAATAAGTAGAATTGTTCCTTTCCTTTCCTTTCTTTCTTTGATTTTCATGAATATATTTCCATAAAATACTTCATTTTATGAGCAGTTTTCAACTTTCTGCTACATGTGCTCTTTATTTGACTTAATTAAATAACCTTTTTTCTCCTAAACTGGATGACAGTAATTTTTGTAAAACAAGGGTAGAACACTGAAGTTTCAAAGATGCACAAACAAACATGACTAAATTCACAACAGCATAGACTTTAACAACATCAACAACAACAAAAAAAACTTCCTTAAATATTCTGAGAATTTCTTGTACTGCTTATTAATTTAAAAAAAATAGTTGCAGAGTTTGCCAAATGAATCTTACAGAGAGCAGATGGAATTCTATAAATAGTTCATTAACTGTGAGATTTTTCAGTCTAACTCCTTTTTCCAGCATAAGTAATAAGCTAGATTCAGGTATCTTCTGCTATAAGAATTATCCATGTCATTCTTTTTCTTTGCCTGTTTACTTCTTTTTCTGTATTAAAGTTGGATTAAACTGTGAGCTTAAACTCTTAAAGTGAGATGTTGGCAAATACAGGCACTTGCATTCACAGGTCTGAGGACTTAAACTTGAAGGCATCGAACTCCCATACCTGTCATATTTTCCTTTAAAGCTCACTAATCTGACCTTACACTCACATTTCTGGGCATGTCCCACTCTTGCCAGAGCTGAGTAGCGTAAGCAGTTGGCTCATGCCAAAACCAGGTCAAAATCTGCAAGCTTGGCATTCTTCAACACACTTGGCCCTGATAGGGTTTATTTCCTTTGAAATACAGCTATTGTTTTCCTTTAAGGAGGAGGAAATGATGTTAGCTCTTTTATTCAGTTGACTACTGAGTAGTGAATTCTCAGAGTAGATAGATGGAGGTATCCTTAGCCATGAGAATGATACAGCTCTTCATTATGTGGTTTAATGTCACATACTCTTCACCTTTCAATCTGAAACAACAACAAAAAATCTTCCTGAAATGAAGAAAACTCAAGAGCTACAAAACTGTCTGAACTATGAAGTGACAATGAACGCGGCTCAATAGCCAAGTTCTTAGGGAATTAGCTTGGGATCAGATGATCCCTGTTTCCTAATTCTGCTCTAAAATCCTTTTCTGTTTTTTATTGTTGCTGCTGGTGTTTGTCGGTTGGGTTGTGGTTGTTGGTGGTGGTGTTTGTTCGTTTGTATGTTTGAATTATTAAAAATATTATGAACAGATACAGATAAAATTTAAAGATGGTACTGGTCAAGCAGCCTCCTATACATTAACCTCTACACTAAAAATCATTACATATCTGAGCCTTTGTAACCTGCAGCTCCCAAAATTTCCTCCTCTATTCAGTATTTCCTTTGAGGTAGTTTAAAAGGCAATTGGTGTCTTGCGCTTGGAATAAGGAATGGAATGTTTTTTTAGACAGATTCACTCTGTGAGAACCTCTGATATTGATATATAGGTAGGCTTTCATCAGGGGAACTTCATCACTACAAAGTCATCATTGATGCAGTCTGCTTAATTCATTCTTCCCAGTTTCTGTAAGTTTTCTTTTCTGTACATCAGGGGACCTAATCTGCCAGAATATTAATATTATTATTGTTAATACTAATAACAGTAAAAGTATTACTACTGATAATAAGAATAACTGATTCATAATTGAAAAGCCCAGCTACTATTATAGAACAAAGTTCTGGAGGGAGAGCGGAAAAAATCTTCGAGAACATCAGATAAACGTATTTTTTCATCCATAGAATATTTGCATGGTTCAAGTATAATAACAGTTTATTATTATTATAAATCTAGTTGTTTCTATCTAAAAGTCTACTCTATATATTTGAGGCACATTAGCATTCTCAATATTTGAAAATAATTAAGGCTGTGACTGATATTTATTCTTCACCAGTGCATATCAAGAATGTGTTTTGCTAGTCAATGAGGAGGTGGCAGAAAGTGCCAGACAACCAAGAACCAAGGGAAAGAATGGTCGTATTTATTGTTAATATCAAATAATAAAGAAATGAAATGATACATCTAACAAAAAATATGCTTACTATGTGCTGGGTTTTAGCAACAGACAAAATAAGGAAGATAATGTGCTTAACCATTATTTATATGAAGAAGAGAATAGTAATTCAGATGCATCACCAATTGCCTAAATATGTTACATAAGTACATTACATTCAGATCCGCAGTTGCTCGGTTGCTCCTGTAGCAGTGAGGATTGGGAGAAACCTTCCTGGCAATTGGGAGATCTCATGCGGTGCATCCACCTATAAGTGAGGTCTTCTAAGTCACTACAAGAGGGTACAGCTTTTATAGAGCCAAATCAGAAAAAAAATGCATGAGTGGTGTGTGTGTGGTATCTAGTGTGACCTACTTTCCCTATCATCGAGGCCTGGGACTCGGCCTGAGCCCTATCTTGGGATGGGAGGGTTCCCTTCAAGTTTGAAAACACTTGCAACAAGCCTACAAAAGCTACAGATTTATGAGCCTATGTGCAGATTAGTACAAGCCGTCTGGCTGGCCTACATGCAAGTTAGCACAAGCAGTTCTACAGGTGAGCTTTGGTACTTCTACAAAGGCAGTGCCATGTTCATCTGTAAGCCACCTCTGACTTGGGCCTGTGGTTCAGGCCCTAGCAGTTCAGGATGAAAAGTTATTGGAGGTAGAGATACTAACATCTCTTTGCCAAAGCTCTGTGTTATCTCATTTTTTTCTGGGGATTTTGACAGTAATTACTGTCGAAATATTCAGTTAATTTTCTTTGTGAAAGAAAATTCCAGCCCAGAGAGACTATAATAAATACTTATTATGTACCTGATATATTGCTAATGAGGAAGATGGTATATCACTAATGGAAAAAAAAAAAAGATGTACAGTGAAAGCCTTTCTGAAATGTAGGTAGTGAATATTACAATTAGAGTACATTTATTTAAATGTTCAGGCATTAATATTATGGCTTCCTACTTCCATGCTGCAGTGAGATCATACTCTACAACCTCTCAGGTTTCTCCTTGTCCTGCTGAATCCATGGTATGATGAATATTGACTTCTCTGGGAGCCATACCCAACCATGAAATAGCCATGAAAGAAAGATATCCTTAAAACAGAATTTTAAATGTCAGTAGCTTTGTTCCATGTGATGACAAATCCAAAATAAAAACAGATTTCCAAGGGCATATCTGGGGGAAATGGGAATAGGAAAAGGGAATATCAAGGAAATATTGATTCTAGGAGAAAACAGCAAAAACTAAAATTCTGTATTGAGATGACCATGCAAGCTTGGGAGTGATGAGGGTGGGAAGCCACAGGAGGAAGGGGACCAGGAGCTGAGGGCAAAGGTGACAGCAACTGTCTGGGAGGGTCCCCCCTAATGGGGGAAGGTCCTATGGCTTCCAACAATGGAGAAGAACAGCTCTGGCAGCAGGAACTCTAGGCCCCACTGAGTAAAATCAAATATTTATTAAAAATGTTATCATTAAATAACAACTTTTAAAAGAAAGGTATCATCCCCACATCCAGCAGCTTTCTTTTACATTACATTTACATTTTTTAACATTTTATTAATAATAGTAGTAGTATTGTTTTACCTCATTTAAAACATTTGACTATGAACTACTGAAACAAATTATCAGACCATAAAGAGAAGTTAATATTACTTAACTCTTTCTGATCAAAATAACATGCATTATTAATATTTCCACCACTTTACCTATAATCCAGATTCCCAAATAACTCTAAGAAATTAGAAATTATCTCCAAAGCTTCCCTATTTTCTAGATTCTGCACCTGTCTGTCCTGGTAATCTGTCCATCATTTTGCCGTGGAGGTTGGAGGTCCCACAGAACTGAAGGCACTCACTGATCATCTGTAAGCGATTGAGACTCTCTTCTGCTGTAACTGAATTACTGTAGACTGTTTGGAATCTGTGTGGAATTTTTATAACTAACATTCTGCTACCAAGTTTTACATTTTTATGCAGGTAGAAATCTTTTTTTTGTTTTAACTATAAAAAGAATCTGATCATGAAAGGCAATGCCTAGGGGAAGGTTTTCAGAATTACTTGTTATTCTCAGCTTTAGAGAACTCAAACAGCTAAAACAGAGAAACTGAATATTACATCTGAAAGAAATTCAAATTTGTATCTTTACAAACTAAATCTAGCTGACAACTTCTTGCTAACCAGCAGTGTATAGGTCAAGCTTTGAAATAAAGTACCTAAGAAATAAATGTATTTATGGCAGAAAAATATTTACTTTTTTATATTTACTGTTTTATTCATGTAAATACTGGCTTGGAAGTCCTCACTCCCTTCATCATCCATTGGCATAAATCCTTTTCAGATGCTGAGTGGTTGTCATCCTCTAGAAATGATAGTTTCATCAGCTCAGAGTTGCCTTAAGCCAGTCTACAATGACAGATATGAATCTCCTTCTGTGAACTTCATTCAGTAGAGTACAAAGAGTGATCTCTGCTATTGGAAGAATTGATTAGGAAAGTTCTTTTGAGCAGGCTTTTTTTTTGTAAAAAAAAAGAGCTTTTTTTTCCTTTTTTTTTTTTTGGTAAAAAGCACTCCTACAGAATCATTGTAGCACAAAATGTCTTCCTGCTTGCTCACTCATTTTCTTCAAAGTAAAGCAAGAATGCGATGCTTATGTGGATAGTGAGTGTCGGTGGCTCAGATCAGGAGCCTACAGTTGCTGGAAGGTAGTCAGGATATTTTTTATTTACCTGAGAGACAGTCAAATACAGGGTAAACATATATAGAACAGTCCAGTCTCCTGACTGAGAAACAAATATACTGGGACACAAATCTATACCTTTGAGAACTCAAACCTGAAGACTTTTAAGGAAACAGTGAGACTCATAAAGAGTTAGGATGCTTCCAGGACTAAGCAGCATCCATCATCAAATATGCCGAACTTTCTGGGAGTAGTTGGGGCACAATTTTTGCCTTTTTTAACAGATAAGCCTTTTACTTCCTATTTGAATTTGGTCCATTGTCTTTGAATAAGCTTTATACCTAGTTTTAAAAGAGCATGCTTTGTGAGGTTATATTAGAGCAGATCTAAATAAATCCTGTTTATCATTCCTTCGGCATTGATATTGTCCTTGGCAAATGGCCTCACTCAGTGATGCAGAAAAACGCGTATGTTAATATTCTGCTAATGTGCAGTTGGGACCCTTAATGATTCAGCTTTTTGTATAATAGACTCAGAACACCTAGAGGAAATAAACAAGATCATTACAAAAACTTCAGTATTCTCTCCACCTTAAAATGTTTGTGCTTCAAAGATGATATTGCCTATTAGAGTCTCTCAAACACCCACTGAAAGCCGCTGTAGCAATTTCGGTATTTGCATTTGAGTAGCCACTAGCTATTCTAACAATTCCACCTACATAAAAAAGGATGAAGTCCAAAAAAAAAAAAAAAACAAAAAAGGGGGGGCAAAATGGAATTAGAAAATAGGCAAAATTAGAAGATAAAGAGGCTACATTAAGCACAGCCAGGATTACAGAGCATTTAGAGGTCAGGGTTAATATCCACCGTCTGAGCTCTAGACTCAGAGACTACTGCAGATGATGGATTAGGTCCTTCAGTGTATTGAAAGAGCAAGAAAATATTCATAATATTTATACCAAACATCCAATTTCTCTATGCCTAATTGGTCTAATAGAAATTTTAAAATAAAGGAATTCTGGGAGAGAAAATGTATATAAATAAGTGGCATATAGTGTTGAAGTTTCTTTGCATAATAAAGACTTTCTATCATAAAGATAGTATCTCATAGATAGTATTTCATTTTATTAATTTCTGTAACTGATTTACTAGTTGAACAGAACGTTCTTTGTTCAGTGCATAAAGTACTGATAGATCCTATACATACGCCTGATAGAGAAAATGCATGCCACTCATATATGATCTGAAGAAATGAACATATGGGATAAACCCAGGTTACCCAAATATCTAAAGAAGTCTATTCAGCAACATTGATGTCAATTTTTCTCAGGAGAGTAGAACAGAAAAAAAAAATATTGTGCCATGAAAAGCTGGGCAGGTGTTTTCAGGTAGTATCAAACCAATAGATTTAACATCCAAATGAATTTGGTAGCAGGTTTAAAATATTACTATAAACAAGCCTATAAGTAGTAACAGCTCAGCTGCAAACACACTCTACATTTGATCTCTCATCAGGGAACACTTTGTTTTCAGTCTTGCATTGGTCTCCTGCACAAAACCGTTATTCTGATGTTAGTCATAGAACCATAAAATTATCCCACAAAAATGGTTTTACAGGCATAATTATCATGTAACAAAACATGTGGGGCAAAACAAAGAATTAAAAAGCTTTAATAAAATTATCCAGAAAGACTATTAAAAAGGTGTGGAAATATTTCTTCTTAGCAGATAAAACAAAAGAAACAAAGAAACAGTATTCCTGTAAAATCTTTGAGTAGGATTGTCTTCCATTAATAAAGAACTTCCTTGGTTACAGTATCTTTGTGAATGCACTGTGAAAACTATAGTTTTCAAAAATCAAAAATAATAGAAAAATACAACATATAACATTAAAATAGTGCATAATAAAAAAAGCAGAAATCTTTATTATGTTTTGTATTTTTTTTAATTTTATACATATTTGCCTGGCCAGCACGTTTCATTTTGGTATTTTTATATACTTTATAAGATATACTAATTTTTTTGTTCTATAACAAAAAGTAAAATAAATATAGTGTTTCTCTAACTTAATCTTCAGATTGATACAATATATCAAATTTATATTACCTCTGTAGCTAATACTTGGCAGGAAATTCATTAATTGAGCTATAAATTTCGATATGTTTCTTGCATGCATGGAAATATATAACAATAAATCACATTTCAGTCAGGCACATTGCATTTATGGTATGGTACCAGCAAGACTCAAAAAAAGAACAAGTCTATAGCATTTAATGTTTGAAACTCTTTATTTGCAGCTATATTTTCATAACTTTTCATCAGAAAAAAATGTAATAGTCTAATAGACTATTAGAGATAAGAACTAAGAATTATCTATTTAATAGATTCTATTAATAGATTCTTCTCACAAAAAAAAATTCAGTTTCATGAACAAAAAAAGTTACAATACTCATAGCTTTTTTTAACTTTCACTCTTACTGTAATGTATGTGACAACATACTCTAGATTCTTTTATTAATACTAGAATCATGTGATCTTCAAAGGATTTCTAGAGTGCTCCAGGACCTTACTTATGATGGACTTGCTACTTGATGAAATATATACACAGCGTGGGAGATGCGAGGAGTTGGGAAGCAGTGTTGATGCACATGTTGTATATCTCCTTTGCTACAAATAGGTTGGAAACAAACCTTGGGAGCTTCTGTCATACAGAATCATGATCATTCACAGAAATGTGGAAAATCAATGAAGTCAAATCACAATAAGGAGAAGAAATATGGAGTGTTATTTAGGGATGATGCAATTTCCACATACTAAATGTTTCTTCAAAAAACAGTGTTGGTGTCTTTTACATCTCTTCCTCTATCACTCAGCAGAGTGATTTGTTCAGTTTGGCATTTCTGTTATTGGCAGGAAATGTTCCACCATGAAAGCAGGGAGAAAAGAAAGAGAATCATGCAGCCTCTGTGGAAATCATGTACAGGCAGAAAAGAGAATCATGCAGCCTCTAAGTAGAAAGCTTTATTATGAGAAAAGAAGATAGTTGAATTTTTTACCTAAATACCATACTGGGTATTTCAAACATAAGTAGGCTCTGACATTAGGGGAAATGTATAGATTTATTATTTCAAAACTTTGGATTCACAATTTAAGGAAAAGGAGACAGAAAAGAAAAGGAGTGAAAGGAAGATTACACATTCCACAATATCTAGGGAGATTATTTCCTACCTTTGAAGAGGTAATGCAAGAAAAAAACAGAATTACACTGTTTTTAAACACCTATTTTTATTGTCAATTGTCAATTGGGCAGTGAAATTTTCAGCAAATACCCAATACAGACTATTAAAAAAAAAGCTGTCCTCATTATCACTCAACTACAGTTATCCAGTTATCCAGGCAAAGATTTCTCCTACTATCATGAGACTTGCAATTTAACACACATAGCTAGTGCATTCATAGATACTGTCTGACAGCACAACTTTCTAGATTCTCCAGAACATTGCTCCACCTCATCACAATGCATAGACATTCAAAAGAGTGACACTGCTGAAATATTATTGCTACATTAACACAGAGGCTGCAGCACCAGGAAAAAAACTTTCCCACAAAACTCAACTAAAAATTCTACTAAAAATAACAGAGCACTAGAGGAAAACAATGAAGATTTAGGGGAGTGCCTCAGCAAAACTCTTGTATGATATAAACAGAGGATAAAACAGATAACCTGACGACAGTTCCACTATAATAATATGTGTTTTGGATTCCTAAAAAATGTGAAAGATTAAACTATTTAACTGAATAAATTATGGCACATTTTCATCCATCTTTGTAAGAGTTAGGAGCATCATAAAATTGCTGGGAGCTGAGGTGAGGAAAGAAAAGAGGTCATATACTTCCTTCCATAAGCATGGTAACAAAAAATTCCCAGCTATATTGAATCACAAAGTCTAATTTGAATTAGATATTTTTATCACAAACCTAAAGGCATACGGTACATGAATGAAAATCTTGGCTTATGCTCTTAAAAAAAATCAGCTGTGAATGCTAAACACCCATTGAGCTTCGCAGCTCTCTAATTTTGACTTTTGTATTCCAGATATTGGAACTGCAATACATCAAAAAAGGTATACTGAATTTATTGCAAGCACCTTTTTCCGCTTTTTAACACTTTAGATGATTTGTAATGATTTAGTTTATTCTGTAGCTTCCACAATTTTCATTACAACAGAACTGGAGAACTATGAGTGCATGCAGAGCTGGCCTGAGCCAAAACAACATCAGTGCTCAGGGACCCAATGTCTGCAAGGCATGACGTACAGGAGGTCTGTAACCATTCCTCTGAAAAATCCCAAGGACAGCACATTGCATGTAGAAAGACAGATTTGCTATGAGAGCTGCAGCCCAGGAAGATATGTGATATATGCATGGCAAGAAATCAAGAGAAAAGAGAGTGAAAGAATACGCTTTATAAAAAGAGCTTGACTGGACAAGTAATTCCAATTACCTGCACTGCGCGACTGTTGTCACTATGGCTCCAACAGGGAGCACATCCGTTCCTCGTTAACATCATATCGCACCTCAGGACACACAAGTATTACATCAAATGCATCCTTCTATCACTGGGTAGCAGTCTGCTTTCTGGCACATCTCAAATGTGTGGATAAATACACAAGACTACATATGCTGCTCTCCATTACCCTACACCTAAGCGTTTTTTCAAAGCATCTGCGCACAGACTTGAATTTGCTTGCTTGGGCTTGTGGTGGCTTGCTCTCACTTACACATATTTGCGTTTGAAGTAGGTGAGCGTGCTCTTACTCGGGCTCCACGCAGAGCGGGACGCGGAACGAGGCTGTGGGGTGTATGAGGAGTGGGACGCCACGCGTGGCAGGGTGGCATACGCCGAGGGGGAGGTGGAGCGGGGCAGGGTGCCATAGGCAGAACGGGAGAAGACGTTATTGTAGGAAGAGCGCGATAGGGTGTTGTAGGCACCACGGGAGAGCGCGCTGTAGGAAGCGCGAGGCAGGGGGGTGAGGGCAGAGCGCACCACAGTGCCCCACGCTGCACGTGAGGTGGGGCCCCAGGTGGAGGGTAAAGCTGAACGCGAGGCGGCATTACACGAGGGACCCCACTGCGGGCCGCAGAGGGAGCGGGACGCTGGGGCACACAAGGCCCGCGAGGCAGGACGAGATGCTGGCGTGCACACTGAGCGGGCCGTGGCGGCCCCCACAGCACGTAGCGTTGGGGGGCACACGAAGCAGCTTGATGCTGACATGTCCTCCAGGCGCGAGGCTGGAGAGCCAGCTGCTGCGGCTGCCATGGAGAAGGTGGATGGGGTGCACAGCGAGTGGGCGGCCGGGGGTCCCACGGGGCGAGGAGCCGCATAGGACACAGTGTTGGCCAGGTGCAGCACTGAAGCAGAGCTCTGTGCCGCAAGGGGCACCGGGGATGCCCCTGCGCATGGCCCTGGGGAGCACACGGTGCGGGCCACAGGGCCACCCACATTGGGTTGAGATGGAAGGGTGACTATGGGGCTGCACATGGGCTGAGATATCGGAGAGGGTGCAGGGCCGCAGACATGGGAGAGAGAGGCAGCAGAAATGCTGCCGGAAAGGGCTGCTGGTGGTGGCGCAGAGTGGGGTGCTGGAGAGCACACAGGGTGCGATGGTGAGGCAGACACATGGGCAGGAACTGTATGGGGTGTGGAGCTAGGGCTGGAGCCAGCCATGAAGTGATTTAGCAGGGCATTCACAGCATTGCCGGCTGGGACAGACACAGAGTAAGACATTGGCCCCCCTCCAGGCTGGGGTGCAGACCCAGGCCCCGACTCAAATATCACTTGAGGCATTGAGGTGCACACAGGGTTGGATGCTGGGATGGGCACAGAGCCATACATGGTGGCAGGCACTGGTACACAGGTGGGGGCAGGCACGGTCTCGTATATAACACGGAAGCCAGGATCACAGCCAGCATCTAAACCAAAAGCAACGCTGGGATTGAAGCCTGGGCTGCCAATGGAGTTGCATAAGGGGTGGCCTGCAGGGAGGTACACAAAGTCATACACGGGTGGTCCCCCTGTGTTGGCATTGGGATTGCACACTGGGATACATACATACTCGCACATGGACTGCAACCCAGCATCCCCTGCTGGGACAGAGACAGAGCTGTTGGCTGGCAGGGAGCCATTTTCACAAACATGGAGTGATCCATTCTGGTTCAGGGGCAACGTGCCGTTCTGGCCCACTGGGTTACACACCTCAGTACTGGCACATCCCTTGCAGTAGGCAAACTTGTGGCATCCAAAGTTGGCCAGGAGCCGATGTTTACCAAGCCTGTAAGGTGTAAACTCCACCACAGTTCGTGCCTGTTGATTGGCAGCCAGTGTTCCTAAACTGAGGGAAGGGAAAGAAAAAAATTAAGGTGTCTTACAGGCCTGATATAGCTTGTAATCCTGAAGCACTAAAAGTTGAATACATACTTAGGTTTGATTTGCTAGGATGTTTTCACAGACACTTTGTTAGGATAGCTTTGTTACTCTTGCCTTTCTCCCCCCAAAAAATCAGTGTTGTGAAAAACATGATAACAATTTCCTTCTGCAAAAAGACATGAAAAATTCCTACTCATGGAAAATTCTACTGTCCTGATAGTGATTTTTTTTTTTTTTACTTTACCATTAGTATTCTGAAATTTGGTCAAGATATTCTCTGGGAATAATAGTTCCTTTAATTCTTCAAAAATGTAGGACACTTGCTTAACTCAGAAATACATTTACTGTTTCCTGCTTTCAGTGGTCTAAGTTTTATCAGGGAGTTTTGTGGCATTAAACTCATTATCATTCAGATGAGCAGCTCCTAGTTATTTCCCCTCAAAACTAGTCCAACTTCTGTGATGAAGGTTAGCAATGCACATTAATGACCAGGTAGCATGTTGTTGCATCCTATAAGCTTTCAGTTTCCCATGATTAGCATATTATGAGTTTAGAATTTCTCACTGTCTTTTTCTAATTGTTCATGTATCTATTCACAGATATTCATATGTAGAGGAATTTATAGGAAACTCTGTAGGATTATAATGATTGAGGTTCCCAGCTAGAATTTCTTGTGAAGGAAGCTGTGCATGCCTCTTCAGACAGAAATTTGGAAAAACAAAAGTTATATGTTTAGAAAAAATGAAGAAACAGCATGTCTTGCCAGCTTTAAATGCTCTATCAGTTTCAAGAGAGTGAGACTTGCAAAGGAATTTCAAAGTAATGAGGAGTACTAAGTCCAATTTAGATGCTCAAAAACAAAAATACTAGAAATGTCACTTTCTCAAAACCTCCTCTGACATAACAGCCTTTAATCGACCTCAAATATTATTCCCAGCTATGTAATCATTGAACTTACTCAATGGTCATTGGTTCTTTGAATAAACCACAGCCTTCTAAAGTCATTATGCAATTCTTCATATCTTCCTGGAGAGGATTGCAGAAGGAGATCTCTGCAGTGCATGGAACTTTCAGCCTGGGTTGGCTTAATAGCTAGTCAAAAATATTTACATAGATTATTTTTTGTGACTATCACAATTAGCACTTAAGTAAATTAATGAAAGGAAAAGAGAGGTTATTCATATTCATGGTTCTCTTCGACAATCTCTACAGGTCAAAGTCAATTGCTGTATATTCAAAATCACACTGATCTCTTAAAAGAGTTGCACGTTTTCTGCAGCTAGGCACTGTGCAGTAAGAGTACAAGTCCATTTCTAGACCATAATGTCTATGTCTGTAGTTTCTTACCTTCACAATAACAGGAGGCCTGTTGACCACAATATCCCTGCTCACCATCAGAACATCTCCACACTCTGCATCTGAGACTGCAACTACTTTCATAATGTTGTGATCATAAAGATGAGGTCCATATTGATTATATGATATACAGAGTGGAATTTTTTTCACTGTAAAGCAAGTTATAATTGTTATTCTGATGTTTTGGGTTGATATTACCCCTATTTCCTCCCCTAAAGGCTTAACTGGTCCTTACAATGCACTAGACTTCAAAATTATCATAACATCTTTGAGAACAGACATAATGTTTCCCAGCTTAGATGATACATCCCAAACTTCTCACTTTTCAGGGACTACATCTACATGAGCAAATTTAGCAGAAAGATCATCTTTACTTAAATTTGTGAAGCTTCCATTTTACTGTAGTTCTCAAGGTAGTAATCCAAATCAACGTGAATTGAAGCTTGGTAAAACAGAATGTGAACAACAAATAAGAAATTTCTTCTTAACAGTGATATGACTTATGTAAAAGGATTTTTTTCTTTCAAGAATCTGAAAGATTTCAAAATCATGAAACTGATTAATTTGCTCTGCTTATCATATTGTATATCTGAAAATAATAACTTTAATAGTCAAAACAAGTGTTTTACACAGGCTACTATCTTCTGATAGTAGAAAGGAAATAAGTTGCTTTTCTGGCAAATAAATATCACTTTCTTTCTATTCAATACAAAATTCTTAGTGGAGATTTTAGCAGAAATTCCTATGTGATTGCTTCCCATCAAAAATAAGGGATTCCCACTAACTCTGCTCGTAAAAAAAATCATCTCCTGAAAAGAGAACCAAAATGCATTATATAAATCCATCTTTCTTACCTTCCCTTGGGCCCAAAGTAATATTCATTTTGTCTTTCCAAAATTGATCCATTGGGCAACCATGGTATGTTATTATTTGTGCACACAAATTAAAATTTAGATTTTTAGGTTCGTTACGCAAATTTTCGAGCAGCCAGTGCAGTTGGACATCTTCACCGTACATGGGACAGTTAGCCATCTTTAGCCTCATGTTAACACCAGAGTCACTCAGGAATGGACTACAGAGAGATGATAGCTCTCTATCTATATGGCAGTTGGAAGCATTACAATACCCTGGGTGAATTCTTCTGTATGCTCTGTAGTAGGCCTCTTTGCTTTTTAGAGAACCTGTTAAGGAAGATGTAAGATAAAGGTGTAAAGATGTAAAGATAATTAACATAAGCAGTCACATCTACCTAAAGAGTGAACAAATTTCTTCCTTCCTCCTCTTTCCTGAACTCAACCTAGTGGCTTCACGTAAAACAAATCCTCCAAATAACAGAACCACAAGACATAGTAGTCTGAAAGTATATTTTTCTTGAAAATAAAATATAAGATAATAACATGTATTTTATTTGCATTGGTTAAATTTCAGAATGAAAGTGTAAAATTCTAAATGTATAATTAGTATAAAAAATATAAGGCTAGAGCAAATAAGAAATGCTATCATGTCTCTCAGAAGGCAAAATGCATCATTCACATGAAGATACTCATTGTGTGTTATTGTTTTTTCCAGAAAAATAGAACTTGCACTTTTATAGCTCTGATCCATTCTACACTTTTCTAGGCAATTTTCCTGGTTAAACTCCTTCCTATGGCAGAAAGATAAAAAGCAGTACTCAGCACCCCATAAATGATAACAGCAGAATGTCCCTTAATACAAGAATTTAGTATGTGAGTATATTTCCTGACAGCTCTGAAACAGTACACAAAGGAAAAGAGTTAATCCTGAGTTTAAGGTTTTTATATTATCCCAGATCTTAAAATACTTTAACTAGTGCATAAGAGAGACCAAAATAGGAATAGGAATAGGAATAGGGGCAGTAAATGAATATAATAAGCAGGCTGCTTGTTCTGTTTGACTCAAATAAATATGCTCAGAAGGTTAAACATCAAGTTTCTGTTTGAACTCAAAAACACATTCCCCTTTCTCAAAACAGGCAACTTTAGATTGCTCTATTCATTTTAATGCAGCATAGGTTACACTTGTTGATAATTTAATAATGTAGCATTTCACATTTCCCTTAGATTAGATGGGTTCATTTAATGGCTTTTCGTCATACCTAGTTCATATTTATAAGTCCCAGTGATATCTTCACACTGGTCACTGCCAACACTCTTAGTGCTAAGATGTTGTCCACATGGCCAAGTGTCACAGAAAAGCTTTGCCTTTCTGACATTGTTTTGGGAAAGCCAGCCAACGTAGTTTGAGTTCAGCCGAGAAAACAAGTGATGGCCATCATAGTCCAAATCCAGTTCCCCTTCTCTGATACTTCGAACCCATGTAGGACCACTGCAAGCTAAACCTAAGTCAGATAGAAATAAAAATGTTATGAAAAGACATAATCTGAAGATTGCAGAAACAGAGTTAAAAAAGCTTGGGAAAACAGTAACAGATACAGAGAAAGAAAAAAAAAGAAAATATAGTTACCTCTCCCTGTTTCCAAGGGTGTTGGATCCAGACACTGCCAATCACCACAGCATTGATTTAGGTCTCTACGGGCCATCCAAGACTCATTCCAGCAGTGATATCGCCTGTAGGATGGAAAAAGGTAACATTAAAACATCTCTTGAGAGAAGTTCTGTACCTTCCTATGGAGCAAAACCTTATTACAGACAATTTTTTTCATAAAACAGTCTCTGTCTTAATATTGGTAAAGGCATTTGGGAATGGAGTTGTTTGTTTTGTTTCATATCATTCATCCAGCAAGTATGTTCCAGGAGTCTGCACACCTGACTGTTGGACAGACTTCTTGCAGCCTAACTGTCTAGTTGGCTGTTTTAATTAAATAGCTTTTGCTTTTCTTAATATTCCTTTCTTGATTCTTCAGAGAAAAATCACATATAGCTTCAGATGTCTTTTTATTGGCTTACTGAAAACAATTTTAAGTGTTTTCTGCTAAAATAGATTTCATCATCTTTCTGAAATGTAAAGACCACAAAATACTTTTTAAAAAGTCTTGAAGATACAACCAAAGTTCTGGTGCAATGAAACCATGAACATCTATGAACAGACAATGAGTGAAAACACGAAATTCTTCTATTGTGAGTGATAATGTCAAACTAAGATGAAGATGAATTGAAAGTTTAGTGGGAGTTAAGTTGTGAAGTATTTTAGTAGGAATAAGCTGGGAAAATCAGAAAGCCTGCATAATTCTCATTGAAATATTTATGGCTGAGGAGAATGATCATAATCCTTCATAATTATTTCCTTGAATTTTCTGACCTTAATATCTTAATACTTAGTATTTTTGCGCTACCCTAAGATGAATGACCCTATTGTTTCCTCTGAGAAACCTAAACAGCCTGTATTAATTCTCAAGAGTATATTGAATTTTTTTAGGAAGTGTAGACTAAGCAAACTACATCTGAAGTATTTATATGTGTTTAAAAATCATTATTAGGAAAATCAGCAGAATTGCTGCTCCAAAGAGATGGATACATTGAACAGATTTATGCTGGTCTTTCTGTCATTCATTGTTTTCTGCAAAACCAGAGGATCTTATTATTTTTTTCTTATTTACCATAGCTTGTCTTTACCACACAGAACTTTTCCAGTGCAGTCAAAAATCTCATTGATTCCTAGGGGATTCTCAGTTGAACATGGAAAACAGAAGTTTGTGACAACACGGCTAGGAATACCCAAGCATCTCATCACTGTAAGGAAAAAATATTTAAGAG
Organism: Nothura maculosa; assembly: GCA_032353885.1. Taxonomy (NCBI): domain Eukaryota; kingdom Metazoa; phylum Chordata; class Aves; order Tinamiformes; family Tinamidae; genus Nothura; species Nothura maculosa. The sequence continues at coordinate 833,024 of JAUBOD010001033.1, read as the reverse complement.
TTACTGTAGAAATGTATTAACCAAGCAAGTCTTTTACTTATTTTATAAATAATTCTCATGTAGCCTAATTTTCAATAATTAAATACAAAATATGGAAAGGAGGACAATATCTTGGATGTAAAGACCTCTTCTTTGAGATTTTTTTGAGTATTAGAAATTTAATGCAAAATATTTTTGTAAAGTGTACATAAATTCATGTATAGAGTAGCAATTCAATTTTCTTCATATCAGAAGAACATCCAATAAACTGTATAACTTTGGCATTCTTTTTTTTTTTTTGGTCTATATAGTTTACCATCATCTCCTCTCTCCAGTAAAAGGAGATAGTAGCTTGTTGCTGTTATATTTTGCAGGAGACAATACTAGATGTTTCGCTCAGAACTTGGCATTTCTACTCAACATCCAAACATCACTCAAAGTATAAAATTCTGCCTCCATGACACTGTCCTTTCCCTGCAATTTTTAAAAAGGTACCTTATTGAGAACTATATGGTATGAGGGTCAGGGAGAAGACAGCACTGCTTTTCTTCTTGCTTTTCACTCAGTACATGAAAACGAAAGGTTGAGAAACTCTGTGCTAGGCAGCCACATAATACATAACAAGGCAAAACATTCAGCTCTTTCATAACAAAATGTTTATCAATAATTTGTGGTATTTTTTAGGGTAAGAAGGAGTTGATAGTGATTTTCCTTCTTCCCTTTGGACAACTGCGTGAGCATATATGGAGATATCATACCTGTGCACATTACTGCAGCAAGAGACCCACAATAACCATATCTGACTGGTCTACATCTGCCATTGTACCACTGCTGAAGAATAGGGACACTTCCATTCCATGAAAATGGCTTAGTTCCTTTCAGGTAATCGTTATTTTCTGGGATCTTCATGATACTGTTAGTGTTATGGCTACTTATCTACAGAGAGAGAAAAAAACAACTTTTCTAAACACCTGACCATATCCACATCTTCTGCCTATTACAAAACCATCAAGAATTTGAGTGATGAATTTTTTTCCTGTTAATTTGAAGATAGAAAGGTTTTATCTCCTACTCACATTGGGTTAGAATATAGTACAATTCACTGTTGTGAAATGTAACGCAGCGTGACCCGTCCTTGAAGAGGTCACACATTGTTACATCTTACCATGTGGTTCACCACCATGCTGACATGCACAGGATCGTTGCGCCAGCAATGATCTCGATCAGAGCCCTGATGGTAACTTGCACCCATGTCTAGAACCTTCAAGCAGATATCCAGAATCCCATCTTCAAACTAAGAAAAGAAAGGTTAGCACAAGCATCATAGTATTCTGACACTGATAACATCTCTTTCTTGTCAATCCAGTAGGCATTTTCATGTTTGCAAAGATCTCCTCTTTCTCTCTCTTTTTTTTTAAATAGTCTCAATTGCTGATGGCTTACTTGGTTTGATCTGTCTGCTTGAACACAAGATCTTTTCACTAATGGGATCACTAATTACTAATGGGATTTTACTCCATTCTTCCAAGAATGCTCTGCAATTTTATCAACTCTGCTATAGAAAACCACCTTTCAGTAGTTTGTGCCGTTCTGAGAGTTTCAATGATTTCTTTCTATGTATGCATAGTTTCAATGGATCTTAAGCTTTTACACTTCATACTACAGGATAAATTTCTGAAAAAAAATGTGTAGTAAATTTATGTTACCACAAGTTCATTTATTTACAAAAGAAGAATTCTTCCAAAAGTACCTGTCCAAAATGCCATGGTCTAGAAGTAATATGCTTATGAACTCCTTCGTACAGTGTCCCATGTTCATTCAGAACATATTCTTCTCTGTGGGCTTGGTTGTCCATATATACAGGGTCATCTGGAAAAAAGAGGAAGAGCTATCAATATATTTTGTATATTGTATATTTTCAGCACTTCTACATCTTCTGCCTTTCTCACTATAGCTTTCCTAGAATTTTCAAAAATATACTCATATATTTCAAATATATATATATATTTATATATATATAATGTGTTTATTCATGGATAATTAATTTCTCTTTGCAGCTTCATACTGCCTTTATTACTAGCTATGGCATTTCTGAATAATAAATATTTCAATGAATTTTCACACTAAATAGTTTGGGATGAAATCTTATGTGTTTAAAGTTACGTATCCAATTTTGCCTGAACCAAAAGCATGGCATGCGAATATTTGCCATGTAATAACATTGACAATGGTCTTACAAATTTTGTGTTTGCTACTGAAACCAGAACCAAATCTACAGAATTACATCCATATTTTTGCTGCATTATTTCATAGTGACATCACTTGCTCTAAGAAAGCCTTTTTAAACTTGAAAAAAATATTATGTCATTATTAATGCTAAGAAAACAAATAAAAACATTGAATGAGCCAATCAGAATCACAGAAGGGAGGAAAACAAACAAACAAACAAACAAAAACCTCAAATTCCTCTCTGTTTCTCATTATTTTTATGACCACCTCTTTACTAGCTAATTAACACATTCTTCAACATTTTCACTCATTGCTAGCATTTTTCTAAAAACCACCTGAACATCCCTGGAGTTCTTACCTGCACACCAAGGATTAAAAAGGACATAAAAGTCTCCAAGGCAGCGCTGGTAGGTATGACTGCAAGATGTGACTTGCATATTGAAAATGTAGCGGCCAATGCAGGCATTGGATGGAGGAAACACACTGACATTGATGCATCTTGGCTGATGAGTTTTGTAGGAAGCACTCCAGCAGGTTTGATCCAGGCATCTGCCCATCGGGAAGCTGCATTTTGTCTCATTTGATTCACAGGGTCTGAGGCCTTTACAGGAAAATAAGTACAAGTTCAGTCAGGCTGAAGAAAGCACTTGTAAAAGACAAGTGATTTGCTTAGCAATCATTTGCAATGTAAAGCTCCCAAGGGTGGTTCCCTTTTTCATTTGTTACTCTCACAACAGGATGAAAATACTGTTGCTATACATGGTAGAAGCAATGGTAGGAAAACGTAGCCTATTTAGACAGATGATGAGTGGATAGATACTATTTATTAGTGAAGATTGTGAGAAATATTACTTACCAATAGAGGAGTGAGAAAGACTACACAGAGTTTGGGAGTGACTACCTGTCTCCACGGTGAAAATGATCTGGTCCACAGAGTCATCCCAATCCCGATTTTGGAAGTGAACGTAAAAGTTGAAGGTCTGGCCTCTCCTTATTATCTGTCTATCAGGTCCAAAGAAGCTGGTGTTGTGACATTGGCAGTTGGCAGGACAGTTTAAGTTAATATCTCCCAATTCAATGACTGCAGAATTGAGAAATGAACATGGGGGAGAAAACAGATATTTGAGTCCACATCATTGGCTAAGGTCAAGATTAGGTGAAGCAGAAGACAAAGGTGAAAGACAAAAGTTAAACACTTTGAAAAATAAATTCAGCAGTCGTTTTAAACTTCAGCAACACTGTGCAATCATATAGGACCAGATAAGCATCCATAAAAGCATCTTTAGAAGTCCACTGCTTCCTTCACGTGCAGGTGGGAACTTGCATAATGCTTTGATTCATAAAGCCGTGGTACAAGTTTCCCATCTTTTATATTTTCCATCTGCTTGTTTGATATATGAGCAATACCAAAGGATGGTACTAGTATCTGTACTTAAAAAATTGTTTTTTTTGCCTCCAAAATTGTCTACAGATATACTTCTAAACCACAGCTAAACAGCAGCATTTTTTTCACAAGCTATCAGTTGAGAGTTGCTATTTATATGGAAAATAAAACAATAGTAAAGCAAATAGAGTAACTAAAATTATTTTATACAAATGTATGAGTTTGAAGACTAAAGAGCACCCAATTAAAGGGGACAATAAAAAAAGGATATCAACAATTATCAAAAAGGTAAATTCTGTTAAAAATATATGTGTATGTGAATGTGTCTAGATCTACATTTCCAATAATTGCAAAAGATTTGAGGACTCCTTTTATTACCCAAAATGATACATCTTTAAGGAACTTGATGGTGGAGGAAATTCTCGTGAACTATATATATATAAATATATATATATATTTTAAATGCTGACAAACTATCCCAATAGCCATGATTAGCTTGCAAAAAATGTGGGAGGATACCCTCAGGCATCCTGCCTGGATATCAGCCATTTCACAAGCATAATTATGCTCCTAGTGCCAGAAGCATGGGTGGCAATACATATTTTTACTTATTTACATAGAACTCATGCTTTTTAAAAGTGCTTCACTCTAATTGAAGATAATGGGAGCTGCAAATTCTCAGTAGTTTTGAAAATCAGGCTCACAGAACTACAAAGTCTTGCATATTATTTTAATTTTGAAGGGTTATATTTGCTCCTGCTAAGCCTGCAGAACCACCAAATATGGTACTTTTTTCATACTACACTAGCATCAATTTGGACATAGAAAGATGCTCTAGAGCAGAAAGTAATGATTCCTAACCCGAACTTAGGGTGAATCCAGAGAGAAGATTCATAGCTCATGGACGTGGTTCCTTCTCATTCAAAACAATGATGTCTCCCAGTTTCAGTTATTACTGAAATGCACCAGGAATGAATGGAGCACAATGCCCCATTTTTTTCTGGTTGTTTCTTTCAAATCAAAGTCATTCATCTAGGCATTTTATTTGTTAATGAAGAAGTGACTCAGCAGAGATTGGCAGAGAAAAACACAGACATAGGCATTACCCGTGTTAAAAACGTGCATCACCATCAAGAACAACCAAAATAGGGCATGCATGACATCATCATTAGTGCTGATGAAAGTGTCATACCTGCTCAACAGGAAAGGGTAACAGAGTGGAACTGAAAGTCTTGCATCTTAATGACAGTTGTCTACATAATGCCAAGTGTCATGGTAAGAAGGATTAGGACCACTCCTAGCACAGGCAAGGAGTTCCAGTGGCCAAGAACTTGGCAGGTCTTCACTCATCCTTTGGAGGAGTTTTTAGAGACTACAGCACTATATCCACTCATCAATCCAGCTGAACCGGAACAGCAGGGAGTTGAGATATTACATGTTTCTCAGGGTAGTTCTCTAAAGTCAACCCACAGCTTAGTTATCAGCCTTAATTATCATAGCTGGTTCACAAAAGAGCTAACAACTGCTTTCTTAAGTAAAGGTAGCTCCAAGAAAATACTGGAAGCTAATCAGTTTTGTATCTGTTGTAGGTTTTCTCTCACTAATAGAAACCCAACTTCCAATAGTAGCCACTGGTTTTTCTTTTCAATCAATCAATGCCCATTTTGCCTTTACTACAGAGAGACTACTTCATATTTCTATTATGAAATTACTTTTTCCAGCATGGGAGTATTGAGAATTGCAGTTTTGAAGTAAATGCTGGAAATATTCTTTCCTGTGCTTTTTCTCACGACTTTCTTCACTGTAGCGCACTCTTCTTCTTTTCTTTTTTTTTTTTTTTTAAAAAGTTTCTTTCAAAAGTTATTCTTATCTTTCTGGCAAATAAATAAGAATATCTAAACCACAGAAATAATGTCCAGGCTCAAATCCACACAGTAACATGTCCATTTTTTCCTTTTGTCCTTACAGATGACTAGTTTACTGTCCAGCATTCAGACCTGACTCAAATGATAAAGTTTCAGAGCACTCACCTTCCATTTTCTTCTACATGCACTGGTATCTCGAGCACGCCTGGCAGAGCTACCTGCTTCTCAGTGAGATGTGCTGTGAGGTCTGGCCGATCTCCTCTGTGAACCAACCTCATTTCCTCTCAGTAGCATTTATATTCAGAACTAAAAGGCTGTCACACATATTGCATCAACAAAATGCCAGTTTACAAAGAGGCCCCACCCATGTGTCTACTGATGCTCATAAATGATTCATTTTAACTTGTAGCATTATTAGGGAGAGTCCTGTGGCTAAAGGGAGGGAGAGTCCTTGGTACCTCACATAGTACTCTTCATGTCCCACTCTACAAGTCTCAAAAATACTTCAAGAGCACAGTGAATGACTTTTAAGAGCACTGTTTTCAGTGAAAGTCAATATTCTCAATCATTTAAAGTCCCCATAAATCCCACTACCTACTACTCTTTCCTTCTGGCAAGACATCAAGCTATCCCTTAGGGAAATGAACCAGGAACCAGGTCTAGGGACTTATACTTATTTTAGACTGTTCGAATCTGGCTGTCACTGGACATCTTTACTGAAACAAATAGAAATTCCAGCTTTCAGAAAGTCTGCATAGCACTCCATGGAGGTGCTTGAAGTAGCTCAAGAATAAGTCAGAGTATAATAAATAACAAGAATTTCCCAGCATAAGCTGTAAAATAAATGGAAGAAATATTTGGGGTCTTTTTGTTTGTTTTGTTTCAAGCAGAGATTTAAATTTAAGCTAAAAATCACAGAATCACAGTCCTCCCGAAACTAATTAGTTTCCTCTCCCTTCCCAAACATTATTGATGTTTTTCCAACAATTTCTATGATCAAAAAAGAAAGCCAAAATTGCAGACATTTTGAGACAAAATGTTTGGCTTAGGTTCTCGATATTTAAAAAAATAATACACAACAACTGCAAGAGTACTCTGTCTGTGCACCAACTCAGTGATAAGGATATCAGCGTGCATATGAGAGAAAGACACTCAAATTTCTTTGGTCAAAATCAGAACAGATTTATAGCAATTGTCCCTTATCCTTAGAAAAAGCAGCAAACTTCACACCATAACTTATCCTTTCAATATCTCCAATGGAAGTTCTTCTAATTTGATAATTTCATGGTATTTTTAGCATGTTTTATACAAATGGAAAAAAAAGGATTTTTTCTTTTTTACAGAAAGAATGCAAAAAATTGTAATTTAATAAAATTGGCATAACTGCCTGCCTGGATTCCACTTCTTCAAGAAATTATGAAAGGTAACAGTTTAACTAATGTATAGTCTATATTTATTATATTTATCCAATAAAATATAAATTATATTTTAAAATAAATATATATTTTGATATATATTTAATATATAATTACAGTAAAATAATTTAGCTTTAAAGCTAACTTTTCACTGAAATCGTAGCAGAGAAGAAAAACAGCACATCAGGAGTGGTTTTGCAAGAGCAGTTAAAAAAGCAGTATGATTGATGTATGCATGTATGAAAATGAACATAATTTGTGTGTTCACATTTGAAACTTGGAAATATTTGGCTAGTCAGTAGGCATTCATTAAAATATATGTGAATTCTAGATAATTAAGACATTTTAATTAAAAACACATATCTGAAAATGGGTATTGTGATATCAAATTTCTTTTTCTTAGTATTTGTCCTTGACTATTAAAAGCTTCTACTTATTGTAAAATGAAAAATAATACTGTCCCCAAAGAAACCATTTAGTTAGAATATGAAATAATGCTGCCATAAAAACATAATGAACTTTAAATCAACCTATAAAATAGGAACGATAGTGGTCTAAGCATCCATTTGAGAGCTATTCACAAATATTAGCCTATACTAAAATCCAGGTCACATTGGTATTTTGCAATAATCTTTTACCTGCAAATCTGATCTTGATGGGACTTTTCAGGTAACAATAGGCAGTCTTACCCTTACAAACAGAAAATTAGCAAAGCTAGTCCCAGTTTCCCAGAATAAATTAATAAAAAACCCTCAAATACCTGTAGTTCAATCACCTGTCTGAAATATTTTGGTAAATGAAAGCTTGTGACAAATAAAAGAAAACAAACAACCATCTGTAAGTGGCTGCACCTGTGGGTTCAAAGGACTTAATTAAGAGTTGAAAATAATAAAACCCTGAATCAGAAGCTGGACACTCTCTGTGTGGATATGAGTCACTGCCTTTAGTAAGTGTTCTTGCTTAGATCCTGGAAGGGCCTTGGTGCCCATATGTCTCTGTTGGATCACAGGCTGCTCACCCCAGAGCAGCCTCCTGGTCACTGTGTTTCTACCTATCAGTATAAGCGCTGTCACCCTCCACTTTTGCCACCTCACAGCTAACAGACTGGTTGGTGCTCTCGCTCAGGTCTAAAGTCTAATGTACCTAAAATTAGAACCTTTAATAAGGCAGGAAACCATAACATACTAGTTCTCTAGGTGTACTTAGTGTATTCCTATTTCCTGTTGCCTCCCAAGCCCAGTTACAAAGAGCTGGAAGCAAGTAGCCCAGGTACAGGGCAACCGTGCCAAGGAAAGGTCAGGAAACACATGGGCAGCATGAGGCTGAACCCAAGCAGAAGAGAGTCGTGCATGGCTCAGCATAGAGAGTTGCCCGTCGGTTTATTGCCTATGCAACCAATTAATGTGGCCACCTCTACAAACCTCTAGAAAAGCTGAGGTTCTTGTACAGAAACAGTTTCCATGTGTGCACAAAGCTAAGACTGATCACGCTGTGGTTTGATGTTCCCTCCACCTCTTACCTCCTGCTCTTTCCTTTAAACGTCATCACTGTTCGTTCAAGCAGTCCTCCACATTGTTTAAGTATCTTCTTTGTAAATCCTAAAATCGCTTGAAACATATAGAAAAGCTGACATGCCCGATGCAGGACCAAACTTCTTTAAAACAACAAATATAAGATTTAGGCACTTTAAAAATTTAGGCTATTAACTTTCTTTAGAGACTCAGGCTTTAACCTTTACAGTGCAAGTATCCACACAACAGTTGAGACATTTTTTTTTTTATTTTTTAGGGTAGTGGCTACGTACATTAGTTCTAGTTACATTTCCCTTATAGAAGACTTAAAAAAAAAAACTTTTTGGTCTGTGGACATGCATTATGATAGACTGATATATGCTGAACATTGACAAGCGATCAAGTGCTGTGACTAGTAAGGCCCAGAAATCTTTGTAGCTTTAAATCACCTATTATGCCAGTAAGAATGTGTTAGAAGAGGGCATTACAATCACAGAAAGAAGATTCATAAATTCAGTGATGAAGTTCTACAGTATTACTAATATAATCAGGAACAATGGAGAAATCTCTGTAATCAAGTATCCAAGGAATCCTTTCGAGGGGAAAAAAAAGGAAAAAAATACCCATAATTTGACAGCTCAACAGGGGATAAAAGAAGAAGTAGAATATATGTGAATTCTGATTAAAGTGAACTTGATGAAAATGTCATCTAGTGGATTGTGGGGGTAACTACACTGTTAAAAAATCAGCTACTCAGTTATGCACATGCCAATCAGTAGGCAAAAGTTCACTTTTTGCACTTGGTCTTATAACTATGTGCCTTTGATTTTTAGATATGCAGTTCACCTTTCTAGTGAACTTGAAATCTGCAAAAATTATAGCAACCAACGGAGTAAAAAGTAACCTGTCAAATAGGGATATTGGGATAAATCATTAATTTAGTATCACTATTGGCTTGTAAAAGTTCAGGAATGTTCTTGTCTAACTAGGAAAGGGTTTGTGTGTGTGTGTGTGTGTGTGTGTGTGTGTGTGTGTGTGTGTGTGTGTGTGTGTGTGTATACATATAGCTATATCAAGAGAGAGGGAGAGATGTCATAAGTTGAGAAGGTTGAGAGGGGATGGGTTAATACGTACAAATACCTGAAGGGTGAATGTAGGGAGGAAGGGGCCAAACTCTTCTCAGTGGTGGCTAGTGAAAGAACAAGGGGTAATGGGTATAAGTTGAAACACAGGAAGTTCCATCTCCATATGAGGAGGAACTTCTTTCCTGAGGGTGACAGAGCCCTGGCCCAGGCTGCCCAGGGAGGTTGTGGAGTCCGCTTCTCTGGAAGTCTTCAAAACCCGCCTGGATGCCGCCCTGTGCCCTGTGCTCTGGGGTGTCCCTGCTGGAGCAGGGATGTTAGACTAGACGATCTCTAGAGCTCCCTTCCAACTCAACCATTCTGTGATTCTGCAAAGTTAAATCTAAAATATTTATTAGGAATCCACATACAGATATTCAGAGCTTCATATTACAGTAGTAGGCTGGCAATACATCAACTCTGTCATAAAACACACCCAGGTTTCCTCAAATTCATAAATCAATTGCAGCGAGGGTGTCCTTTATTAAAAAATCTGGAAGTCTTGGCAACTACTCTCCTGAGTGTAATAAGCATTACAACATCCAATTTACAGATGAATTAGGATGAAGAAATAGTTCAAATGAAGCCCTAAATGAGAAAACTATGTGTTTCAAGGAGTATATGGCAGCTTTGTCTCTCCAGCAGTTTGAGGAAATTAGTAGAATTAAGTAATTACAAGTGGTTTCTGGAACAAGAGAACCACCAATTTTTCATCCAGAGAAACCAGCAACTCCTCAGTAGAGGTTACCATCCAGACAGTGCATGGGACTCACCTTACGCTCTGCTGGAGACACTGCTCTCCTGTCTCCCCACCATACCTGCCGTACATGTTCACTGTGTAAACCTGTTTTTCACTCCATTTGATAGGACTTTTTTTTGCACAGCATTGACACTGCCATTGAGAAAGTAGTGCCACAGACTGTTCAGAATACAGAAAGGTCAAACTATAACAGTTTGTGATGTGTGTCCCACATAAGAGTGCCCACGAATGTATTAAGGCATATTGTTTTCCTATTTAGGAATATATGCTTAAGGCATATTGTTTTCCTATTTAGAACAGGACTCGGCTAAAATACTATGCTGATTCACATCATAGGCCTTACTTCTGTTTTTCACCTCTACTTGGAAGCCCTCCTCTCTCATTTTTTTCTTTTTTTAATAGTTGTATTTTCATTTATTTTAATATCAGCATGCATATGGAAAAGAGACAGGGTTAGCTTAATAAGTAAAACCACAAATATGGCATAAATTGCTCAATTTCTGCAGTGAAATTCAATGAATTACCATTTTTTATATATAAATAAATATCCAGTTTGGCAACAAAGGCACAAACTGAAATGCAAATATATAGCTCAGCAATCCACCAGCTAAACATTAAGCTCACTTTCAAATGAGCATGTTGACAACTGTTTTAGAGTAACATTATCACACTTACACTAATCACACTTACATTATCACACCACACTAATAGACTTTGTCTACTCTGAGAACTAATGCAAGTAGCTAGTAGTAACGCAAATGCAAACCTTAGCTCACTCAGCAGTAACTTTCCCACATATGAAAACCCATAATCACCCTGCCTATGACTACAGCCCACCAATCTAACTGCCCAAGCAGTGGAGTTGATATTCACGGACAGATGCTTAAAATTCTTAGTCTGGTTTCAGATCTCTGTTAGTATCATAGAGTTGGAACATGGCCTATATAGAAGACAGTACTGTTTGCAAAGAGTAAGGAAGATCTTATGGATCAGAGGTGCAACCCAGAAATGCTTTCTGCCTATGCAGGCAAGCTCCTTCTCGAGCAGGACATCCCTTGCTTGTCTCGAAAGATTTAGAGAAAGAGCTACAAGGTGTGGCATGCAAATACCATGACAGAATGAATCACAGAATCACAGAATCTACAAGGTTGGAAGGGACCTCTAGAGATCATCTAGTCCAACCTTCCCGCT
>JAUBOD010001033.1:787729-821469 GCA_032353885.1 Nothura maculosa | reverse complement strand
GAAGTTCCCCCTCATTTGCAGGTGGAACCTCCTGTGCTTCAGCTTGCACCCATTCCCCCTTGTCCTATCACTGGCCACCACCAAAAAAGCTTGGCCCCCTCTTCCTTACAATCCCCCTTCATGTATTTATACATGTTAATTATGGTTAACATGGCTTCCAACTCTTCTACAAACATGGCTGCACAAACCCAAGTGTAAATACTGACACCTTTCTCACAAGGTCCTTGTCTCCCTTCCCAAACTCAGCTTAGGTTTTTTTTACTTCAAAAGACATGCCTGGCTTTCTTTGAAATCTGTGTTTTGCCAAGATGATCATTCAGGTGTCATTTAGTACATCAGTATAAAGCATACACAATTATATTTAATAAGTTAATTTCACAGCATTTTAATTCTTTTCACGGAGTTTCTGGCAAATATTTCAGTTTGTCTTTATGGTGATTTGCTAACCAAAACATTCATTAACCTATTCCATAAAAGCTATATAGGTGTTACTATATTTTCAATGACTAGATACCACAAAAAGAATTAGCTTTTATTCAACAACTGTTGTACAGAGAAAAGCTGTAGTAAAAACAGTGCAAGTGTTTTGGCCAAATGTTTTGGCAAGGCATTGGGAAGTTATTCTTCATTCAACATCAATTTATCCTATCAAAATACAGTGGATGGTTCAAAAGAAGATAGTCACTTTTAGAAGAATGCAGTAGACAGTGTCATTATGCACACTGAACAGAGTTCCAGGCATGCTGATATCTTGCATTAAGACAAAATTCAAATGCTAGTCTCAGCAAGGAACAAAACCGGCATTGATGACCTGCTCTTACAATTCTTAACAAAATTCCCTCACACACTATGAAAAAAATAACATAGGACTGCATATACATCTTGAATATTTTACACCAAAAGTACCAGTGATTCCAGTATGATTGGCTAAGTACTGTTTCCAGTTTTACTTAAGCTACTTTCTCAACAAATGCATATGAACAAGAATTCAGGAATGCTGAATTGTTTGTGCATCTTGTTATTTAAAATAAATAAAAAAAAAATCAATGAGAACACTTAACCCAGAATAAGATTCAGCTTTGTGTGACTCTTTCTATACTGGCTTTTTACTAAATTTTGAAGTATAGAAATTCCCCAAATTTCAGTGGATATGCAAAAAATGCATCTAGCTCACATCTCTTCTGACCCTTCAGTATCAGACCAGAAGAGAACACTTTTTTAACTCAGGTAAAAAAAAAAAAAATGGAACAACCTAACTACATCATGAAAATAAGCATGGAGACATCAACACACCCAAGGATCACATTTTTTAAACAGTATCTTCCAGTTTTTCTAGTCAGCTTTGAGTAGGACTATATTTTAGGGACAAAATACTTTGAGCTACTATTCTGCGTACAATTAGGGGTTCTCTACATGTTGAAATGACAGTAGCCCTAACATAGATCTGTTGCCCTTTAAAATAATCCAGCTGCCTCCCTTAATATCTTTGTACAATTCTGCTTGAAGTTATATTTTCAAACTTAATTTTACTTAAGAAACAACAACAATAAGCTTCTCATTTTCCTTGCAAAGAAACTAAATATTCAAAGGATTTAAAGGATTTATTACAAATAATTTTGCTCTGCTTAGAAATCAATAAAGGTATCAAGTCTATTCTCTTTTGGTTTCAAACACCATGCATTAGAGAATGCCCTGCTAACATGCTATACAATAATGTGAAATGAGCTCTTTTTCATAAGTACACATCTAGGCGAGCAATAATTACCCTGTGAAATGTGCTGTCATCTTTCCAAAGCACAATAATTAGGGATATGAGCCTAGATGTCTTGTATGCTTATGGAAACATTTTTTTTTCTTTCCAGCTAGTGATCATCCAAAGAGTAAATCATTAAAGGAAACCTGTGAAGGGCGTGGGCAGGACTGTCATCAGCGTTGTGCGCTCGTTACAAATTCTTTCAGCTTTCTTTGGAGGAGAAAACATCATGAGGCAAAAGTTCACAATTCTTGGTGCTGCTTCAGAGGGAAGAAAAAAAAAAAAAGCAAGTGCTGCTAAAACTTGTTCTTCACCACTGGCAATATTTAAAGAAATACCTCTCATTTCTCTCCTCTTTATCTGGTCAAACATCTTTATACTTAACTACCCTTATGTGGGGCAAATAAAACTGAAAGATCAGTTTCTGCAAAGAGAAGCCATACCTCTACATTGTTTCAGAGATCTTGATACTGTTTTTATTATTTTTTCAATAAGTCTTGAGGTATAAGAGAGCCAACTTGTAGGGCCTCTGAGTATGAGAGGCCTCTTCAAACCAAGCAGTGTAGAGCACACTTCTGTGAACAGTCTTATTTCAAGGAAGCAGCTGAGTCCAATGAAAAACATATTTCTCTACAGCTAATTTAGCACTTGCTTTGAAAAAAAAATATTATTTACAACATAGCACAGCACATGGCACAGAAAGAAATACTGATAAAATTGAGAAGGAAGAGAAACCAGTATTGAAAATGTACAGTTTAATTACTATTTTTAAAGACAAATACTTGATGCTAAATACATTCAAAAGGACTCCTGTTCCAAGCATTTGCTTTCTACCTTGCAAGCAATTATATACTTCAGGTTTTGCATTTGTTAATGAGTAGACTACATACAAACCATGGGCATGTCAGGACACAAAGTAACACATAATATTTCACCACTCTCACAGTGATGAAGCAGGTTAGCACATATTTCTGAAACATGTTATTGTTCACTTTGAAGAAATTCTAACATCATACTAGCTGCTACTCGGATTCATGATACAAAAGCTGATAATACTCCACACAAATATAATGTAAATAAACAAATAAGTTTTGTAACAAAAAAGTTGCAAAAGACATGACACAATTAGAGACATAATGTGACAAGGTACTAAGCAGGATTTACAAGCACCTTACTTACAAGCAGCATCAAGTGCAACAAGCAAGTTAATAACACACAGCTCCAGGTTTAATCCCAGCACAATAACCAGAGATATATATGTATATATTTAATATGTTTGACATATAAAGCTGTAATTATATGGACATTCCTGGTTAGCAGTAAGTAATGGTGAACATGAACACCCTGAAAGCCGAGTAGCAACTGAAGAGCACATCTATCTACCATTTGTCATTTGCTATGGACAACAAATGATCCTTGCAGAACAGGTTACACAGTTGTACTAAAATGCCATTGCCTTCATTTTCACATCAAAGAGCTTCCAATCTAGGAAAACATTAGAGAAATATGGATCAGAAAACTGGTTTGGCATCATGACTGTACATATATACACACACATGTGTGCATATATACATATATATATACACAAACACACACAAACATGCACACTATTTTTCTTCCTTAAAAAAAAACCATCCCTATGTTGTGCTTTAGATATTATCATAGAATCATAGAATGTGTAAGGTTGGAAGGGACCTTAGAAGTCATCTAGTCCAACCCCCCTGCACCTAGAGCATATGGCAGGGGCTGCATCCAGGCGGGTTTTAAAGATCTCCAAAGAAGGAGACTCCACAACCTCTCTGGGCAGCCTGTTCTAGTGCTCTGCCACTCTCACAGTAAAGAAATGCTTCCTTAAGTTCCTGTGGAACTTCTGATGCTTCAGTTTGAAGCCATTTTCTCTAGCCCTATCACTGTCCACTACTGAATAGCGGCCAGCCCTAAACTCCTCACTGCCTCCCTTGAGGTATTTATAGACACTAATCAGGCCCCCTCTCTGCCTTCTCTTCTCCAGAAAAGTATAGTCTTACTATTATAGTCTTACTATTAACTTTAAAAATAGTTGAAAATGTGGAGTACTAGTAACAGCAAGTACATTACCAAATCTTGAGTTTTTCTTTTATTAGTAAAATCATGCACTGCGAATGAGCATCAAGAATAGAAAGTTTTATCCCAAAAAAGACTCCTGTAAATAGTTTTTATTACCTGATAAACAAATCCAAGAGAAAAATCACACACACTTCATGGTCAGATTACTTAAGTATTAAACATGCATTATAAGCATGATACAGACAAATAAAAGATAAGTGTCAAAGCACGAAATATGAATAGTATCCAGTCACTTGGGCAGCTGAGGCTGCTAGTGTCCTTTGTATGTGGCTTTCCTCTTTCTTGTACATAACCTCAGCTCAGTGCCCTTACTCACTGCTGTACTGAGCTCGCAGAAAAGCAAATAGAAAGCACTGTTGGGAAAATGGGTACAAAGCAAGCAGCCTCCATTTGCTTGCAGAATAAAAATACTACTAGCAGGCAGCTCTAACACAGTTGCAGTTTAGCCATGGTACAATTTAAGAGCCCTGGAAATACAGTTCCGTGACAATTACAGGATGAATCACATTAGAAATGCTTCTAGAACAGTTCAGAATGTACATTGGAAATGTAAATATTTACAAACTACAGATGAGCTGAGAGCTATAAGGAGAAAGATACGGAAACTAAAGATAGTCCTCTCTATTTCCCTTCCTCATTTATGTCTATCCTAAAAAGAGACAACTAAAGTATATAGCACATTGGAGAAAGATAGCACATCTATATGTTAATCAAGACTAAAAACAAACACATTGATTTATAGTTATATCAACAAAAAAAAGTTTGGTTTGTTTTCAATTTTTATTTTGAAATTGTCAGGTTATTGTAAGCCAAATCAGAACAGCAGAGCAATTTCCCTGCAAATTCCCATTTTAGATAAATCTTATTTATATCTCTACAATCATGATTCTCTCTTTTGGATTACTAGATTTTTATTTTTACTGCCAAACATCTTTCTCCCCAGTATACTGCACAGATTCATTATTTTCAAATACAAAGCAATCAAATCCACTTTGGGGATTTATTAGTCAGTTGTAATCGACAAGCTACAAAGCACTTACCATGTGTGGGATGCTGAGGGATGCATGTCAGAATATCCATAAAAAGAATATATTAAAGGAAAAATCACAAAAATGACTATGAATTTGAAAAAACCTTTCCCACTGAATTATTTCTAAATATATAATTCTATTTCAGGCATTTTCAGTGGTATTCCTCTAAAAAAATTGGAGTAGGCTGTTAACTAACATTCTACATTTTAGATTCAGAGAGCTGAGAGGGTTAGATTCAGAGAGCTGACATTTACTAATATTACCACATTAAAGGAGAGGTGCTGCTGGAAGATTAAGACTTGAAATCTCAATTAAATTTTTTCAGAGCTTTCTACCAATTCAGTGTGTTACCTTTTGGCAGAATTTGTGTGAATTGTTTGTTTGCCAATGGTATTACACTAGCACACTGCTAGTTGTGCAAGTTTTACATTCCTATCTTGCCTACAGAAATGGAACAGCAAAAATGATGATTCTGCAAACTGCCTCTATTATACAATGCAACCCCAAAACAATAAGCATTAAAAGTTAATTTGTTTGCATTTATTAAAGCTTTGGCATTAGCACTGCTAGTTAATGCCATTTCTGCTTAGATAAATATCTATGTCTGCTCCCATCAGCTTGATTGTATGTGGCCAAATTAATGTGTGTGTTCTAGGCTATGCCATAGCTCAGGTCCCCCACAAAATGGTGCTGGCCTTTACAAGTAGCAACATAGCCAGGTTGGGCGATTGGTTTGTGGTTTGTTTGAATATTTGAACCGTGGGCTCCGGGAGTGAAAGACTGAAGTAAAACTTTCTCTAATGGAAAGCAGTGCATAAATTGTTCAGAGCAATATAACTTCTCGCTGTTGGCACACTGAAACACAGTGTATCAGCTATGAGAAACAGAATTTAAGGTAATCTCCATATGGGTCAATGGATTCCAATGATTAATAGGTAGTCACCCTTATGCTGTTCCATAGTAATTTGCTGTAGTGATAAATGATCCACATTGATAATTTTATGGACACTGTTTATCTGCACAGCCTCCATCAAACTCCTATGTAAAGACTGTAAATATAGAAACCAAATCCTAGTTAGAGACAAGACCTAAAGCTTTATATAAATTTCTCATCATTAATATGACTGTTAATAATAGTATTCAGATGTTGTTTTTATTAGACATCCACTATGCGTGGGCTATTGATTCTGTATAGTGAAGTTCTTTGTTAAAATAAAGAATTCTGCAATTCCACAGAAAATATACAAAGCATCTCCAAAGTAACTGTTTGCATTTAAAGCAAGCAAACAAACAAAACCCTGGGAATATTTTGGACATTTCCTTGTGGAAACAGACTATGGAATTTAATGGAGATCTTATAATTCATCTCACACACGAGCTTGAGCATTTGGATTAATCCAAATTTATTCTTATGAATATTACAGAAACATTGTTGATGTCTAAAACAAGCACATTTAGATATTTTCATTAGGACAGTTACCCTCATGGATTGTCAGTTGTACAGGCCCCACTGGTTTGTTCCTATACTGATATTTACATTAATAATGAAAGGAGTAAGATATTTCAATGAATATATTGTGCCTGGATAAGAATCAGAAAGCATAATGGCATCCTGAGAAAAACAATAATATTAAGCTCAGCTAAAACAGTTTTGCCAAGGGTACAAACATATATGCTGCTGTTTGCCAATAACCATTGTGTTTTCCACAGACTTTGTGCCACTGCAGTAAGATGACCCACTTCTAGATCACACTAACATGTGCCATCTCCACTTCTATAAAACTCCAAATGATAAGAACAAAATGAATGTTCTTCTCTCTGGAAGAAAAATAAATAAATAAATAAAGTATTTTCAATCTGAGATGAGATTTTCAGTCTTTCAATACATTTTGAATTCATGTAGTAATTGACTTAGTAATGGCCAGTCTCAAGATTATCTATATGAGCAATATGAGTAGCAGATAATGTTTTATCTACAGTATTTGAATCACAGAAATTAATAATTTGTTTGTTGGGGAAAAGAGATAATTTGATAGAATGTGTAGATGATCTAAAGTCAAGACAAAGTTAATCAGCAAGTGCTTATCTTCATGGCTTCAACTGAAAGCGAGTCTTAGTTTTTTCATTAGCTACAGTAAATATTATAAAAAGAGAAATCGATAATTCCATTACAAATGTTGCTTTTCCAAATATGGGAGCGAATTCCTGAATCTATCAGGAATTCCACTAAACTAGTTGGAATAAGCTTTATCCCTGTTTTACTAAGATAATATCCTATTAATTTCATTTTATTTAGTCCTAACTAATAATATTTGAGAAAAAAAAAAGAAAAAAAAAAGAGATACTGGAATATTCAGCACAGTGGATCATTAAGGAAACAATATTATTATTAAATGCAGTCCAAGAGGCCTGAATAAAGGTTTTTTTTTAAACTACAGGCTGTTTCATCATTTGATGTTTTCTATATGTTTCTGAATACCAACATAGATGGGGAAACAAAAAGTGAGGAAAAGGGAGGGGAAAAAAGGGGAGTCAAAAGGTCCGGGACAGGGAAGGGGAATCTGACACCAAGAAAAGAGCAAGAAAGGAAGACACAATGAAAATTAAAGAAAGGGGGAAAGAAGAGGAAAAAAAAACCAAAAAAACATTTCCAGTATTTGGTACTGTATCTTAAGAAGTGTTTCTTCAAGGTCTAACCACAATGTTCTCACCTAATTTAGTCAAAGAAAAGTCCTCTAATTTTCTGCAATGCTTTATTTCGGAAGTACTTTTTCCTTCTCTTGCACCAGTTCCTAAAATCTGCCTGTCTTAAAAAGCTCTGATTTTGTTACACAAAATTCCACCAAAACTTTGCAATTGCTACATGCCAGAATAAACAGTCTAAACTTCACAGAATTATCTCTCCTTATATATGAGACATTGATTTCTCTTCTAAAACCCAAGCCTGAAAATTATGTTCCTTTTTGTAATGCAGCTCCTGTTTCTTGGAGTCATTTGCAAAGGCAGCCATGCAAATGCAAAGGAGTGCAAAGCTGGGACTCAGACACAAAGCATTTTGAGGTTTTAAATATGCTTGCAGAATTCTAAAGCAGAACTTATCTACAAACATGTAACTCAATGACTCGTCCTATTGCTCTGATGGCAATCGCCCGTAATTGCATTTTGGGATGTGTACGGCTCCCGCTCTTATCTAGCGACATTCCTTGCAAGGTGCACTTTGCCCAGCATGTCAAGACTCAGATTTTTTGACTGTCATTTTAACTGCCTCTCAGGAAGCACAGGTTGAGCTGTTACTGCATATTACTGCATTACTGAAAAAGGGAACATGGAAAAGTGATCCAGTTTCTTTGCTCTCAATTTTCTGCCAAGCCAACTTTGTTTTCTGAATGAAGTACACAAAGACTCAAAACACTTCAGTGAATGCAGGTAGCATACCATAAAGCTATCCAGCTCTTCTGAGGCTTCCAAATCCTTGCTCCCATGTCATATTTGAGCATGCTGTTCCACTCAAAGAGTTATTTTCACCTGGATCTGTTTGTTTACCTGGTTATGGTACTGCTTTACCAACAGCTTGCATGGACCCAATTGGAAGGGCATGAGCATAGAAACTCCTTAAGCCAGCACTCTCATTAGAGGATAATGAAACTATGGCCCGAGCAAATTGCCTAAAACTGCACTTCACGTCAAAGGAAGATGGCCAGAAACTGAACTTAATACTCTATGGTATTTCTACACTACTAATTTAAACATGACACGGCAAGTTGCCTGCCCAAAGACAGATCAGACTGTGTCTATGACCATGAACTCACTGTCCCTAAGACAGAGCGCCCTTGTCCCTGCTTCAGGTTGGCTTGCACGGGCCTGCACAGAGACACCTCTACAGGCCTTTAGATCTGCTCACCTCCATGGCCCATATATCCTTCCTCTCTTTATGACACATCATCACGCCTGCAGTGTCCAGTCATTAGCCTTTTCCCCTGTGTTCTCAGCCTGGCAGTCTCCCTGAAACGACCCTGAGTAACATCCTGTCAAAGCCGAGGCTCCCAAAATCCCTGCTAGTGCCACGCTCAATGCTCACATTCATCTCAACCAACTTGCACTGTCTTCTAAAGCAACTGTGGCTACGCACCCTTTGGTGACCAAGGCCGCTGATGCTGCTGCACACCAGGCTGTGCACTCAGGCTCCTGGCTATAGCAAATGCCACGCAGAAAAAGATTGGTGTGGAGACAACCATAGCAGCTCACATCAAGGATCTGTTCTGCAACAGTTCTCCTAAAAAGATTATAAAAACAAAACTCACACTGTTACAGAAGCTTTTCACTTTTTATTACTAACATGCTGCATAACATCCTAATATAACTTCATTATTATACACTTCCATTTTAACTCTTTCCAGTGCCACTATTTTATTACAGGGAATTTCTTTAGATCACCATAACTTTACCCCTCATTGAGAACTTCATGTCTCTGAGACTTGCTGCATATTCTAGCTAAGATGTTATGCATGTGAAAGCTATGGGTTTCTTCACAAAGAAAAGCTTCCTCCTGCCTCAACCACTTTTTACAAGTGAAAGAAGGCCTAAAACTTGTTTTTTAGGATTAAGCAGTACAGAACTATTCTCCATTAGCTGCTGGACAGCATTACATTTGTTTAGCTTTTCGTATGAGATGGGAGCATTGACAAAGCTGTGTGAGCAGCTGGAGATCCAGCATGACTTAGCGCTTACATTTCTGACAACTGTTGTGCCACCATCTCCCCACCGACAAGCTGACAGAAAACTATGGCCCTTAGAGCAAAAAGCGTGATGCAAAGTATAAAAATATAAATACACTATGTTCAGGTTCAGATTCATATCTGCGCTTAAAATCTTCCTTAAAAAAGAAACAAATAAAAAAACAAAAAACCCAACTACTATTACTTGCTCTCATTTTCCTAGGAATTCTTTGAAATCCTGACAATACTGTTTCAGAAGCTCATGGCTCCATATAGATACATTCCACAGCGTATTTTTCAAACTATGGTAGACTTGTATGTCAGAGGCCCAGAACAATGTTTTTGTTACCTTGTAGAAAGCACTTCTCCTTCAGTCCACTTTGAAAGCCTCTTGATATTTTCTACTTCATAAAACATCTCCCAGGATGAGAGAGGAGCTGAAAAAGCAAACGATGCAATATACTGCATCATCTCTTGTAACTCGTGCCATTGGAGATGTAACTGAAGTATTTCAGAATTTCATACATAAATCGGGAAAAATAAGAGCATGCATTTCTTTTGCACAAATTTTAAAAATAGGTATTTCTAAAGAGTAGAAGAGTAAGAGTAGGAAAATATTCACCATGGTATTGCTACTTTAAGATTCAACTCAATTCTTTTTTTTTTTTTTAATATGAAGAGTAATTTGGCATGAAGACACAGTATAATTTATAACCATTTTCTCCATTTAAATGCAGACATAGCTATTTGGTAATCATCTGCTGAAGGAGATTAGTCTTTCTACAACCCAGAAAAAATAGGGCATTTCCAAGGACTGTCTAGGCCAATAAGCAGTTCTCTCATAAACTACAAAGTATCCAAATATATATATATATATATATATTACTGATTAAGAAAGTGCTAATTTTCTTCCACTGCAGATAAAAGGAAATCTCTTACTCCAGCAGGCATTTCTTTTCCTAAGAACTCTAAGTTTATATTTGATCATCAATATATCTTTTCCTATTTGAGATGCAGTCTATCAAACAACCACTTTCTTCTTTTTCTGCAATTCTTCCCTTTCTATCAAATGATCATTTTTGTGACAGTGTTTGATATTTTGAAAGAAGACATTTGTACTATAAGATAAATGTTTTTTACAATCAGAATCTTCAAAAATGTTTTATACAAACTAATATTTTTACAGGTTCTAAATAATGTTATATTTAGTATCGACACCTCTTTTAGAAAAATCCAGTTATTTTTAACATTGAAATGTGAACAACAGCCTGCAAGAGAGCAAAGCCAGTGATCCTACAAGAATTGGCAGGTAAAGGCTGAATTGGTTGGATACGTAAAGGATAGAAAATAGAGAGACATATTTTAAGAAAACAATGAGCGAATAAAGAAAACTATTCAGCCAGTGACCAGGTAACCACGTAATTCACATTTCATTTTTTTCCCTAGACAGTACTGTCAGCATATTCTCCCTCCCCCTCCCCAAAAAGTCTAGTGTAGTGTTAAAAATTGTTAAAAAAGATAAAGTTGGTTCTAGGCCAAAAATGACTAATTGTTGACTTGGACAGAATAAAGAGGTGTTACACAATGAATTTGACTTTAGTATCTAAGCTTTAATTCACTCATGAAGTATTTGTTTCATTTAAAGCTGTTCACTTTATGTTCTTACAGTCTAATCAAGAACATGTTTATAGCTTAGATATTATTTAAGGTGTAGATAGAAATTCCACACTACCAATTAGATTCCCAATTCCTGAAAAGCATTAGGACTTCAAGTTGCCACCTTTGCCAGACATGATATTTAAACATAGTCTAAGGTTGTAATTCCTCCTTAAATTAGTGGTGCAGCAAGCAATGATGAAACAAAGTTAATAGCTTTTTCCCGCCTCAGTCAAGTGTAGGGCACTAAAAATATACTTTTGCAAGTGGTCTGTGGTAATTGCCTTTGCTGAGCAACTGCCTACATTTAAAAATAATATATGAAAAATCTAATTTGTAAGTATGAGATTAGGTAGTAATGCTACTCATCCTACATGAGGTGACGTTAGCAGCCAAAGGCTGTTGAGTAGACAGAGATGTCTTTCAAAGGGCAATGCAAATGGATTATAGGACTCCCAGTGGCTTTGCAGATAATCAATCTGTTAAGTGTAACTCAACTATATCAAAGCATAACATACTGATAGCTCTATGGCATTCCCTTCCTTCATATTTCTCCTGCCATTTTTCCAGTGTCCGTCTTGCTGCTCACAGTGACTCTCACCAGCAGAGTCCACCATGCTGGTCTGGTCACAAACGCCGTGACGGGGGCTGCCAGGTGCCTGAGCTGGGTCAAGGACAGTGACGGAAGTCATAAAAGGAGACACCAGACAAGACACCAGACAATGCAGAGTTTTCACCACAAATGAGCTGTCAAATCAAACACTTGTGTCAGCAATGTAAATAATTTCCTCTCTCCTCCGATCCTGCAAGGGCTAGAGCCAGAAGGCAAGACCCTGATGTCATAACTTATCCCCTTAAAGCTGTCTTTGCTACTTGGCAGAAGTTCTTCCAGGGATTTCTTCAGATTTTACTGTTTAAAGCAACAATGTTCCACTCAAAAGTGTCCCTCACAAGGAAAATAGTTTCAGACCATTTATCTTTGTTAAATAACTGGAAATGTTCCTGCACTCTTTGCATGAACAATTTTGCCAGCAACAAGTTCACAGCTCCTGCTAAAGTGATTCTGTATCTCAGTAAATTGAAATGTAGGAACCTAGCAATAAGGCAAGACAGGGTCACACCTTAAGAAGCAGGCAACAAATGTGGTTTCAGGAATGCCTACACTCAATAGACAGACCAAGCTGAAGAACCTTGGAAATTAAAGAGTTCAACAGGAAGCTCCAAGGGAAGCTCGTTGGGAATGTCTCCATGGTGACGCTGACGTAAGGTGAGTGCTGGATGCACTTCCCTCTCTGTTAACGCATGAGATTCAGCACAGAGGCTGTCACACTCCAGGAGGAGAAACCAGAATCTGCCGCAGGCTCCGGCAGCCCCAAACATCTGCGTAGCCCAGTGAGTTGATCAAGACTCTGGGGAACCACGCAAGACTCTGGTCTCACACTCTGTTCCCTGACTTGAGCATTTGATGGCACTGGAGAAATTCTCCAGCTCCTCCAAGTTAAACAACTTTTTCTTCATACCTACTGGTAGAAGAGGAACTTGTTGAATTAAGTTTAGATGGAGAGGATAAAAAAAAAGGGGGCGGGGGGGAAGGGGATAAGCAAAACATTTTATCTAAACAGTTAATGCAAAATTAGGTACTTCTGTGATGTTATAACTTCCAACGTACATATTCTGCACTGTTAGCAGGGAGCACCACTGTGTGGACAGTATCTGCTAAAACATCCTGGGCAAATACTGAAGCAGTTTTTTTAACGTAAAAGTTAAAAACCTTCTTTTTGGGTAGTGGTTTTTTTTTTTTTCCCTTACAAAAGGAAGTGAAATTAAAAACATCTAAAAAGCAACCTTCAGATTCCTTTAGTTCCTCTATAGGAATTTTGAAGGAATGTTGAGGAGATGAAAAATGTGTTTTTAATTTGTTTCAGAAATTCATTCTTTTTTGTGTTAGGGCATTTGCTAACTAATTTAATTGCACTAAAGATTATTGAGAGTATTTTCAAGATATCAAAGAACTAAAAAGTTAATAGCTACATTTCTGTAATGAGCCATTCTTGTTTTATATTACATTCGTAAGGAAAATATAGCCTCCTACAAAACAGGTTATATCTAAACTCAATACAGAATAAACTGAATAATGAAAAGCAGTTCTTTAAAATGTTTTTATTTGAGAAAAAAAGGCTTACACTTGACTCCAAAAAAAGCATTATTTCTCAATTTATTACAGTGAAGTTGCTTAAAGAAACCTTTAGAGATTCAAGAAAAAATAAAATGCCATAATTCCCTCAGATAGCACTCCAAATTATTTGCACAATCAAAGCAAATCCCTTAGCTCTTACCATTTTTAGACCCAGTACAGGACTCAGATGACTTTCTTCTGCCCTATTCCTTGATAAACACAGCTGAGAGAAAGACTTGGTAAAAATGGCAGTACTTTTCAAGCTTGATTTTCAACTGTTTTATAGTATTGAATTGATTCTAAAATTCAGAAGTGACACAACATATTTTTCTCATAAGAATATCAGTTAAATATTACAGTTGCAGCAAATTCCAGTGCGATCTGTGTCTCACAGATTGACCATTTATCATTTTCAGGTCCATACCACAGAAAATTTCTCACAGCAAGGTATTTGGCTCTTTTGACTTTATACTAAAAATAAGTAGATAAACAAAAAATGTACAAAAATGGAGGTGTGCAGTTGACACATTTCTTTGCAGTGCAGCAGAATTCAGAATTAATTTAGTTAAACATGATAGAACAAAATGCAGTGTTCCAGCTACTGCTTTAGTTTCATAGGAGAAAAAACCCTGCTGGTTCTAGCTGGTCCAATATTAAATGTAAAACTAATCCATACTTGAGATCTTACTAAAAGAGACAAATCACAGATAAACAACATCTTACTTCCTTAATAGTGCTACATGTTGACTAATCGTAACTCAAGAGCATCTACGCAATGTTAAAAGAACTTCCTAAGCACATTTAAGCTTCTCACTCTTCAAAGGTTTGCTAAGGCTGCACTTCAAAATAGTCTACTGATTAAAAAAAAAGTTTTAAAAAAAAATAAAAATCAAGTTATTATTTACAACCAACAAGGCAAATCTAACAAATATATAAAAAAGAGACAAAAAAATAAAAAGGCAAATCACAGCAGGAAAAAAAGAGAAAGCAAAAAGGAAGGAAAGCCACATCAAACAGGTGCTATTCAACATCATTCAACATCTATTTTCCTTTCTTCCCGAAATGAAAAAAAAAAAAGTTAGTCTCTAACTCAAACATGGAGTTTTTCTGAAAATAATTTCCTATCTCCTTAGATTTAGTCAATACTATTTGATATCAAGTATTTCTCAAGTGAGGAACCTACTTATTGTATGGTACACTACAACACAAAGCTAGTTATTATCATACTACTAAAGCAGAATTTTCTAGACTTTCCTAAAAACAAAAACTACATTTTCCCGGGTTAGAACTCATATCCTGTCACCTTTTACGTTGGTGGAAGCCTTATTTAAATTCACCAACAGTCATCTCTAATGTCTTTAACTTCTGTGCTACATCATGTAACTTGTTCCGCCATCGTGCTGCCATACACAGATGACATGAAAATTTGTATGTTATAAAACAACAGGAAAATCTCCTTGGATACAAAGAAGAGAAACAACAAAGGCTCCCCCATCCCACCCCCCATAACCCTCCCACCCTCCTATGGCACCATCCATGGCACCAGCACCAATGGCTGCTACCTTACAGCCCTTGAGGCTACACAGAGGCTGCACCTACAGCCCGTCCTTGGAGACTTTAACCCTGGAGAAGAGTCCGTCCTTTGCACAAAGCCAGGGCTGTGTCAAAAATCACTTTCCTGACTGAATGGGCAGTGAAAATGCAGGACACTGACAAATACTCCTTCTTTGATGCATGTTGAAGTTATGCTCTATTAGCTCTTTGCCAGAAGAGGCAACAGTCTCCAAACCATCAACATCAACCACCCTGAAGATATGTAACAATCTGAATTTAACATTGTAAACAGGTTTACACCATTCAAAACAATTTGTCATTAGACTTATTACTTAAACATTTAAAGTCCTCCATCAAACTGCACTGTGGATTCTGAAAATTTTAAGATAAGACGATTTAAATTAAAATGTGCGTAATTATTCACAGAAAGGAATTTTACGGGAAATCCTGTTTTAAATAGAGGCTTGTAACGTAGCTTTCCAATAACTTTTTGCTGCATAAATCTCTAATAAGGACTTATTTCAATATATAATCCCACAGCCACTATCAAGTAGACATTCTTAACCACCTGTAAATATATTATTACATGATAAAAGTCCTCCAAATATATTATTACATAATAAAACAGTCCTCCAAATATAACAATTTACTCTTAACTTTGTATAAAATTTAAAAAAAAAAAAGAGTAATATCTTTTTTCCAGAATAATGTGCAACCACAAAAATATGCGACTTTGGAAAACTAAGCTGTCTGTAGTTATCAGTCTCTGAAAGACTTATTTATTCTTGGATTCCATTCTTAATATTATATGAACAAATGTTTAGCAAGGCTATATTATTAGTGGTTCATTCACATATACTGAAGTCAGTAATATCATCTTTATTTCACTGTTCTAATGTACAATTCAAAAAAAACTTCCAAAAATAGCAGTCATACCCGCAAATTCCCTTGGTTTACTCTTTGATAGTCTGTTAGACACAATTAAGATAACTTCCAATTTCTTTTTTCTCCCTGTCAATATTTGAAAAAAGCTGAATACATGCAAGTCAAAACTACATAATTCAGATAAAAAGGTCCTCATTCGTGAAGATCATTAATAAATGACTACTTTCAATAAATAAGTCTATTTGGAAATTCTAGAGATTTAGTCTTTTTTCTTTTCCAATATGGTCTTCTGTTTAGGTTCTCCATCTGAAAGTTCTGTATATTTTTCCTTCTTTTCTTCTTGTTCTTCCTCACTGCCTTCATCTGTGAGCTCCCGATCACCATGTTCCTTTTTAGGGGACTCACTTTCATCTAAGCCCCCGTCTGTATCAGCCGTGCAGATGCCATAGCACATGATACTGATGACCCCCAGGGGCAGCCCAAAGAGAAAACATCCCAGGAGAGGTGAACTCTTGAACACAGACTGTCGGAACAAAAATCTGGAGTCAAAAAAACCTTCTGGTGAACACACAAAGGTTCTACTACTTATTCAAGGAGTAGAAAACATTCCATCATTCCCATTTTAAGTTTATAGAAGTCTCAAAACTTCAGATGCTGAAGTGTTCCACTGTGAATTCCACAATGAATGAAAATGTGCCATTACTTTGAGAAGCTGTTTTAAAAGCATTAAAGTAATAATAATTTCAGTTCTCATTAGTGCACATCTAAAAATTTTTAGTCCTGAATCATTATAAGGCATGAAAGCCACTGCTACAGATTTTATTCAGAAAAAAATAGGCTTTTGGTTTCTAGAAGCTGATATCTTAATGCAGCACTTCCACAAAAGTTTGGAAGCCACGTATATAGAAACATGCAGATTTCAACTTAAACTCAGTGAAGAAGTTGTTGGGTTGTGTAGCACAGATGAAGAAACTGATTTAAGTCTTCTAAATAAAATTCTGTTAAGCACAGACTTATAGTTTAAATATGATGATAAAAACTTAAGTAATTCACTTATTCACTCACTGGACCAAAACTGCAACATCCCACAGAAGGCAAAAATCCTATCAGTTGAAAGGCACCAAAAATG
Organism: Nothura maculosa; assembly: GCA_032353885.1. Lineage (NCBI taxonomy): Eukaryota > Metazoa > Chordata > Aves > Tinamiformes > Tinamidae > Nothura > Nothura maculosa. The sequence continues at coordinate 804,464 of JAUBOD010001033.1, read as the reverse complement.
TGAGGGAAAAAATATTGAATTCTTCCTCTTCTATTGCTTAAAGTATATGGCAAGTTAGAAAACAGGAAAGGAGTAAAAAAGAGTAAGAGACCAACTGTGGTTTTGACTATACATATATTGAACACTTACCACATTAGAAAAGATTATTTAAAGTTTTAATCAAGATAGGTTCTTTAGGTTTAAATCTATATTTGTATGTTTACAATAATAAGTATGTATTAAAGCAGAGAATAGAAGTTAAAGACTGGTATGAAAGTGTTTCTAAATCATCTGAAAGAGTCTGCAACTTGACTAGCAACTTGACTTGAATCTTAAATGAGAGAGAACAAAAAGAAAAAACTTACAACTACAGTGGACTTGGCGTCATAGATTATTCTCTTGATTCGCTGCAGAAATCCATCACCACCCTGTGCCTGCAATTTCAAATGGAACCATGTCAAAACTGTTGACACTTTTCAGTTATGATGCCAAAAGTTCATTCTTCAGACCTTGCAATCTTAAGTCCCTTTAGAAGGAAATGAAAAGTAATTATTCTTGCATCTCATGCCCAGGCACTCCAACTTCTCAAGCAAGGACAAGCATTTCAATAGCCACCTGAAATTTCCTCTCAAACCTCCTTAAAGCAACTCATGTCAACAGTGAACTGGCACTTATTACCTCTTACCACAGAAAAACACTAACAGGAATTACTCTGTGTCTGTCTGGAAAAATTCTACAAACTTGAAGAGGTCTCCTGACTTTTCCTTCCGCTGCTGGCTATCTATTTTAAAAGGACTGCAGCTGTTGGGGAAACTTAACAACTGAATAAAAAAAAAAAAAAGGGCATGTAGGTGTAGTAAACAAAGTTCGAGTTGAACTACAACCATCTCCCTAATTTATATACACCTTCAAAATATTATGGGAATCCAAAGGCAATTCATCTGTTGAACAGACACAGTCTTCACTTTGCCTCAGGAACAAAAATGGACTGAAAAGCTACACTCTCGAGGAGCCAACTGAGCAGGGTTTGATCCTGACCCAAACCTCCCAACCCAGATTCATAAAGATGAGACTGACCTGAAGAAAGTAGAGTTAAAAGAGAGTGCAGTTACTCAAGCAAGAGATTAAATGGCAATTTTAAATGACTGTGTTTAAAGCAGATTAGGAGAAGGAATAAAAATCCTCTCAACTTACTAGCTAATAGTAAGCTACAGGCAGAAAAACAGAGCTACTTTCTGTCACAGGTAATGAAAATAGAGCAGTGAGCAAAGATATACCTCAGAAATCACAGCATTCACTGGCATCATCATCATGGGGAGATGGAAAGGTAACATACACTGCGCAACCATTTAAGGTTACCAAATGACTTTTCCCCTACTTTAATATCTAAGGAAATAAACACCAACCAATATATTCCACGTCACTCTGGAGACTTACCTCAGCTGTACCATCCAAGATACTGTTAATAAACTGAACCATGTCTTCTGTGTTCTCAATTTGCCTATCTGGTAAAAAGTACTGCTGATTGGAGGTATTCAATACCACAATAGTGGGGACTGTCAAGTCACTGAAAGCATAAAACAAATGTTGGATATTCACAGAAATACAGCACAAAATATTGCAATTCAAACATTCTCCACATAGTTTAAAAAGAGTATCCAATCACTTCATATGTGCTCCCAAAAAAGCGGCTGTGATAGTAGGAAAGGGAAAGACCCACGAATGGCTTGTGGCCATGGCCCCAACATTAAGATTTTTTTCCTTCACATTTTTGTCTGAACTTCCTGAAGCTTCTTGCATTTTAGAAACCTACACTGAGCACAAATCAGGTACGTTGTTATTTGACAGTTACTAAAACATCTCAGATAGTAGCTGCCTATTTGTAATGGAAACTTATCAAGTGCTTTAGGGTACTAAAAGAAAAATAGAATCCAAAAACTCAATCACATACAGCCATAGTCCAATTGATCAACACTATCAATTAACCTCTACCTTTCAAACCAAAAAGAAAAGTATATCAACCAAAGTTTCATCACATTCCTTTTAGAAGCAGCACAAGAGCTACTGGTAATTTCTAACCTATTATTCAGCAGCTGAAGTTCACACATACAAATATTTTGGAGGATCACAGAAACTAAAAATTTAGGTTGGAAATGACCCTTGAGATAAACCAGCCCAATATATGGCTCAAAGATGAGCAAACTTCAAAGTGGAATCTATTTAGATAAAACTAAAACTGCACGAGTATACTGGTTGACAAACAAGACCGAAAAAACATTTTAAAAGTGTTCTGCTCCCTTTGTCAATTTTCTAAGGTGCTCTCAATAATGTATTTAGTCAGTAAGAGTTCCTTCTTCATATCATTCCATTTTCTAATTTACACTCTTGTCTAATAACGACATGTTCAAACATACTTTATATACCTAATATTGATGACTTTAACCATAACTGTGGCACCAGAGCCCATAATGAATTTCATTAAAATATTTTTAGTAATTAATCAAGATTCTCTTTTTCTTAAAGCTATAGAAATGTCTCTAGTTTTTCTATACAGTCGAGATTTTTAAAAATAAATTCCCAAAATGTAAATGTTCATTTCTTAAGCTATTTAGTTTCAAAGGAAGAAATAATGAAACTTTTAGAAGATTTAGAAAATTTGTGCAGACCAATTTCTTAAGTCTCAGGTTGAAATAATGGTATATGTCAAAAATAGTAGAACTAACTACAGAAATACAGTACTTCATCCTTTCAAGGGGATATATTTATATATTTATAAGTGTCTACAGAAAAGTTGCATTCAAAGTTTTCTCTATCTATTAGGGACAAGCATAAGCAGGAGTCAAACCTGGCCAGGCATTTGTGCTCCAGGACTAAAAACAGAGTCTGTTTTCTTGTGTATTCACTACACTTGAAACACTCACAGCAACATTCAATTTTTCAAGAGGTTGTATTGCTTGTTTCTAGTTTCTGCCATCTAGTGGAAAACCGAAGCACTGACAATAAGAGTTTTACTCAGATTATTCAAGTAACCACAAGGTCTGCCTACATTACTAAATATATTACTTATTTTGCCGATTTCCACTGCAAATACATCTATTTTTCTTTATAAAATAATTCTGAAGCCTGTGAATAGTTTAAAAGATTCCCATATGTTTCAAATTACAAAATCGGGCATTTTGGAGAGTGAAATTAAACAATTTGAAAAGCTGCAGTAGCTGCTGTCACACCACTATCGCTATCAATGTCAGTTTCAGCTTCTTCCCCTTCTTTTCCTTCCTTCCAGGAATGCAATCCTTCTGTCCCCTTTCTTTGTAGTAGAATACATCTGAAAACACTTGGTTGTCTGGTAAATAAGCCAAGCAACTCCCCTACTCACCCAACGGAGAAAGGGCAACATTTCTGACAGATAAATGTGCCCCAATAGCTGCACAGAGCCAGGTAACTATAAGAACCTACAAAAAAACAGGCAGCAGTGCAGGCAGGAGAGCCCTAGTTCTGGCAACTATAAAATTATGAGCTCAGTCACACTATTCAGCTCTGTGCAATGCAGCTGCTTTCAAATTCCTTGTGTTCCAATACCGAACAGAAGGCATGGCACCAATACAGGGATGGGGGGCTCCGCAGAGCCCTCCAGACTCGGGAGCCGGACAGGCGCTCGCACTGCATCCTCTGCTCATCCATCTGCATTCGCTCCATGGGCCTGACAGTCCCTTGTGGTTTCAAATTTTTTTTGAAAAATATTTCAAAAACTTACTATTTTTTATGCATCAAGGGCAGATAACACCATCTATCCATCTTAAGCTTCTGTGCAGAAGTACAATTCTGCACATTTTAAAGATTAAGATATATGGTGAAGTGTCCATTCAATCATTTATGCACTCCTCTCCAAAATCACTTACGAAAATACTAATTGATATCTAACTCAGTTTTTATAACAATCTCTTCTTAAAAAATCTCTGGGAATCACTGTACTTCGCTGTTCAGCTGCTTTCCTAACAACTGGCAACTAATGTGGGAACAGCCACTTGCAACAAGCACCAGCCAATATCTGTCAATAAGAACAGAGCACGGCTCTCCATAAATGGATAAAAATACTGATAACACAAATGTTTATATTTTGTTACAAACTGAAGCAATTTCTATTTTCTTCCATTCCTTGTAAGCAGACTTGAGATACAATAAATACTTTTTAATAAACAAAGCAAATTTCAAAGACTTGCCTTAACAGCACTACTGGTAAGCCAAACTTCTAACATTAGACTATGTAGCTTTAGGTTAACAAGCAACCATTACATTATACACTGACTTTCATCTTTTAATACCATGAAACGTAGAACTTCAGGAGGTGTAATTATAGTCAGTGACAAGTACAGGAAAAGAAATAATACTAAAATAAGAATTTACTTACTCCATTAGTAAGCTATTAATGTAATCATTTCCATCCATATGGCCAAACTGGAAATCCCTAGTAGTGATAGAGTGAAAAGCATAATAATGAAAAGCATAATTATGAAACAAAAAAGAAGATTGAGTTTCAGTATCAAAAGTTTCTCCTTAAATATTTTTCTTAGAACACACTAAATGCACAATATAATTTGAAAAACTGACTACACTACAGAATAGGCAGCCTTCCAAAACAAGACTGTGGAATTTGTCTTATGAATATTAGCATACTAATAACAAGGCATAACATTATTTCTATGTCAAAGTGACTGTGTTTTAGAAATATCAATGCTGAAGCTCAGCGTTGATGATGCTGTGGCACCACATAAACATACCTGTGAAAGTGATCCCGATAATCTCTAGCAACTTCCTGAATAATAGATTTTAGTCTGGAGAAGAAAAAAAGTTGCACTGGTATGTCAGGTATATTCCATCAAAATTCAAACAAGAAACATTTAGATTTTTGTAATAAGGACTAACTTCTCATCAGCAATTTTTCTAACTCCACTAACACGTTCACCTTGCTTTATTTCTCAGGGTTGAAATATTACGCAGTTGCGATGTGAGAAAGAGACAGATAGGCTTCCTCGATCCATCTATTTCTTTCTAAAGATAGAGCACTGTGCTCTTACATAAAATAAAAAAAGGAAAAATAATATAACATGGAATTTGAACAATATGTATTTTCCTTATTGATGTATGTAATCAGAAAAGGAGTTGGGATAGTGTTGTGCCTACCAATTGCTTTAGTAAATTCTGATCCAACTAAATAAAACCTCTCTGAGTACAGGTTCTACATACAGCTAACAGTTAAGCATTACTAAATTCATTTTATCACAACTGAGATGAACTTAAAGAAAAATTTTTGTTTAAGTCTGTTAGCTATTCAAGTACTCTTTTCTGTACTGAAAAGATAACATATCAGTTTTTAAAAACATTATTTCATTTATTGTCATAAAGATCAAAAATGCTTATTTCTTATTTCCTCCTGTGATCTCATAAGTGATATAAGAAATTCCAATCAAACTTTCACTGAAAAGTTGCATGGACTTTAAAATAGCCATAAAGTGAGTAAGCTCAGTAAAGTAATAATTTGGAGATCATTCAGAAGTTGAAACCTTTCATTTAACTTATTTCTTAATTTATTTCATTTAACTTATTTCTTAGCTCATTATAACTTATAAAAAGTTTCAGGAAATTTCCAAAATTCTATAAGCCAACAATGTTTTCTGCCATACTAGCACCCTTTTCTCACAGTGTCTCCAATACTCATTTTTGTACCTGGTATGTTCCACTGAAGAGTTTTTATCATCAATGACTGCAATAGCCACAAGTTTTCCTAAAATAAGGAATGAAATATGTTAAACCTTTACAAAAAAATAATAAAAAACACATGCATTCCCCTTAAGAAAAATACTTCTGATCTAGAAGATCTAGCAGGAAATAGTTTCAAGCATTAAAAAATCTGGATGGCAAGCAACCAAATGCTGACCGAATTCCAACTTGCTTCAACTGTTTAAGATGCATTAAGATATTGCTTAATTTAATATCTTTAGCATTACATGACAAGCACTGAAGTAAGAAGTTAAAAAAAAAGGAAGCTAAAGAAAAGTATGGACAAATACCTAGTTTATATATACACAGATATTCAAGAGCCATATTTGCACACACATAAATATGATGTTATGAAATACTAGTATAAATATTATATAAAACTATTATATATTGTATAACATTAATATCACTTAATATTTTATAATTACAAGCTAGTTCAAAGTAATCCAACCCCAACTGCCTTAATTAAACATCTATTTTTGTTCAATATTCTTAAACTTAGGAGTAGTATCCTTACAGAAAGAAGATTTAAGAATTTAGTAAGAGACACTAAAACTCACTAAATCAGAAAGGCAGCTTCTTAGTTCACACCTTGCTAAGGCTTTGTTAGTCAGAACAACTTTTGCAAGACCTTGCACACAGATTTACCAAAGAATCTCAAAATATGCACTTTATTTTCCAAATAACAAGAAATTCGTTTTCCAGCTACTTTTTTAGATTAAGAGGGGAAAAAAAAAATGAATCTCAGTAAAATGTTAAAATGTTAATAAAATGTTAATAGCTCCATTACATTTCTGAAGTTACCACTTCCATTTTTTTTTGTTGTAATTCAAAATCGAGAAAAAAATGAAAAAGCAAGAGAACAGCTACAGTTAAACAACAACACTTCTGTAAATATCCTATAAAATGTAGGTATAATACATTTATACAAACATTTTTACAAACATTTAAGATAAGGCATTTCATAATCCTTAATACCTGAAAGAAGTCCACATTACATTGACTGAAACATTTAAACATTTGAGCATCTTTCTTTCCAAACAGAAGGTATATTTTAAGGTGGAAAACTCTGGAAGACTCAATACTTTGGCATCTTTCAAGTCACAAGGGTCTGTTACTTCGGTGAATGTACACCTCAGTTGTGGCACAGACCACTTGGCACATATCACTCAGCTGTGAAGTTTTCACTGGACTTGGAAAATGTTATTAGAGAAAATCTAATGCAAGTGGTTCACTTTATCACCTGTTCTCGTCCTTTCTTCACCATGTCCATTCTAAAGGTATCTGAAAACATTAGACATATCTAACCCCTCTTTAAAAATCCCTAAAAATAATAATAAAATTATTTGTAGGTTACTGAGGACTTTAAGGAAGCAAAAGCTTTGTATTTGAAGCTTCACTCATTTTTTCGTGTCTGTTGTAGGACTAGACAAAGGTGTATGCTGCAAAGAAAGGACTACTGCAGGCTTTGGATGATGCCACAAAAATCAATAAAAGTGTCAAACACATATTGGAAGTTGATTGTTATCAACCTCACAATGTTAATTAATTTTAAAAACAAGTTTTTAAAATGACTGTTAATCTTGGTTGACGTTTAAAAGATTTCGACGAATTCAAAGGCAGCAGCTTCTCACCTGTATCTCCAAGTTCATACAATGTAAAGCCATCTACATTAAGATATCCTTGAAATCTTTCTCTATTTATCCAGGATGTCAAATCACCATCTTCATACTCTATAAATAAATTTAAAAAAATGCTGAAGATCAAGCACATATTTTGTATTTAAAAAACAAGCAAACAGAAAGCTCATTTCCATGGGAAAGCTCATTTTTTCAACTTTTTATTTTGCCTTTGTTAGGCTCAATTGCCTGAATGTATTTCTCTACGAGTTCATAATTCTTTAACAGTATTTTAATTTCTTAAATTAAAAGTATATTATAGCAGCATTATAGCAGTTGAGCAGGAACTGCTATAGTTGGTTTGACAATTACCCAAATCATAGGTAAATATAATACTGTTACCTAGTGCAGAAAGGAACAGTTCCCCTGTTTTCCTCTGTATAAGTGAGGAGATGCAAAAATACAGAAAGCAATACGACTGAAAACTCTTAAACAGAGTAAGAGGAAATTAAGTAAATGCATGAACATGAATGTGAATCCAAACAAATAAAAACTGGCATATATCATTCAGAATCAACTGTACTGAAGACCGATTTCAATTGCTAGTTGTTACAATCTGAAAATAATCTAATTCTCCCAATTACAGTTCCCAATTCCAGTAAACTGGAAAAACACGTGTATATTCCACTTAGACACATACATATGTAAACAAATATCTTAAATAACCTTGTTTCAGGCCCAAGTGTTGCACACAGTGAACTTGAGGTTCAGAACATTGTTACAATGACTTAAGATTGGAGGAAACGACCTTCAAGTCAAATTTAGACTTACATTCTTTTCTCTTACAAGATTGTGACACACTAAGTAAAGATATCATTGAAATGCATTTGGCTAAACCTTTTACTTCTCACTAGACTTTCTGAAAGACTAGGAAGATTTCATTTTAGAAAGGAAACGGGTGGAAGGGTGTTTTATGTTCTCTTTAAAATATCAGGCAGAGCAAGTATAATTAAGCGAGGTAAATAAGTGTTCTCACCTAAAAGTCAGAAAACTGAAAGCAACTGGCAAGACATGACTAGAGCCTAAAACAGAACACAGAGTGGTGCAAAACACGACAACCAGTTGAAGATCAGAGCAGACAAAAAGGATGAGTAGGTATTGGCAGGGTGGCTAAGTAAGTTTTTTTTCATTGATATCAGGTAGGGGAATGAAAGGAAAGACATGTGAGAAGCTGCTCATATCAATGCTTCCTTCCAGGATGACTTTCCAATATGTTTCAAAGAAAACACCAATATAATTACTGAATTCAAAACATCAAACGGAATAAAGACACTGCTCAAGTCAGAAGGGAAAAAAATTCAAAATTAAAGAATTTTTTAAAAGATTCATTTTAGTTTTCCTTGAAGTAGACATTAAAAGACAATCGTGATCTTTTACAAAAATATTTATTTTCTTGAAGGAAGAAAAACAAAGCTCTTATTTAATTAGAGAAATGTTTTGGCATCTGCCAAAGCACTACATTATTCTACAGACAAAAAATAAGCCTGAAATAAAGGCTGTAAGATGCCAATAAGCTGGAAGGAGAGAAAAATTTTTTTAAAAACAAACAAACAAACAAATCACCCATCTACCTCGGAGAAAAACAAGTGCAAAAGAAAGTTTGAGAGATTTAAAATTAAAATCCCTTTGAAAAGAGAAAGTCTGATTAGTCTCTTCCATTAGCAATATTTGTATGTTTTGAAAGTTTATGTGAAAGAAGACAATAACTGGAACACTCTGCTAGGTAAATCCTTGGAAGTCTAAGTCTTGGTTTTGTACACACTTATCAATTGGGGAACTTTTCTTCTTTCAGAGAAATGATGATGAATCAATTACTTCCAAATTTTTAGAGTACTCAATACGAACATTAGCATGAACTGTAAATTTTTTATAAAGCAAAACTCCTGTGTTCAATTTCTTCCAATAATATCAGTCAGTCTCTCAGAATCAATATATAGCTTATTTATTAATTTTTACTATAACTTTTTTAGTATAAGAGGAAAACTTTTACAAAATAATTGGAAATAAGAATTTAAGGTGGTCATTCACCACAAAGTAATTTAGAATTGTTTCTTTTACATATTTTTGCGAAATCATGAAAAAAATTGTTTTAATGGTTCATATTTTTGTTCCATAAAAAATGCATAGTGGCATTAAACATCTACATTTCAGTTCAATTTTTCTCCATTCCTTGAAAACTGTTACTTATCATGAAACTTGAGAATTTCCCACCACTCCTAACATGACTGTCAAAGAAACCCACATGTTCTGGTTTTGGTTGCTTTTACCTGCTTTCAGTATTTCATCTGAAGGTGATGTATAGTTTTTACGTACCATCATATACAAAGTAAGTTCCATCTTTGAATACTAAAACAGCTGGCAATTCAGGCAATGTCACATACTGAAAGAGAGAGTGTTTTTCAATTAAACCGTGGATGATTAGAAAAATTTTAGACAAAGAAATCCTGAAATGTACACAGCTAGCCTACAGGGACATATCTTGGAGTACTTTTGGAGGACAGTTTAATGAATTCTAGACAGACGAAATGTCTGTCTAGAATGCCTGTCATGAATTCTAGACAGACGAAAAACATGACAATTTAAAGGTTTCAGTCTTTTATTATTCTCTACTCCGACTCTATGCTGTTGTTAATCTACCTGTAATACAGGTACAATAATGTACAACAATAAACATCATAATTGTATGCGGTTACTAAATATTTTTTTATTTAGTAATTTTATTATTTAGTAATAATATTACCAAATGACATTTGGTAATAGTAACTTCTATTTAGTAATAGAAGTTATTTGTTCTAAACTAACATTCACTATTGTTGTGGAACGAGAGGTAATATTGATAATATACCCCACTGTAAGTCTCTGCCACTTCCTGTGGCTCAGGCTGATGAAAATATAAAGACACTCATTCTGCACAAGGAGGCAAACAGCCCTAATTTAGGTAAACAGAACTTGTATGAATTATCACCCTAAACACAGTATTTAGGATTTATTTGGTCAACATTTTCTTTAAAAAAATATCCAACATGTCAACACTCTTGCTTTGCATTTAAAGAAACTTAGTCATCTCATGTTCAGTATGGCACTTAAAAGAAAAAAAGCATTCCTGCCATTTTTGAATTCTGGCATCTACTACTTACTGCTTGCTAACACTCTTGGTTACAATAGCAGACTGTGATTAATAAAAGAACATGAGGTAAGCTTAGTCTTGTTGACACTGTTGGCTGAACTTTCTAATTTTTTGACGTGTTGGGGGAAAAAATATTTTATTCTTCTAATTGACGAGCCTCCTGCAATCGTTCCAGATTATCCTTCTCAAAGAGACATTGCGAACCTACTGCTCTCACATTTAATAGTTCATAGTAACAAGGAACAAATAGGTAATTATAGATAATGCTTTCATTCTTGTGTTTCTTCTAAGAGCAGTTCGGTTTCTTAAAAGGCAGATCAGCCTAGGCAGAGCATAGTCAGCAAAAGATGCCTAAACTTGGGACAAGAGTACATGTGGTGGTTGGAATGAAGGTTGCACTGTACAACTATCAGTCAGTGTTACAATATTACTGCTGTTTTACATAGAATATTAGAAATCACCAATATGAGTTATAGGTTTTTCCCACAAAACATAATTTTGCTTTCTGCTCATTTTTATCAGCATGATCGCAGAATCTCCAATCTCGAACATATCCAGGCTTATACACTTTCCAACATGCAAGTGAATATTATTTTTCCTGCTCAACTGAGGATAAGGTAAAAACAGGAGCATTCAAATTAAGATAGCTTTTTGAAATCCAAAGGCTTTTTGAAATCTAAAAATACATTGCCTAAAGTGAAGCCTATTCTACTTTGCAGGACGCAGAAAAAAAAATAAAAGGAAGAAGAATCATAAAATGGTTGAGGTTGGAAAGGAGCTCTGGAGACCCTCTGGTTCAATCCCCTGCTTGAGCAGGGACACCTAGAGCACATGGTCCAGGACTCTATACAGATGGCTGTGGAATATCTAAAAGGAAAGAGAGCCCAGTTTCTCTGTAGTGCATTCCAGTGCTCTGTTATCCTCACAGTACACTTTTTTTCCTTATATGAGGTGAAACTGCCTGTCAATTTGCACCCGTTATTCTATCATTGGGCATCACTGTGAAGAGTTCAGCTGCATCAAAAAAAGAAAAAAAAAAAAAAGAAAAACAAACAAACAAACAAAAAAAACAACAAGTGAATCACAAACAAAATTATGTGAGCTCTCACTCCACTGACCCTGTATGAGCATTTTTAAAGTAATGTTCCACTTTAAAACTCATTTCAGGTCCCATTTGGAGATAACAATAATTAGAAAGCCTCTTTATTTTACTTCAGCACTTAAGCAACAACATTTAGGCTTTAAAAAAGCACTGGCAACTTTTTTCATCCTTGGGATTTACTGTGAGTGGCTTCCTTGTTACAGTATTCCCAAAGGAGAGAGTGTGAGATTCTGCAGTTAGTAGACTGGGTTATTTGATCCCAGAGCAGATTGCTGTTTTGATCAGCTGCTTTGCACAAGGTACAAAGAGTGAATTTATCCTACAAATCAGGAAAATCAGTGGAAAATTCCTGCATGTCTTCTATCTAAGTTTATATTGCTTTATTAATCTGCTTAGCAAAGCATCTGGCTAAATTACTAACAGATGAACTATTTACACGCATGTCAAATATGCACTGCAAAAAGTGCAATGACTAGTGACTGCTCAACAGGACAAGAGATTTGCATACTAACAGCTATGAAAAGTGTCATCAAAGCAGACAGTAAAAGGACTATACCAGAACCTAAACTAGGTTTGTACTTTTTACTTTAGACACGAATATCAAACATTTCAAATTCTAAACCTGTAATTAGTTCAGGATTTGCCAATATTCTTTTCAAAGACAATTTAGAAACAGAGATTTGGAGAATAATATGGAGAGAATAAGAACCGAAAGATCTTACCTCAGGTAGTACATCTTCTGAGGCAGAAAAAAAGTATGTATAAACAATTAGTTCTGAGGCAACTTCTATGTATTTCTCCTGCAAAGATACAAACATTTTTGTAAATTTCTCAACTTTTAGAACAAATCAAAGGATTTTTTTCTCTCACTTTTTCGTACAAGTAAAAGGAAGTCTTATTTTGAAAGAGCAATTAGAAAATATGGTTACAACGAAAAGCTGTAGAAGCACTTCAATTATTATAAAGACAAAAATTACAACATATGCACTTTCTTCAGTCTTTCAACCACTACTTTCTCACCTGTTTTAGAAGATGTGTTTTAAGCTACCTCTGTGAAGAGCCAAAAGAAATAAACTTTATTTAATCAAGTTTCAAACCTTTAAAGGAGATTCCCCACCAACATACACGAAAAGTACACGATGCCTCTTTTGCACATGCTCGAACATATGCTGGCTAGGAAGTGGCCTGATTAGAGGTCTGGGAGGGTAGGAAAGAAGAAAAAAAAAGAGAGAGATAAAGAGAAAAAAAAAATCTTAATTTCTACAAGCTGCAAAATTCAAAGAAGCTAAGATGTCCAAGAACAGTTGATACGGGTTTCTTGCAAAATTTCTCAAAGCAAATTGAAGTAAAGCTTGTTTTGTAAATTCTTATTTAACTTTCAAAGTACAGGAAGGGAGGAGGAAAACAAACAAACAAAAAACACCCCATCAAAAATAAATTGAGGGATTCTTCTGCAATAACACTCTTAAATAAAATTATTCTATATCTTAGTAAAAAATGCTACTGTTATTAATAAATATTTGAGTCATTTATGTACTGTATGATTATTTGAAAGATAAATTTTGAAAAATCTGAGCACAGCACTTAGGAAATGCAGTCACTGAAATATTCTCACAGATTTTTTGTAACTTATTACAGATCAATAAGTAACTTATTACAGACAGTCCTGAATTATACAGTTACTATACTATGAGGAACTATAATTAATCTTATACATTTATATGAAAGCTTCTTAAGAATGAGAAACAAAAGAACAATGAACTTCTTTCCTTCTCAAAGATTATCATCTATAAATTTTGAGGCCATGGGCCACTGTCTGGAAAGAAGTAGTTGTTCACGGAAATTGCTGTGAACAATCTTGCACAATCTCCTTGTGTAAGAATCTTGTAAAAGGATACCAACATTTTCAAGTTTTGATAGCATGTTAAACAATTTTTTAACAATTGCACATGAAACTGAGTGACTAATATGTAGCTTATTTCATGCCCCACTTGAGGTCCTTCAGCTAAATTGCATCCTTTAGAGAAAAATCCTCATAATTTAAGATATCGGAACTATTCTCATGGAAATCTATACTTACCCTGCTACTCGATTAGCAAATTCAATTATATCGTCTTTGGTTCTAGGTCCTCTATAATTGTATGCCAAGTCACCTTTTAAGCTGCACAGCAGGGATAAAAAGAGGAAGAGAGGGGAAAAAAATATATTAAGAAGCATCACAAAAACAACACTAAGATTTTAAAACAAGTACAACAAACTAAAAACATATCTGCACATGTAGAACTACAAAACCTCTGCACCTGTATTACTATCATCTGTTAAAAATAATAAAAAAGTTCATTTGTCAAGTAATCAGTTAAATGAAATGATCTATTTTGCCAAACATAAAACTCCGCAATGCAATAAAATGCAATTGTAGATTTAACTTATTTTCTTCTGAAAATAATTAATTTTCTTAATTATTAATACATACCTGCTGTTTTTTTTCTACTACACAGCAGTCATTTACTCTGAAAACAACATACTTATACTGTAAAATGGAAAAGATGAAATGTCTTGTAAATAGATAAATATCAACAAGCTGCCTTGAAATCCATATAGCTTTAGGAAAACTACATGATGAAAGCATTCTTAAAAAAAATAGTTATATGCCTTTATATGCCAGGAAAGTGTTTACTCCCTAAAGATTAGAAAGCTAAAAATCTTGACCATATTTTGAGACTTAATTGGAAAAAAAAATCTATTATATATTCTGAAATTATCTGCTAAAACAATAAGCTGCAGACAAACTGATATATTCATAGCAAGAAGTGATCAAAATTACTAGGACTTCAATGTGATCTTAGACTCTACTATGCACAAAATACCCAAATACATACAAAACTTCTAACTACTTGTGCTTTCCTATAAATTTTAAGAAAAGAAGATATAAATATCCATTGTCAAACACCTGCTCTCACCATTTTTACTTTGCAGCAATCATTAGTGCCCTTTATAAAAGACTTGCAGGAACAGGAAAGAGAACAGAAAGTATTAAAAGACCAAAAAACAAGCAAATCTTAAAACTCATCTCAAAGATTCAGGCATGTATTTAGTGCCTGAACTGTTGTTAAGACATCAAATCAATTTGCAAAAGAAATTCCTTTTAATGGTGTGTATATATATTTGTGTGCATGGGTATATATGTATACACATATACACACTGGAAAAGATTCAAAAGGAAAAAAAAAAAACTATCTGATATCAACTATGCTATATGCTCATTTTTTTTTTAAATTTCACATGAGCTCACAGGTAGGAAAGGAAACAATTCAGCAGGAAGCATCAACTTACAGCTTAATTGTTGGATAGCCTCGCACTCCAAACTCAGATGCGATACCTGAAAGACAGTGATAAATGGCAAAGTGAACCAACCCGTTCTTCAAGACCATGGTTTAAAGACAGTTTACTATTCCAGTCACATAAATTAATGAAAAAAAAATAATTTTAGCATCATGCACGGACTAAAGAAGTTCACCTGGGGACCACTGCTCCCTATGCCTTATCCTTTTCAGCACCCTCCTGGCTGAAGACAGATTAAAGCAAAATGACTTTAAGCAAGCACGTTAGTACTAAAACAATAGCATTAGGTATATAACTTAAGTCTACACAAGCTACTTTTTCAAATATGAAGCTTTTTTCCTCAAACATCCTTGAAGGTCAAGAAATATGATTAGGACATTATCAAAAGTCAACATCAAAGGGTTAAGATATCCGAGTTCTGGCTTATAGGAAACAGGTTTAACACTGAAGTAATGAATTTAGTGATTTCACTAAAATTTAGGCTTTTGATGTAACATCTTACCCTTTTCAAACAACTAGTCTGTAATAGACAAGTGTTTAAATTTTTGCTAAGACTAATGAGAAGACTCCAAAACGGAATTAAATTAGATGCTGTCAAAATAAATGCTATTTATATAAAATAAATCTAAAAAGACTATCAAAAGTTGTATCTCTAAAAAGCTTTTATCTTCCACTTGTCAGAAAGAATTCTGACAAAAAAGCAGGAACAAATATGATAAAAATCCACACTAGTGCATGTTCTAACTTTTAAAGGGAACATAAACCTCAAGAGATTGTTCAAGTGCATTTGTTTATACAATAAAGAACAGAAAAATAATTATTAAAAAAAAGTTTTTTAAAAAAGGATATAATGAAATTTCCCCAATCAAACCACACTTACTAGAGAAGGAAGTTGCATCCATCTTCCCAACTTTTACTGGGGAACCCATGCTTCTCATTTCTATACCAACTTCATTCCACACTGGCTCCAATTTCTTGCAGTGGCCACACCAAGGGGCATAAAACTGAGAGACACACAGACAGACGGACAGACAGATTCAAACACATTAGCAAGAGTTATTTTCCATGTGTGCTTTTCCTTATATTACAAGATTTAATAAAAATCTATGTAGCTTAGAAAGGTGGAGTGACAAATCATGCTTTTATGATCTGACACAGTTTTTCCAATGCTGAAAACAGAAGTCTACGATTAACTTATTTAGTTGTTGAACTAATACAGTACTTATTTAAGAGTGGACTATTCAGCAAATTAAAATAAATCTCTTTGGAATTCCACTCTTTGTTATGGGAAAGTAGAAGACCACATAAATCAATCTTAGGAAGAGATCCTTATTTAGGAATATGGACTTTTTTGGACTTTTTTTTTTTTTCCCCGGACAGGAATACAATGTTCTTTGAAAGGAAGGGAAATACACAAGTATTTCTCCAAGCTGTTCTCTGGATTATTCTCATACACGCAAACCGTGAAATCCTGCAGACCCCATCTTTTCTGAAACCAGAACAGGTGGGAGCATCATTCCATTCCATCTTTCTAGCCATGAATGGGCACATTAAGCAACAATAACAAGAAAGGTATCATCTGGCAAAATTGTATTCTGTCTTCTTATGCATTACTGATTAATTCTAAAAGAGTAGAATCAACTTGTTCACTAAAAGAATATAAAAGAAAATAAAAATGCCCAACAAGTCTTAGTTATACTACTTGGGTACTAGAGCTCAGATTTTAGG
>JAUBOD010001033.1:753125-778289 GCA_032353885.1 Nothura maculosa | reverse complement strand
TCTATGGCCCTGGGGCGAGCAGAGCCCCAGGTCAGTCCAGCTAGCGAACAAGGCTTGCCGACCCCCGATCGGCAACACTTGCACATGCAACTTGTGTAAAAATCAAAATGAGATTTATCTAATGCAATTTCTGAGCACTTACGCAGTGTGAAAACTTTTTTGTTTTCTGACTATTCATTTTCACAGTAGTTATATGAAACCAGAATGTTTAAAATATAATTTAATTTTAATAGCAGTATTCCCGGAGTTAATATAGTAATTTTATATGAGAAAATATTCTTTGTGAAAGTATAGAAATAATTTTTGTTCCTCAATAATGTACAGCTCTTTTGTGCTTTCAGAGTATTCACCTGTTTGGTATTTATTTCTTACAAAAGTGCCAAGATTACATTCCTCACAGTTAAGAAGTGCTATCCAAAAGACATTGTATGTAAAACAAAAATCCAAGTAAGTACCACTCACGTGGCTCTTGACATGAATCTAATTGATCATTGCAACAAAGCAGAAGGTAGGATATGTAATGCAATTTGGAAGTGACAAATGCACATTTGTGAAAAAACGAGGATATTTAGTTCATGTTTGATATTGTTACAGTTTGGAAAACATATACACTTCCACATAGCTATGTTCTCATAACTACAGAAAATGTTTGCTTTCATCTGTAATGAAAGTACTGTTATAACAAAAGGATCACAATAACTGTATAACTGAGTATTGAATTCCACAATAATATGCAAGATTATGCCACTATGAAGAGAACCACATATGCGAAATGAAGAGCTTATATTACCATTATTTCTTTTCCATTACAGGAATGAGTGTACTGATAGGAAATATTTTTTTACTGTAACAACTACCTCTATATCGGTGGACTTGTACCACTCTGACTGTACTAATTCTAGTCTGTTTCATAAAATAAACCAATTTACTAATGTGGTTGTTACTGAGTTCGGTTCGTAGTGAGAGCCTTGTAATCTAATGTTTTCTATCTAGTAATGAAGAATAAAGAGTTATGCATACTTTGAATTTTTGGGGGGTTTTGGCCTGTATTTCATGAGATCAATGCACAGATTTTGTGCAAGTAGATTTAAAACCTCGATTTTGATATCATTGATGCTGTTGAGGCCATCAGCAGAATTTGGCTGGTTTTGTATTAACATTTCACATTTATATATAACTTTAGGTTTTTTAACAGTTCAAACTGTGCCTAAAGGGATATTTTATGGTGGGAAGGAGATTTAATAAAAAAGAATACATTTTTACATTCCTTTTATTTGAGAGACATCTGGTGGTATTTGAGTATATTTACAGAAATAGCTTTTTTACCATTATTTTTCTCAGTCTCAGTTTACTCAGCGTTTACTAAGTTAAAGTTTAGCATTTATATAAAATAGTCTCTCCTAGATTCAGCTACAATCTGAAAAACGCATTAATATTAACATACTAATCAGTGTATACTGGCTATTGTTTCTCATTGTTGATCACAAGTATTTCTCTTCCATATATGTATGAAGGAGAGATTTGGACTCAGTGAAGTAAAATAAATTTGCTCCAAAATCTCATGCTAAATAGTTGGTATTCTGTTTTTGTATTTTATTTCCAATTTCTTTCTTTTTATACTAAAATTATGACCAAAACGATAATCTAAAACCAATGTAGCACATATCTACATGTGAATACATAATAGTGATTTTTGTACTGAAAAGACTGAAAAAGTCACCACTACAGAATGAAATTTCTTCTATCATAGAAGAATTTTGTAAATCATGCATGTATTTTAGATCTTTATGAGTATTAGGTAATGACAGTGTAATTATACAGTATATGCTACTGTTGAATCCCTTCTTGCATGATGCCCAGGCCAACCAGCAGCAAGAGAGCATGAATCAGACGTTGGAGCAACATCTCTACCATTACAGCAGCTTCTTCCAGGATCCCAGCGTCATCCTTCTCATGCAGAGTTTGTCCACTGTAGCAGCACTGCACCTCCCTTTCCTCACTGATTTATTTTCCATTGCCACAGTAGCCCTGCCACGCTATCTGTGTGATGCATCCCCGCAGCTAGGGCCGTATTCACTCAACTCTATCACGCTCACAAGCTCCTCACAATGTAGCCACAAGCTGTCAGCAGCTACAAATGGATGGACAGGCAGTATTGGCCAGCCACCATCTTTTTCAGGATTTTAGATAAAAGGCAGAAAATTCCTTTCAACTCTTGAAATATGGGCAGGTACACAAAATGCTTCTGTTTAAAATGCTATTTATACTTTATCTCAAAGAAGGAAAAAAAAAGATGATTTTTTTCAGCTAAATTGAGCATTCTGCCCTTCAGAAACAGAAGAAAATAGTTTCATTTTAATTTTATTTTAAAATGTTATACAGCTTTAAGTTAACAAAGTAAAATTTGCCTTGTAGGGGTTTTTTAAGTATATTTCTGATTATTTTTTATTTGGCAATTACCAGGCCCATGCCCATGATGTCATTTTACAGTCTTTTAAGAGTTAATTAATGCATCTTTTAAATATATATATATATGTTTTGGATGACTCATGTAATAGTAAATTGCTACACTTCAGCTGAGAAGTGTTTTTCACATCTAAATTTGTTTTGTTTAATGAAGTGATTTTCTGTGCATTGCAGCATTAATTTGATATAGTTTGAAACTCCTAAGGGAATATTTCATGCGAAAGAAATGTATATGGTTTGTACTTCGAAAACTCCGGGGAGTTATTTCATGCAAGATTTATATTTATCTTTATTATACTTTGATTTTGGCTTTTCTTCTAGCTGCCATGAAACTTGTCAGTCACTCTGAAGTTGGAGCAAGAACACATTCAAGATATTTTTGGAGATACACAGCAAATGTAAAGAATTATTCAACATTATTTTTTCTCCAGCTTAGCCATCCTTTTTTTAAAAAAACATCCATATTGTGAGAAGAAAGAACAAGAATACAAAAGAAAATATGATCTGAATTAATGATAATTAACACAATTAATGGTGTAATTTAAGTAAAAACAGTAATGGTATGGTCATAAAAATTAGAGCTATTCTTAAGGGTGCAGCACATGTTGCCTGGCAAACAGAAACCTTCTAGTTTGGGTCAGCAGGCAGGCAAAAGCTTGAAATAATATGCAGACTAAATGATTATTGAAACTTAAAGGAGCTGATGCAGAGTAATTAGCACAAAGATTCCTATACTTTTTATGATTTTTAGAGCTGGTCTAAAAAAAGCTCTAAGAAATATGTATTTGTCATATTAAGGCAGCTGCAGCCAAGAAGTAATGCTTTTGGAATTTACATGAGCTCATTTGGCAGGAAGTTTCTTTAACTTGACAGAAATGTGCATGTTCTGTGGCCAGAGAGTTAGCTTATATTGCTGCCATCCTGAAGTGGCTTCAAGGTGTATAGAATCAATGACTTTCATACTTCATTCCCTCTAAAGCCGCGCTAGGTGGAAAACTAAACTAAGGTAGGTTTTAGGTTGTATCTCACACACAGAAAGTGTCAGTGTACTTAGCATTGGTAAGTAGGGGTATAATCTTTCATTTTCAGGATTTTCTGTTATATAAGTATTTGACAAAATGGAGTTACAAAAGCTATGATTTCCAGTTGAAGAACAATATTAGTACCCTTTATCTGGTCATCCTGATGACTGCCTCATTGGCTAAGTCTCACATGAGCAATGAGGGCAGATTTATAAGAAAAAGAAAAAAAAATGTCAACCTGCAAGAATATCAGAATTAAAGAATGTTTAATTCTAATACACAAATGTAATTTGATGTATACTGAAATGGCTGAAACAGAATAGCATTCTATAACCTTTACCTATATTAACATACTTTCAGGGACAAATTGCATCTACTGAATGGTCATAATTCTCTTTACAAAGTAGCATATATTTGAAGATTACTTTTTTTTTTTTTGGCAAATTTCTTTGAAGACAACATCAGGTCAGAGGGAAAGCACGGTGATCAGCAGTCTGTAATCCAGGAAACAGAGATACTATCCTAACCCTGCCGGCTAAGGGTGCTTGCTGTGCCGTGACCTGGTCATTAATGATAACGTCAAACAGTACTGGACCTGCTACAGACTCCTGGAGCATCTTGATGAGCCCCAGCTGATGACAACTCTTAAAGCCATTCCATGCAGCAGTTCTCAGTCCTCCCTATCCCTATATCCTCATTCGCTCATACTTCCTTAGTTGGGCAACAAAGAGGCTGTAGGAGATGGCATCAAAAGCCTTACTAAAGTCAAGGACAATGACATCCACTTCTCTTCCTTGTCTGCTGAGCCACTTATTTTATCAGGAAGGCTATCCAGTTGGTCAGGCATAATTTCTCCTTCCATACTGATTACTCACAAACACATTCTTTTATGTATTTGCACTTGTGACCAGGGGAAGGAGGTCAATATCAGAGAGCAGCAAGGGCCAGATGGTCACTGAGACAAGGAGTCGTGCTAGGTTCCCAGAGAAGGTGAGAGACTCTTCCCCATAACGGGAACCTCATAACAGGGGCCTCATGGCACTTCCTTCTCTCCATACGTGTGCTTGGGGTGATGCTGTCTGCAGAGCTGTTGTCTCTGTTAACTGTACCCTGTACATGTATATGTGGCCCTCACAAATCAAGGCACTGAGGGCCTGAATCTGCTGATCATTATGTAAAGAAACTGCTCCAAAACTGAAGCAGTGCAGAGTACCCAGAAAGAGTCTCACTGTTGCCTAGGGACAAAACAGATGTGTGTACAGGGCTACCTAGACTAATCCCACTAGGGGACTAGAAATTCCCTCAAGGCTAAACCATGGTCTTTTATTAGGAAGCACACGGCAGTACAAATAACAAGTACATTCTGATGAGATTCTGCCTTTAAACATGCCTATATCTAGACATTTTGCAGACCATCCTACTTCATTGGTTGTTTACTTTTAGGATCTATGTAAAACACAGTTTCCTCGCTCAAAATATATCTGCCATGATATTTTAACTATTCAGATGATAAAATAAAGTTTGCTTGTTTATCCAAATCTTTGCATCCGTAAGCAACAAAATGTAGACTCTGTAAAGCAAAATTTTAATCAGAAAATCTTAAGGTATTTCACTAGTTTGGAAACAGGGAGACTGAGACACACACACACACAAAAAAATCTGGCTGCAACTTTGACAGCCCTGGGTCCTGTTACAAAGCAGTAACAAAGCTAAAACTGGCACCTGGCACCCAGATTTCCTAATACTAGCAAGTACCATTCAGTTAAACCTTTGGGTAACGTTGCAATGGGTAAGGAAAGATAAACACAAATGAGCCAATGATACTTCCATGGAAAGGGAATACTCTGCGAGAAGAGGCCCATGAGCAGGAGTAGTCCTTGTAGGAGTCACAGCATCTATGCTGAGGACTTACCTGTAGCTGTTGTGTCTCAAAATTAGTGATACATTCAAAGTAATGTACTGCAATGTACAAATTCTATTTTTGAGTTTGAATAAGTGAAAAACATTTACATGAAATACTCTATTTTACTATTTATCAATTCATTTTTATTGCCTATGAGCCAACTCAATAATAATCTTTTATATAAATTACTTCTGAATAAATTATTTATATCTTAAAAATTGAACAGTTAGCTTTACTACTTACATTTTTAAAAAATTACCCAGCTATTAAGCACCATAATCAGGCGAATAATACAATACTTCTGCTTAATCAATTTGTTTAGAATATAATTACACCAATTTTCAATTATTTTGTGTGACTAGTTCAATTTTCAGAATTAGTCATCAGTAAATGAATCTAAATGCATATCACAGCTATTGACATAAATAAATTTAAATTTTAACAAGGAAGTTTTAGAGCTTAGATTTCCTTATTACTTGGTCCTACTGTGCACAATAGTCAATTACTATTCATAATGAACAATCTGATTGTAATGCAGAGAGTTGAAGTTGCATGGATATAATTCGCCAGTTACAAAAAAGATAAATGGACAAAAATATTTTGCTAGAAATAAATGTATATAAGAACTTTTCAAATTTAATTTATTTAAATTTACTCTAAGTTATTGTTCTGCTATTTATTGTCCTGTGATAAATCTGATTTTTCCTCCCACTAGTTCATATTTCATATATATATATGGAAAACATATTTGCAACCGATCTCTATGAAACAGCTGCAGAAAGAATTAGGTTAAATTGTGATTACAGTTGTTATGTAACTTGTTTATTCTTTCTCTGGCAACTCTATGGTCAGAATTTTCTGTCTTTACAATAGGAAAATATTTTGCAGTTGCAGAATAAAATGTCATATCACATTAAATAAAAGTAAAAAATTCTTAATTATTACCTTTACAACTATGATATCTATGGATTGCATTCACCACAAAATAATAATCTCAATTTATGCAAATTACACATCCTGGTATACTTTTGATGACCACTGCCTTTCTTGAATTTGAATGGGGCAGCTTATTACTTTGGGACTATACATGTTTCTTTCCTTTTAAATGACTAAGGGTCCAAAGAGGATTTTACAGTCAAACTGAAAGAAAAAAAAAAAATTGTATTTAATGAGAACAATGTTATATTGTTTTAGATGGAGATGTGGAGATGTAAGCGCATTTTGATTTGTTGCAATGATGCTGACATTCTTGCTTCTTCAAGGGCCCTTTGACAAAGAGAGTGATTATTTCCCAGGATTTTTTTCTCCCCTTTGGTGAAATAGTTTCTAAATTATGGATAATAGCAAACATCTGCAGAAATTGCTATTTGTGGAGCCCACAGGATGCAAGTAGATTGTGGGGGTGCTAATGGAATTGCTGCCCTGCTGTGATAAAAAACAGATACTGTATTAAACAAAAAAAAAAAAAAAAGAAAAAGAAAAAAGAGGAGAAAGAGGAGAAATCTTTGGCTATTAAGTTAGTTAACTATTACATTTTCTGTACTGTACCTCTCTGTGTACTTTCTGAATAAGGAAAGTTGCCCTTTTCTGAAAGACACAGAGCTCAGGCCCTGCTACATTTACAGGGAGCAAGGACAGCAGCGTTGGTGCCTTTAGTCCTTTCATGGCTGCACAAGGATGGAACTGGGGCAGGAAGCAGAGGAAGGAGCCAGGGATGGAGCCAGGGATGAGGCTGGAGCAAGGATGGAGCCAGGAGTGGAACGAGAGCTATGGCTGGAGCCAGCACCCTGCAGCTTGGTGGGGCAGGCCTGAGGGTTCCAGGCTGGGCTGTGATGGGCCCAGGACTGCATGGAGGAGGCAGGACCAGCAGGGCTGTTGGTGCCCGTCAGGGCTGACAGCAATCTGGGTAGTTCCTGGGAGATCTGGAGTCATTATTTAGCCCTGTATGTGCAGTAATTCCAACAAAGCCAAAGCGTGTCTAGAAATGTAGCTTTGATCATGCTCCAGATGTCTGAATGAGCCCCCACTGCATTGAAAGCAGCTGCTCTCCTGTGGCTTCTGGACAATGTGGAATTCAGGGGAAATTTATGAAGCCTTTGCTATTTGCTGCAACATCATTTCTAGGGGCAGGGAGGAAAAAAAATCATCGCATGTACTGCAGAAACCAAGACGCACATTCACACACACTAGCTTTAGACACCCAATGTTCTTTGCCTTCCAGAGCCCAATGCTTTTCTCTCACTTTTTACTTCTATAAAAGGATACTAATTTGAAAGCCTGTCTAAAACAAAAGAAAGGAAGTTTAGGCTTAAATGTGAAGTTAGATCCTGAATTTATTTATGTATTTATGGAACTTTCCAATAGAAGAAAAGTTGAGAGAATTCAAGAAGTCAGACAAGTGTCCAGAAAAGAGCTATCCTGTTTCATAACAAAATTATACTCAAATGGTTTCAGGTGAATTTCCTGGGCGAAGTAAGGCTAACTCAAGGGATTAGGTCAAGTTAACATAGTTTGTCATCTCTCTTTTCTGGCGTTTTTTCCAGTTTTCTCACCTACTTAAACAATATTAGTAACAGTAGTAGTAACAATGACCAGGATCAGTGATATATTATTTTAAATTAACTTGTAAAAGTAAGCAATTTTATTTTAAGGATAACAGCATTTTTCTTTCTTCAGCTATTGATGGCTTTAAAAGTGATTTAACTTGGAGCAGCTCTCCAGCACAGATTAGACTGCAGAGCACAAATCTGATTGTTCTTCTCTTTGAAATGGAGGATGTAACACAGCCCATGATGATCTTTCTTGGTAGTTTAAACATCCAAATACACTCAAGATTATTGTGAGTCTAAGAGTCAGCCATTTTCTGTAGTAACATCTAAAAGTGATAAAATACCTGCCTTTTTTCATGAGACTCAACTGCACATGTACACATTCAACATTTCCTAGAGAATAGTTTAATAGCAACTTGAGGTATTATTTAATTGCATTTTTTTAATCTTAACATTAGAACCTCAGACAACTTAAAAGAGTATAATTATAAAAGAATGTTGTAAACACTGCCCAAAATACAAAAATTTCAAACGGAGACATTAGTTTTGACAGTTAAATTCCTGCACAAAATACAGAAATAAGATAAACAATATAGTATATATGAACTAAATATTATTGTTTCACATAACTGGTACTTCACAAAAATGACATACAGCTGGGTGCCAGGCCAAGGTCGTAATAAAAACTTTCTCAGTCTATTTTTTGTAGCCTTTGTAAAAATAACAACCTTGTTGCCAGATGTTTTGTTGAAGTTAGTTATAGATGTTGAAGTTAGATATCCCCTCTGGAATGATAGCCAGCATCTTTGTAACTAACAGCCTAACTTATGCCTTAGTTTTCCAGCATCCCACTGATTTTCACAGAACTCTATGTCCTCCTTTGGGGCTTTGAAGCTGCAAAAGAAAGTAATGTTTTGTTGGCTTGTGAACTAGTCTGTCAACATCTTGAGACTGTAATTTACAGCATGCTTACTACAGTTTGCTTGGATTGGCACAAACTAGAGTAGACATGTCAGTATTATTAGCAGCAGTAACTAGAAGAGCTAACATAATAAGGAACTTCATGAGATACCTTGTAAAAATGTTTCTGAAGAGTCATCTTCTTGTGTGCTTCACAACTCCATCCATGTGAGAAAGCATTCTGCTTTTATTCATTTGCAAACACTATGTTCTGATAGGCAGCTACAAGGTATTGTCTACAATAAAAATGACACATATATATGTATATATTAATATTCCCAGCATTATTATTTATATTCTCTCAGAATTCCTTGCTCACTTTGTCTGTCTGTTCTTCTCCTATATGTAAGAATTTGATTTCTTCACACTTTTTCAGAGATCCTAATCTATCAGAGATTTCAAGCCTGAATTCCTACCACCTGTGTCATTTAACTTGTCTGTAATATTCATTTAATGATTTAGCTTTGTATGCATTTACATGGTCTGCAAAAACATATAACATATGCTATTATCACATGGGTGTTTTGAGATCTAATTAATGTTCCCTTTCATATAGAAGTTTCACAAAATTGCTCAGAATATTGCTGCAAAAATTAAATAAACTAATATTATGTGTGATTCAGAGACATTTCTGGTATTATATGAATATCAATAAGAAAAAGGATTAAAAAGTTTAATTTCTGCTACAGTAAGAGTATGTGCAAGAAGCTGATACATTACCTGAAATGAGGTTATTGTCATTCTCTCAATCCTTTATTGACATTAAATTCCTCTATTGTTTATGAACTGCAGTTTAACAACTTTACTTTGGAATTTCAATAATATAAGAATTTTATAGAAAAAAATATAAATTTTCTTTATATAAGAAGAAGTTATAACATTATACCTTATAATACAATAAGTAAATTTTCAGTATATCCATTAACACTATGGAAAATATGACAGTGATGATCTCAGATAGTCTACAGTCAGATTTAAAGGGTAGAATTTTATATCCTGCTACATCAGGAGCTTTTTAACAAGTCACATTCACTCATCTCAGGATATTTGGAGAATTTTATCATTCCAGAGTATTTTGATTTTCATAAGCAGACTTTTATCAGATACTTTTTCTGTCAATCCTTCATGATTTGTATGAACTTTATTGGCTGCTAACATAGAAAGTATTGCTACCAGTAATGGAAAATCAATGTCTCTGGATCCTTCTGTAGTGTTTTAGGTGAATACATGGTTTCCGAAAACTTGGTTTCCGGTAGATACCATGCATTCCTTAGTCTGCCTTATTTTAATGGAATACTTGTACAAAATCTAAATATACAGAATTAGTCAGCAATTTACTGCATTTTTTTTTATTGAAAATATGTAACATTGACAACAAAGCTGTTGATGCAGAAGTGTTGTTTCCAATTAACATTCCATGAGGGAAAGAAAAGGGAGCAGGCATTAAATCCTCAAAAAATACTATTTTGAAACGAATCTTTACTAATCACTTTAATTTTTAATTTTGAGATGACTGCATAAAGCCATAATAAGCATATTTAGTTCATGCTTTCTAAATGCTTCCTGCTTGCTTTTCCTGTATATTCTGCAAGCGGCTGGTTGTTTAAAACCTTTTTTGTAATCATTAATGTTTCAAGTCTAAAATTTTATAGGACAAAAACCCATTTCACTAGCTATGGCGTAGACATGGCATCGTCTTTTGAAAGCTGTGAACCCTCCTCTCTGTTTCTTTAATGCAGATGTTATAATTTGTGGAGACTCTGTAACAGTATATGCACTACTAAGGAATATGAAAAGTTTACTTTTTAGATAATATATGTGATGAACAGCTCAGACTAGCAATCTCTTAAGCCAAGCCTTAATGCATTCATCCCTTTAGACTGGACTAAGCCTTTGCCGGCCAGGCAAGTGTTGGCCAGTTATTGGCATCTACTGTTCCTTGAAAGGGGGGCTGATCCTTAACAGTACTGAGTTGGTGTTTTTAAGATCCACAGGGCTGATGACAAGGTAAGTTTTTATATCTTTTCATATCAGTACTTTTCCTCTTAAATCCTAGAGCTGTTAACTGTTGCTGTTTCAACAGTCATACTTCCATCTGCTTTTGTTTTTCTTATCCTATGTGATTTTAGCTTGCATGCTTTCTGATGCTGAAACAAGAACTTTCTCAGTAAAACTGAGCCAAGGTCACACAGAGGCACTGTACTGAGTTAGGCATTGGATCAGAAACAGCTGAACCACTTAGCAGAAGGTCCCAAAGCAAATATTGAGAAAAGTTACTGAGAAAAACTTGTCAGTAGATACTGCAAGAAAACAACAAAATCAAAGTCAGATATGGGAAACAATCAGACACTGTTTTCCATACTACATCTGTGCTTTATATTGAGTTGGTTTTTATCCAATCCAATATTGAATGAAGGGAAAAAGACAAGGTATTGACTGGTCAGTTAGGCCTTGCTTGTTTTTTTAAAGTGAACTCTGTGGAAATAAAGTGCCATGTTAGACCTCAGAACTGCTTTTGGATATAGATATGACAAGGTTCAGCAAAAATCGACTAAACCCTTCCAATCACTACTGTGCTTTACAGCAGACCTTGCAGTGGTCTTTAATTACAGGTTGAATTGTTATCTAGATATCATGGCAGGTTCATTCTGGGTGAAATTCAGTGAATAAGACTGGTTTTGCATTTGGCCACAGAAGCACAAACACATTTCTGGAAGTTAATGAGGTAAGACTGCTTCTCTGTTTGTTACATGTTATTTGATCTTAAACTTATCCTCACAAAGAAAAGGATTTTATGATCATGCTAGAGAGCTGAGTTTGGATGCCATAGCCTGATTTCCAGTAGCTAAGGTACATTGTGTCCCAGAGGACAGCAAAATATTATTTGTTAATAATTTAAGTAAATCCTTGCAAACGCTATTATCAATAAGCAATTTATGAGTAATTTATGGATAAGTAATTTATTCTTTATCAGTATTTTATGGGTACTTTTTATATGAGACAAGTTAGTCATAAGCACAAATGCTTGCACTATCTACTGCTTCAGTAGTTGCCTCTGAGCAGAATAACCTAATTTTAAAGGCTCTTTTATCTAAATTGTACAAAGGCTTAATAAAACTGATATAGGAGCTAATCTTTTACCACACAGAAGCCATACAGAGTAAAGTGGACAAAGTGTACACTCCTAATTACTTAGAAAGAAACAAAAATCACTTCCAGAACAATCATATAAATGAGCAAAAAAAATCTGAAAACAATAATATTTGTGTGTCTAGCCTTCAAAATCTCACAATACTGATATTTTTCATATGCTTGCAATTATATCACATGCACTGAGAATTATCTCAGAACATTTTTGCTTCTGATAAAAATTATAAAACCCCAACGCAGTTGAATATAAATGGCATATGCCTTTAAGCATAGTTTCTGAGGAAACAATTTGAAGACAGTTTTACTTAGGAGCTAAGAATTTTTCCATTTGCAATATCTTTCCTTCTTGTTTTGGCAGAGACAAATTCTTTATTAAAATCTGAATCTATAGATCTATAATTTATTAGATTTATAAATGATAACTTCTTCAATATAGTTACTGTTCCAGATATTTCTTAGAGATTGTTTGATCACTAACAAAATGAACAAAATAAGGGAGTATAGACAAGAAAAGAGTGTAATTTACAAAAATATTCTAAAAAATTCTACATGTTGTCCTAAATTGTTACAGTTCACCTGTGTAGACTGGGAAAGATACAAAAGTAATGTCTAACTTGTTGCTTCAGGAAACACTTTCCATAAGATTGACAGTAACCTTAAACTTATTAGAACCGTATGCTCTATCTTAGTTGTGTTCTGTTGAGTTCTACCAACCTTATTTTCTTCATGTACTTGAATATGTCAAGATGGCGATGGATACATCATGGATATGTTAAGAACATTCATAAAACACATAAATATTGAATAAAAAAGACAAAACATGCGTCAGTCAGATCTTCTACTAGAAACTTATACAAAAAGAAAAGAAAACTTGCGCAGAAAAGATAATCTGGGGAAGTTTTTCCAATGTACACTATGTCTCATAGAAGAATTTGCTTATTATTTTTAGATCATCATGTGTGTAACAAGGTTTTGACAAGAACTTGAACAGGAAATCTCACTGGCAAAATTGCTCAATGTCTTGGAACACTACAATTACTAAGGCAAAGTAGGAGCAAACTGTCACCACTTCTTTGCTTCTGTATGTTATCGCCTATCCTGAAATGCAGAAGAGTTTGCCTCTAAGAGAACAAACTGCAAGTTTTTCTGTTGCAGCTGTTGGCACTGGTTGGCAGTGATTCTTTTATAATTATGTGATTTTTTATACTAGTAACCTTTCTACTTTTTAACCTCATTTAAAGGTGCCTATGAATATTTTAAAAAAATCTGATTTCAGTCAAATTGAATCATCTTCTAACAAATAAAGGGTTTTGTTTATCTATTCAAACATATCTCCAGTGTAATATTGGAGCAAATAGTAAACAATAATAGCATATGTTAGCCACGTACTCAGCCTTACATCAAAAACTGACTGTGGACTTAATATCAGGAATAGGAAATCCTGACAAGGATCTCTGTAATTTGATTAATTTGATTTGTAATCTGTTTTTTTTTTTTTTTTTAAGCAAGAATAAGCTAAGGGCATGAGAAAACCTTCCAATTCACTTTTACCTATCACTGTGGAAAAAACAAGTGCTAGGCACTCAGCCCAGACATCTTTAATAAGTTTGGGATCCTCCTGCTCTAATGGATCTGTAGTTGGCCAAATCTGCCCCACAGCTGTCCAGTGACAACCACAGAGGGACCTGCAATAAAAGCTAATAACATAGCAGGTGTTCCAACCCCTGAGTAACATCATACATGAAAATGAGAAGTCTGCAGGGAGTGTATATGTATATACGCACATACATACACACGCACACACACACACACATATATATTCTGTTAAAGATATTTCTTTTCTTTCCTCTTGCTAATTTAATCTTGTACAGCCATTTCCACATATTCCTCAGAACTGTGAGCTTTGAGAAGTAACTAAGATAAAATAAGGGGAAAAGTTATTCTAAAGTAGTATCCTATATCCTTAGCATGGAAAATATTTGACTTGCCATTGGAGGGCCTAAGCCACCCTTGCAAAGGGAGGATATGAGCTCCAACCACATGTGATGTTGAAACTAGAAAGATTAAGGACTAAGAGGTCAAAATGTAATTGTCTTTAAATTTATAATATAATTTAAATGTATAGAGCAGAAATTAGAATTTACTAGCCAAATGTCAGAACTGGGTGCCTGTCAAGAAGAACAGATTAAAGTCAACAGAATGTGGTTGATTTTAAATCACCTGTGACATGTCTCCTCATAGGACTGACCATTTGATAAAGGCTTTGTGTGTGTGTCAGTGACACCTGACTCCTCAGCATATGGAAATATTCAAAGGCAATCAATTAAGGGAGAAAAATATAATGTCAAAGATGAGACGATTGTCATATTTCATGAGTGATTTTGAGGTTGAAAGCACATTAGTGTTTCCTGCAACAGTGATGATTATGAATCTTTTTATTTGGTTTATTTCTGTCTTAGTTATACATATGTATTCTCCATTTGTTCACATACATAACCCTAAGGAATGGTAATGAAAAATGCCCGTGTATTAGCAGTAACAGAATAAGTGTGATGAGCCAGGTGCATTCCTAGTGTAATTATTGATAAACTACGGTGTTTAAACAAAATGAATACTCAACTGATAGCCAGTTTCATCAGGTTTCATCTAGTTTCATCTACATGAGAAAATTGCAGGAGAAAAAAAAACATTTAATTATCTCATATTAATATCTCATTTTTATGCAGGGCTGTGTGGATCATTGCTTTCTTACAACTATCTCATGTCCAAATTTCTCCATAAAAATATAGTTTGTGATCTAATTTCGGTTTAATCTTGGATAAGGACAGCTGACCTAATTGAAATTATCACAAGAACTTAAAATAATGTCTTAAATAAAGGAAAGTTACTATGGCCTCTCCAACTGCTGTTGACCTTCAATTGTGCTAAGACATTAACTTTCACTATCACATAGAGCCGATATGCTTGGTTTTGACTAGAAGTAGTAGAAAACATAGGAAAAAAATGATTTTGCATATTCCTTGAAAGTTTTTTTAATCTGCAGAATTAAAGACCTAATTATGATGTCTTCTTTCTGAAATGAAGCCCAACTGGACTGAAAGCTAGATGAAACTATCCTTAATAAAATAAGAGACTTGCATCTTACCAAATTTTACCACTGGAAGTACTACAGATAGATGTTCTCTTTGTTGAAGAAAGAATCCCTTTAGCCAGGAATATACTCTTGTTTTTAAGAGGGAATAAAACAACTTATTTTCTCAATAGTTGCAATTTGCAGTGATTTGTGTCTTTTTGGTAGTTGCTATTATTGTTTGAATATAGAATATCTACAGCATGTTATGCAGGCATAAAAAGAAGGATACAAAAATACAAAAAAAAAATCAACAAGATTGAAGCCTTTCAATTTATTTTCTTCAGAAAATAAAAAAAGGTTACTTGGAGTAAGCTGTTTTATAGAATAATGTTAATTAGTGTAGTTTGTTAAAGGTCAGATTTTGTGGTTTATTGTAGGTGATCAAATGAAAGAATTGTATCATTTGTGTCCTCTTGCTCTAAGCACGATAACAATCATCAGCATCATGATCTGTGTGTGGAACAGATGAGAGGCTTAGAGGAAGAGGTCACTGACTGCACTTGAGAGAAAGAAAACCTCTCACTGACTTAACTGTTTTTAATTTTTCAGCATAAAATATCAGACTGGGAAAATAAGGTTCCTCCCTAGCTCCATGAAAAAGGAAGTTCTTAATCCATTTTTAGTTTAAAAGCTTTGAAAGCTCGTTTCTGCTATTTCAACAGCAATAAGTTATTTCAGTAGTGAGTTGTACTCATTAGTATAGTTATGCAGTTAGACTAGTAACTGCATAGTGTTTGCTTTACCTAATGGACCAGAAATTATAAATAATATTTTCCTGGGACTTTATGCTGAGTTATTTATAAAGTATGAAAGGGGAAAATATTTTAATAGGAGTTCAGTATAAATAACATGAATATTGCATGAGGAGAATAAATTTTTGGTGGTTTTCCTTCTATTTCTTATTTACTAGAATATTTTCTGCTGCAGATTCTATATAATTACATAATTCTCTGAGTTCAAATTTTGTTCACAGGTGAGAATAAGTTTATTTATGGAAATACTTTAAATGCACATGATTTCTCAAATTTGATGTCATGGATAGTTCTGCTAAGCTATTGCCTGTTCAAATATATTTATCTGTGTAATCCAGTTTCAGGTAGTATGTTAACTTTCTCTGAGGAAGGTAAAAAGCTTGATTAGATACTCTATTGATCTTTGAACAATAAAAGTCTAACAAATTCTGAAACTTAGTGTAGGAGCTTTGCATATATGATTGTCCAGATAGTAGGATCCACAGGTGATTGTTAAAGACAACTTTTATCTTCTGTAATTGTTTCCATTTATGAAAATCAATTTAATATGCACAGGTGAAGTTAGAGAAGAGAGGATTAATATGCTGAGGAAGGTAAAATAGGACTGTTTCACATACTTATTTTTAAAATGCAGAGAAAAACATACAAACCCCAATATTTGATAAGGGCTCCTGCAGTTTTTTCTACCATAATCATAAAATGTAACAGAAGAATTTTTTCCTAAAGTGTTATGTGCATAAATAGTGCTACTCATGCAAAGTATATTAATGTTTGTGTTTAAACTGCTGTTGCCCACTTTGATGTCTTTGTCACAAATATCTTTGTGAGGATTATTTTGATCAAAGATTATTACTTACGTTTTTAGCTAAGCATCATCAAAGAGTAATGTCAAAATAATAATATTGAATTGAAAAGCTGCAGAACAAAGCTTTATTATTTCCATTTCTCACAAAAATCATGAATTATGGTGGCATATTTACTATATGCTAGAATTTAGAAGAAAAAAAAAGCCATTTTTCCTATTGAAACTATAATTTTAGACAGAAGTTCCAGGAGGAAAAAAAAATCACATTATCCACATCTTTTCCTAACCTATGTATCAGTCATCAGAATTGTACCAACTTGTTCCATACAGATGAGTCAATGTGTATGATTTGGTTGGTGCCTTCTTTGATCTTTTTTTTTTTTGTTGTTATTGTTGTTTCTTTTGATGACTCATCTCTTTTGTGTGGTCAAAAGCTGCATTTTGTTAAATGACTATGGGCTTTTCTGCTACTGCAGGAACTAAATGCAAAATGATATGACATCCTTCAGGCATGGCAGGGAGAAGGGGCAAGGTGCTTTGTGCTGCCGAGCTGCCTTCCTTTTTTCCTTCTTTTAAGATAATCTATTTAGAGTTGAGACATAGTAAAGGATGAGCTTCTGTCCTTACTTTCAAACATATATCGTGATGCTACTTGCTTCACTTGTATGAAATGATGCAGAATAATATAAAATTATAGAAAGATTAAAACCAAGTCCCAACAACAACGGAGAACTGGTTTTTGTTGGTTTTTTTTCTGAGAATTTTTTTCTGGGATTATTTTCAGAAGATTACAATTCTGGGTCTTCACACCCTTTCCTGTTTTTTTTTTATTGGTGTGAATGTTTCAGTTTATTTCCAAATGGACTTGAAATGTTTTAGTTTTATTTGAACTGAAGAAAACATTGCAGTTTAATTTCTTATGTCTGCAACTTAACTTCTTATATCTGGTAAAGAAATTACATCGATACATTAAATATGGTTGACCTCTGTGTTTTGAAGAAGACATGCTCTAACTTTCTTTTGTGAGACAAATTAATTCATCTTTCTCCTTGGCTCTATAGTTCTGAAAGGGATCAGGCCTTTTCCTTTGTAATCCCCAAGGGATGGATCTTGTCATGAAATAATTTGAAACTTTGCTTTCCTATTCAGTTACTGCTCCTCTGTGGCTCTTGAAGAAGCAGCAGGTCTGACGCACTTCCAAAGTTCAGGCATCCTAAAGGGAGTGCATCCCACACCAGTCAGGGAAGCAGCAGCCCGGATGACAGCTAATGACTTGTACCAAAACATGTGTTCCCAATTACTGATGTTACCCATGGTGTTTATTATTTCATTTTCTTTGTACATCAAAAATGACTAGAGTCCCAGTCTCTTGGTGAGTGAACGACTGTTTCAACTTCCTAAAAATTGTTTATATAACTGGATTTTCTAGAAGATGGTTCACCTCCCTATATGAAGTTGCTATGTTAATGGGCTTATGTATTTGCTGGCAATACCTGCTTTGCAATAGCTAATGATAGCCTAAAAGCAAGGCCAAAGGCTCACATGAGACTGAAGAGGGACTGTGTCAAAACATATGGGTATTTCAGGTACAATCTTTAAAAAACTGACCAGTCTACTTGTTTCTTAAGAAACTTTAAATTGCTAATCAAATTTGTCAAAATATTAACAACATGTGTTTCATGTACCTTACTACTTTCCTGTAGTGGTGCTGAGTTCATCATCCTACCATTCCCTGCATGTTTTAAATACATATATATATATGTATATGTGTATACATATGCATATATATGTACACACACACACACACATATACGCACATACACATATATATACATACATATATACTATCCAATTCTCTTGTCAAAGCTGATGAAAAATTGAGTGTATATTTTACACTGGGATAAAATAGAGATTCTTCCAAGTACTATTTTAGCAGTACAAAGCATAAAGTATGGAACATGACTTTTAATTTTAATTTTATGATTGGTCCACTATTCTGTACTTTTTTCCTTGAAAAATAGCCTTTCCTGCTCAAAAAATAAGCGTAATGACAGTGCTGCTTCATGAAGGTAAGGAGGAGGAAAGGCAAGAGGGAGTGTTTATTTGTTCCTTTTA
This sequence comes from Nothura maculosa, assembly GCA_032353885.1. Classification (NCBI taxonomy): domain Eukaryota; kingdom Metazoa; phylum Chordata; class Aves; order Tinamiformes; family Tinamidae; genus Nothura; species Nothura maculosa. The sequence continues at coordinate 759,434 of JAUBOD010001033.1, read as the reverse complement.
AGACAGCCTGCTTCAGGGAATGGAAAACTTTTAGGGTAAGACATCTGTGGTGAAGAATTCAATATAGACCATTCTTTCAGCGGTGCCACTTGTTCACTGTGGCATATTGAAGAGTTTCAAGACTTTTTAAATGATAAAATCTCTGTTAGAAATCTTCTCTTGTGAGAAGATATTTTTAGGTGGAAAGTTAAAAAGTTGGAAGCCAAAAGATAAAACAAATATGATACTTTCTGTACAAGTTGCTGAGAATCTGCCGGGGTGTGGGCTATGGAACCAGGCCTCCTGGATACCTTCGGAGATTGCAGTGAATGATGGCTGGCAGAAAGTGAGGTCTGTAGCACAAAGACAGGTGGGAATGTGATTAGCTGCAAAGGGATAATGTGTAACGTACAGTGATGTATTGTAATGCATGACATGTATGTAAGGATTTCAAAAATGTTGATTGATTTTCTCCATTAGGGATAATAGAACGTATCCAAAGAGTGTTCTAGAGAGAGATGACATATTTGCTAGATAAAGCAGAGGATTTTTTTTTATTTTAAGCTTAGTAACTCTAGGCATGTATGTTTCATACAAGTGTCTAATTTGTTTACCTTTTTTCATTGAATAATCTCTCTCCAGTTAGTAGAACAGATTTTGTGAGTGAAGCCACCTAATACCCACATAATTGAGTGTCGGAGAGTTTGCCTCTTCTTGTATTAAAAACAAACATCCAACTCAAAAATTCAGATCCCAATTTAAATGTCCTTCATCCCAGCTACTATCCATGACTGCCATACTGTTGTGAAAAGGTGGTGGGATGCTAATGGAAAAGAGGAGGCTTGTCAGGTGTTAATTAGTAATCCTGGCTTTTCAGTGAGAGACAATGACTTTGAAACTGTCAGTATTCTACATGTTCTTTATTCTTTGCTTTTCAATACTATGGCAAATCATATCATCTGTGACTTTTTTTTTTGGTCCCACTGTTTAGAAATATCATTTCCAGGATAGTGGCACCTTACATTGTGAAGAAAATAAAAATGTTTTCTCTTCATTACTAGTAATCTGAAATTTTGCAATTAATTTATAAGAATATTCGTAAGCCTCTGGCTAGTTACTCAGAGAAGAACATCTTATTACAGCTTATTTGAAACGGAGGTAATGTGCATAAATGCAAGTAGTGGCATACATGTCCACCCAACTTGAAAAGATTTGTACATGTGCTAAACTCTACTTCTTATTAGAGTAATTATTTTAAGTGTGTACATAATATTTGAGGGATTAGTGCTATAATTTTCAGTTTGGAATGAGAAGGAGAAATAAAAAACAAAAGCCAGCAATATTTAATGAAGAACAATAAGGCAAAATCTTTCATTTTGGAGAAATGACTTGTGTGTAAAGGAAAAAATGTTGTGGTTTTGGTTTTGATAAACTCTGACCAATGGGAATCTTTTTCAAGTTACTGTGGAGTGGCCTTAATGCTGTAAATAATCCTGTTGGCCAAGTCCCAGTACTGTGCAGATGAGAAAAGGATGCAGGAAATTCTGTTGTTTACACATATGTCTCTAGCACTGAGAAGCAAGAGCAGCCCGGCAAGCCCAGAGGGTAAGGAGTCTTAAGCTTTTAGCGTTAGTATTTAAGTTTTCTTTTTTTCTTCTGGGACAAAATGCAGGTTACTGTCATGCTGTGGATAATTGGGATGGGAAGGGAATAATTTGAAATACTCTGAAAAAGTATTTAAAGTCAAAATATAAATAGGGTTTAAAGAATGTGGCTAAATAATATTTAGGTAGGTTTTTCTTTTCTGTGCTTTTCACTACCACTGTTTAATGGTTATGCTAACCTACTACTAAATATAGTTAATTTCTCAGATGTGTAAGGATAATTACTGTCATAGCTAGATAAACTTTTGATTTTCATAAGTTTTTTTTTCCAATGTGTCAGGTTTCTAAAATGCTTATTTCTTATTTTTGATTTAGAAATTCATATAAATGTGGATTGTTCATTTTTGGTTATACTGTTTTGGTACTGATAACTTGTTAAAATTATTGTGTGAAGTTAATCTGCAGTAGGATAGGATGATAAAGCTTTGAAAATTTTTAGAGCATTTGTTGTTGTAAAGGTAGATGTTGTAAGAATAATGTTACAGGCTTGCTGCTGAAGCCGTGTTTTCTCAAAGTTTCTATTTTCAGAAATACTACTAAGATTTATGATACTCATTTTCTTCAGAAAATATCTGATAGAATAAATAAACAAGTAAAAGATAAATAATAAAACAAGTAAAGATGTGTACTTACATATATGATGTTAATTTAAGCCATGGAATATGATTCGTTGCTGCTGGACAAAGTCTTTCAGATAATGATAAACTAATTAACTAGTAACCCAGATGATATGAGAGTCTATGATTGATCCATCACTGTGAGATCCAAGGGCCAAGTTTCTAAAGGAATGCTGATTCGTTTAATAAATATGTATGTAATAACAGGTCTTCCACTGAATAGCAAGTTGTGTTTTTTATCTATCTTAGTTCACTATCTTAGTAGTGATTATCACCACTACATGAAGCAGAATCTGTTGCTATAAGCTAAGTTTTTGTTCTAAGTTAGGATATTTACATTTTGAACTCTTTGAGTGCATTCATTTGCATAGTATACTGAAGATAAAAAGCTTTCCTTAAGATATCAGGGTAATTAATATAAAGGTATGAATGGAATTAGTCATATCTCTTTATCATGAAATGTCCCATCAAATTCTACAAAAAATCTAATGAAGGAAAGGAATGAAAGAACATTTTTATATATGTACATATAGCCTGCTTTGAATTCAGAGCACTCTCCTTAAATATGAAGTACTCTTTTCCTTTCTAAATTCAGGTAGATCTGAAAAAGAAATGTGTCAGGAAATGAAAACCTTAGAGGACCTGGTAATAAAAATGCTCCAAGACACTTGCTTTGATGTCAGTACCCCAGGGGCTAGATTCTGGTGCTATTTAAACAATACAAATGTATTATTCTATTAAATGAATTAATTGTGGACTTAAAGATTTAACAAGTATTACCCTAGTTGGATTGATAGTTCAGTATTATTAATATTATTTCACTACTATTTGAAACATTTCATCTTTGAAAGGACTTATAAGATGATCCCATTAAAAAAATCTACTAGCATTTTTTCTAAACAATTTTTTTAAATCCAAAGTATAATTGTCAGATGTATAGTTTAATGCCATTTTCTATCAGGAATAAAAATTATAATTCATTTAATACTGCTTTCTCTTTTTCTTAATCAAATGCGCATACTAATTGTTAATTGAAGAAACACATCTGAATAAAATAGTAGCAGAGTTGTTAAGTTGTACAGCAACCTTCAAGTTGCCCTAATCTTCTCCGTAAGTACGTATACATGGCATGTACTCTGAAGTGTTTGGTGGAAGTTTGGGTTGTTAGATTTGAATTCATCCATTTCAACAAGTGCAAAGAAGCCCTTGAAGACTTCAGGGATATAGGACAGCAGTGTGCACAAGCCTTCCAGGTGACCTAGTAGACATGCTCTGCTATCTGTCAGTAAAGCTACCATTCGCATAGGGTATAAAGTAGAGAATAAACGTGTTACTCAGGCATGGGCTTTTCTGTTGCAAGGATCCCTGCATGTGCATGGAGTAGAAGATGGAATTTGTGTCTCTAGGGGAGGTAGGAGGCATTTCCTCCTGTGCCTGCAAATGGATTTTCTAGATGTGAAAGCTACGGTGACTCATGTCATTATCATCACTTCTGTAATTGGCTGTGAGTTTGGCTGTGGGCACTGTGAACACCATAAATTTAATCCAATTAATAAGTAATTGCTAGTGGAGTAGTCACTAAAGGCAATTTTATTTCTGTTATGGAATAACCAAGCAAACTTCATTTGGAGACTGTTTTTTTGTTTTGTTTTCAAAGAAGTACAATGGAAACAAAGTACTTTCTTGGCATTTACATTAAAATATCATGTAAAAAATTGGGAAGAGGACGATAACAAACTGTTAACCTAACATCAAAATCAAATCCTCAGTTTAGAATTAGTTAGAGAATCTGTGTGTTTTGTTGTCCTAGACAGGATTGTTCCATAACTGGTATTTCTATAGATTCTCAAATTCATACACTTTAGTGACTGATGCTTTAAGCTTGTTCTTGTGGCTCACTGTTTTTCGCAGTCCCAAAGCTTCCACTCTGCCAAATTTTCTGAGTGGCAATAACATTTGAAATCTGGTCATTTATCCCGTGTACAAGTGTTGCTTTGAAGATGCAGGCTTCTGCATTACTGAAATAGGAGATCCTTATTGCAACTACAATTATATCTGTATGTATGCTTTATATAATAAATGTAATGGGTAAGTTGGCTGCTAGAGACCACTTTTCTTGCTGTCAATAAGCTTTTCTTGTTGCTTCTTGTTAGAAGTTGTTAGAATCCCTTTCTTTCAGGGACTTTAGGAAGGCATCACACGAGTGACACGGCCTTTGATTAACTGACATAACATAATAAGATAACATAACATAACATAGCATAATATTATATTATATATATAATACAAATGTGAAAGGAGAAAGATCTTATGCCAAACTTTTTCTTATTTAACACCAGTTACATTGCTGGGGGAATACCAGGGATGAGGTGGCCTAAAACACCTGCAGAAGTGACATTATAAATCCTATCTGAAGTGTGTTTCCCTCGAGGAAGACTTAGTGGAGACGCACTTGTTATAGAAGACTCTCTTGGAGCATTAAGATCACAAAGAAAACCTTGAACAACTGCAAAACATGAGATTTGAATGTAGTTAATTGAAAATATTTACATATAAATGCCCAAGAAGTAAACTGTTTTTAACAAGAGTTCTTTTAAGAATTTTAGAAGATGTAGCTACTGCAGCTATTCTGCTACAACCAATTGTGTCTCTGCTCTACAGAATTCTGCTGATTCTCATACAGCCCTATCAGGGTAGGCACACATGCCAAAAGGATAGGATCTGTCACAGAGAAAATAAAATACTCCAATATTTATTAGGACACCATACAGATTTCTTTATTCAAAGTCAGTCTGGAAAGAGGCATTTTCCCCACCCACATATGAAGACAAGTAGGAACATTCCTGAATACTTTGTCTTCCACTGAAAAAAAAAGTCTGGTTATCTGTGATTAATTTTCCCCACACAAAGTGTTACAGAGCTGATTTTGAAAGTAGGTCATGCTTTAAAAAGAAAACAAGCATAGATTATTCTAACTATTGGTTTTTCTTCATTGCTAATATTAGAAACTACATTATTGTAAGACTTTATCAGGTTTTTCACACCGAATATTTTCTCAACTTGAGCTTCAAAAATTGCTTTTAGGGGATTTAGTGGACACCCTTTTACATCCTCACACATTGAAAATATAGAAACTCTCCAAAATGTTCAGGGTGCTAGGGGAAAAAAGTAAACAAAGTAACCCAGTTTAAAGTCACTTTTCAGCTAAGTGACATACAAAAAGGAGAGAAATGTAGCATAAAATCCTCAAAATAAATTCAGTGATGATTTTTGTTTACATGGCAAAACTTTTCTATATACTTAGGTGAACCTATAGTTGATATGTTTTAACACTTGATTTCTGGAGTATTTCTGATTGAATAAAGTACTTTTCAACATGAACAGCCTTTCTGTTTAATTTTCTTTTTCCGTTTTATTTTAAAAATGAAACGAGATGGCTGGCCCAATCTAGAATCCGATCTGAAAATATAAGCTAAATCCTTTCTGAAAACGTAAACAAAACCTGATCTTATTTGAAGAGCACAATTTTGGAGTAGCTGAGCTTCTTAAACACTAGCAGTGCCCAGTAAGAACTCTCAGAGACTCTTACAAAATCACTGATTAAAAACAAACAAAAATAACAACAACAAAACTATATTCAAATACTAATAGTGGGAGCAGCAGCCAGGAAAAGAACTCCTTCATTCATTTACTCTTCCATATTGGGTTAAATGCCTATCTCACAGATACTACGTACAGATTTAATTACTGTGTGCAAACATCTTAAAATGTTACAGGCCTATAACCTTTAATTTCTCAGTTAATCCATGGAATATAATATTGAATGGACCCCGTATTTTCCTTTGACTATCCTCAAAATGACTGTACTTGTACTTTTAGTTTTTTGAGGAGACATGAGTAGTATCTAGCTCTTAAATTGAATACTCTTTTTCATGATTGCATGAAAACTTTTCATAGTCATTAAGTCTGCAGCTATGTATGTGTCAGAGCAGAACTAGAGACTAAGGAGACTGAGAATCAGTAGGAGGAGAATCACAGAATCACAGAAT
>JAUBOD010001033.1:728548-753025 GCA_032353885.1 Nothura maculosa | reverse complement strand
CTATGTATGTGTCAGAGCAGAACTAGAGACTAAGGAGACTGAGAATCAGTAGGAGGAGAATCACAGAATCACAGAATCACAGAATCACAGAATAGTTTAGAGTGGAAGGGACCTCTAGAGATCATCTAGTCCAGCCCCTTTGCTCCAGCGAGGACACCTAGAGCATGTGTCACAGAGTGGCATTCAGGTGGGTTTGGAAGATCTCTAGAGAAGGAGATTCCACAGCCTCCCTGGGCAGCCTGTTCCAGGGCTCTGTTACCCTCGCAGTGAGGAGACTCTTCTTCACCTGGAGATGGAACTTCTTGTGTTTCAACTTACACCCATTTCCCCTTGTTCTATCACTGGCCACCACTGAGAAGAGCTTGACCCCTTCCTCCCTACATTCTCCCTTCATTTACTTATACATGTTAATCAATGCTGAGAGGGGTCTCAGCGTTCTCTTCTCCAGGGAAAACAGGCGCAATTCCCTCAGTCTTTGCTTGTACAAGAGATAATCGAACCCCTTAATCATTTTTGTTGCCCTATGTCACCAGTAATTCGAGTGGCCGATCCATGTTTGCTTTTTGGTCCTGGTTTACAGATGAATAAAGATGAGTATGTTAGGAATTATTCTGTATCAAATATATGGCACTTGAGGAATATTCCCAGTTGCACTCATATTGATATATCAAAGCCTATTAAAACAAAGGAAAAAGTATAGATAAGTCTGATAGATTTATCTTTTTGCCCATACCTAATGTTCTTTTATATGCTTAGCATTATCTAAATACCTTAAACACCAGACAGCCTTTGTGATAGTTAACTCAGGTTTTCATTTTACTTACTCATATCATATCATTTTACTTACTCAAAAGATCTTCAATATTACAAACATAGTAATTTGAAAAGTTTTATCCATGTGTTTGAAACTCATTATGTGGAAGACTGCTCTTGTGTTACCTTTTAAATGATGAGTAACCCAAGATGACGCAGTTAGTGAAACTGTAAAGATAGGAAGCTTGCCACATCTACATCTACTATCATATACAATGGGAATCTACAGAAGCTATGCTCCCTACGAATACACTAATATTAAAACAAACAAACAAAAAATCTAAAAGTCCAAATGGACACCAAAAAACGTGGTGTTTGAACTTCTATACCTCTTGTAAATTAGTTTTCTGGTGATTTCATATCAAGGAACATATTTTTCTGAAATGAGTGTTCTAATTAAGAAGATTTTACAGTTGAGTAATTAAAAGCAAGCTCTTACACGTAGAATCAATGAGACAGGGTTAGAACTTGTTCAGTCTAGACATTTATGCCAGCTTCTGTACTAGCCTTTTATTTCATTGTTCATACTCCAATAAGTAATGATAGTCAATTAAAAGGCCACAGGAGATTCAGCTAGCCAAATAGTTGTGTCTTAAGAGCCATAACTGGCTAGTGAATGTTTAAGCTTGCTGTGGCTTATTCTTAATCTGTAGCCATTCTTGAGATGATTGATTTTTTTTCTTGCTTGATTTAATGTTACAGATAAATTGTTCAATTTTGTTGTGTGGGAAATGATTGTCAATACTAGAGGCTCAAGCCTGTAGAAGTTATCATTGATAATTTGAAGGGTGATAGCCAAAAGCATTCCTAGGGAAAAGATTTTTTTTATATTTATATTACAATATTTATAGCACTACTTCAAACTGTTGTTCTCTTTTGACCTTATGGGCAGTAAAAGACAACATCTGTATATGTAAATATTTATGTCACCCATATTTAACCCTAAGGATTAGAATACAACTTCAAAGATAGACGAAGATGTATCAGCTTGCCTATGTTAAGGATCTTGGAAGATATTTTTAACAGTTTGTGATGATTTGTACTAATTAGAAGAGCTAAACCACAATGAATGCATAATATTGATCCTCTTTTTGAAGAAGAAATAACAAACTGTTTAAAACATAATGAAAGTGGCAGCCAGAAAGAAAAAAATAGAAACGAAAAAGAAAAAATATATTTGTTTAGTCTTTAACTTTACTGTAATCTGTGACTACTTCCAAGTTGTCTTTTTGTGAATAATTTCTATTTATATATGGTATGATACAATATTCTATTGATATGTTTGAAAAGGAATCAAAATGGTGGACAGGATTTTGCTGTAAAATGGAGGTTGGGACACAGGGAAAAAAAATGATGAAAGGAAAAAAAGTACTTAAGCCCAGAGAGAAATGGGAGAAGTTCTCTTCTGGTGCATTACAGCTTTTCATTACTGCAAGTACTTCTAAAAAGAGAGTTGGCAACAGTAAGGAGAAAAAATCCTGGGGTAACAGAACTCAGCCAACAACTCTGTTGCTGCAAGAGAAAAGTGCTTCAACAAGTGGAACTGTTGGTAAAAATGAGACTCAAATCTGATGCTTTCTCAGTGACCCAGATAAATTGCAGTAAATTTTAAAAGTATATTAAATATTGTACTATTAGCCAAATTAACAAGTTAGTTATTTGTGATTCTTTTTGGTCATTTTAGCAGTTGGCATAGGTTTGAGCTAAAAATGTAAGTCACAGAATCATTGTTTCACTTCTTGAATAGTGGAACAGCAAGCAGCAGTGTGCTTGCAGTTCTATAGTATAAAAATCTTCTGTCAAGCATTATGATCATTGCTTTACTTTCCTTTAAGCTCTGACTAAATCAGAAAGCCATAACCTATTTCAGGATAAATTCCAATACCTGTCACATTCCAATCCCTCTGTGACTTGCTAGTTTTCAATCGCTATCTATAATGTGCTCACTCTTTACATTTCCTCCTGGGAGTTTAGCTATAACGCCAAAGTAATAATGTATTATTGAGCTACTTCAAGAACACATGGTCTTTCATAGCACTTTACACCCTGGAGAAATGCAATTAAACCTACAGAACTCCCTTCTTGAAGTTACTTTCTATATTTAAACTTTCAGGCTTATTATACTATTTGAAAAACTTCACTATTTTTTTATCCCCAACAAAATGCCAGACTGCCACTAAGATCTCTCTTTTTATTATTATTATTATTATTTATTATTTCCCCTGACTTCTCTCTCCCTCCATCATATTCTTCTTTCCCTTAATTGAGTAATGGCCAACTCAGAAGTGTGTGTGTATATACATGGACATGCACATGTATGCATAAAGGTATTTATACCTGACAAAATAATATAGAAAATAACGATACTCAATTTTTCAAAACTTTTTATTTGGACTGATCCATAGAAAATACATAATATTTTACTACTTCTACCTTTCTACACAGACATTCCCATTGGTTTGCGTTTGTGTTCCTTCAATTTTATCTTGTTTGTGTGTTTAACTTCTTACCTTGAAGCCTGATTCCTTTTGGAAGGAACCTTAAACTTAAGTTGTGGATTTGACAATAAGTGCAATGCTTAATATAAAAAGTTTACTTTGAAAATAGCTACATGTGATTTTTGGTTTAGCAGAGTGCTTTAGCAATGTACTGAAACAGCGGTTCAAGTATATGCTTGCAGACTTCATCACAATGCCAATGTGATTGCCATTACCAGTTTCTATATTGTGTTCAATATCAGGGCACTGAGTGCCCCCAGTCACTAGGATGGAGTATGTGAGTTGAAGCCAACTCAAGTCCATTGCTGTCTTTGAAAGTCCTTTTTTTGTTATTGATTTTTTTTGTATTGGGTCATGATCCTCCCCATAATGATGTGGCTGATCTTAAGGAGATGTTCATATTCTTCTCAACTGAAAGAAGAAGAAGCATTTACTCCTGATCCAATTAATGGCCACTCCATGCTACATGCTTCCTGAGCATCTTGGGGGCCTTGCCTTTCCTGTGTACTCTGAGCCTTCTTCTACTAGTCATTAGCTGGTTACTTGGTTTCATTAGATCCCTGAGACAAACTTAAGAAGCCTTTGCAAACTGAAATTATAAAAAAACTTGTTTCTTTCAGCCACTTTACAGGCTTAATAATTTGACAAAAAAGACACTTCTCTACTTGAAGCTATAGAGAAAACTTTATGGTTCTCACTGTATAAGTGTTTTTAGTTGGTAGAGAAATGAATATAAGAAAATTCTTAATATAAATAAAACTTGTATTGATTTTTGATGTTACATGTTACAATATGATTCAGTAAGTATAAACAGAAAAAAGATAATTGGATACCTTATGAGGATATAATCTCTTTCTTTGGGACTTTCTTTGGGTGATTTTTAGTTATTACCCATGTTGGGAATATAATGCTTGGAGAAAACATAAACAGTTAAAAAATATACCATCTGTTTTCTTATTGTGATGTTTTATAGCTGTGAAAAAAGTATACAAATGCTCTTGGGCTGTATATTTCAGAAGTCTTGAAATCATCTTGCCATCTCTGTTCTAAAACAACAATTTTCTCAAATGATTAACAGAGAGCATTGTGAAAGTAAATGATAATCTGCATATGTCTCCATCTTTGAGACTAATTGTAAGAGGGAGATGAAGCTTAACAGGTATAAAGTTCCATATTTTGGAGTTAGAGAACATTATAATAATTAAACAAACTTTGTTCTTATGAAAGAAATACAGGAAAATGTGAGTTTATTGTTACATTTTGTCCTATTACTGCTATAGATTAGACAAGAGAAAAATATAACTGACTTCATTTGAAATAGACATTTTCTTTAATGATACAGGATTCCTTTAAAAAATGGCTGAGAACTTTATAACTTAGAGGCATGTAACTAGGGAGTTTCTAACTCATGTAATTAGTAAAAGGATGATGAAATGTTGCTCCGGTTGCTGGCCCAGCTACTGAACCTGCAGGAAAATCCATATTCTAAAAGCCTCAGAGAACTCAGGGGAACTGCAATAATTTTTTCTCCCTCCAGCTGATTTTGTTAATTGTGTCAACAAAGGTTAATATATTTCATTTGGTTCATGTTCAGTGTGTAATAATAAGTCAAGATCTTCTCTCTTCTTATTTATGATCATTGGAAAAGTAAGCAAGGATGAAGACATAATGAAATAGGTTTCAACCCATTCTACTTCTTGTGTCTGCCAACTGTCTGCACTTGTTTTTCCCTTATAAGCATCTGATCTCTCTCTTGCTTCTTCTCTTTCACATTCCCTCACTATTCTTACCCCCACTATCTTGATAAAGTGAATTTTTCATTGTACATTTTGTATGCACTTGTTTTAAAAAGAGATTGGGTGTTGCTTCTCACCACAGATAAAGTATCTGTTAGATAAATGGAAATATCAGCATAGAGGAGGAAAGGTTTCACCTGAGAGAAAATTCCTTTAATCTAATTCCCCAACCTTGGAAAGTAGATGAACTTCTTACCTTTCTATCCAATTATTTCAGTTTTGCTAACTGAGCTCTCTTATTTTCTAGACAGTCTGATGCTGCTAGCTCAAACTAGAACTTTGCAACTAGATATATCTTATTTTTCTTTTAAATAAATTTTTCAACTTGTAGGAAGCTTGTAGTGGTTAGAAGTTCATGTGTGGACTAATGTTAAAGTCAAATTATAGTCTCTATTGTCAATTTATATTATCTTATACACATGCCTGATGCCTCGTGATTCCCTGGAAATTTATGGACCACAGACCGAAAACTGTTATCTATGTGATATTACCAAAATAGATATTTAATGAACTATTTGTTGCTTTGGTACGAATTATTTGTCTATTAAAAAAATCATACATCAGAGAAAAAATATTTGATAGTATCACCACAGCCATAAGAAAGATGAAGGATTTGGCAACAACCATTGGATTACAACTATGTTCTTTTTTAATTCTTTTTTTTCTTGTTGTTCTTTTTTAGTTTTTATTTGGTCAATGCACTCTTTTTAAGTACGTGAAAGATCAGGTTAATATAAATCATGAGTTAAGATGTATGCTGATCCATCTTTGCAGAGACATGAGATAGAATATTTTGAGGCACCTTTATAAAAATCAGCAAACAGTTTTTTTTGCATTTTAAGTGTTTGTTTAATATCAGGAATAGTGTTTTAGTCTACTTTTAAAATAGATTCAGGCAAAAATCTTCTGAAAGATATTTCACAGTTGAAATAGAACTCTTGTCATGTGTTGCTCTACATAGCATGGATACCAGTTACATAGGAATATACACCCTTTTAAAGCTCCTGGGAAATAAGTTATCTTCTGATTAAATGAACATTTTGTGAGAAATATCTGCATAAAATATTGATGGGAAAAGGTCTAATTTTTCTAGAAAACATGAAAAAAAAATGTTAGGCAATGTCTGCATATAATGTCTTACAGACTGTCTTTCCCAGCTAGAGTTTCCATACCGGAACAGCATGATATACCACAGTGGTTGCCAAGAAAGTAAGTTTTCAGCCAAATACTCACTTTAGCTGAAAAGTTAATCCCCTCCATGCCTTTTCTTCATAGGAGGGGAAATCTGCTCTAGTAATTGCTGAAATACATTCTCTTCTATTTTGGTTCCTTAAAATAGTCTAACAAAAATCATTACTTGTTTTAAAAGATATTCTTGTATGTATAGATTTTTTTCATATGTAGTCTTGTTCATAGGAGAGTAGTTATCCTGTTACTGCCTGTAATTTCATTAACCCTTGATATTACTTACATAATTCTACATATTGTGTAAATTGAATATAATTTGGTGAGGCTACCAAATTATCTTCTTCCCTTTCATCCTAATTTCCACTTCATGGCTTATGATGAAACTAGGTTTCATGCAGCCACTAATGAAATACAAGATGACAGTGATCGAGCTGAAAAATTTTTGGTGGGAGGAAGTTATATCTGTTGAATCTAGGTACTTCATTAGTGATATTAAAAGGAAAAACTAACTAGTGAAGAACATGTACATGCTTGTGTGGGAAAGGAGGGGCTGTCTTTACTTCAGCAGTGTGGATTTGTGCTACCCGACTACCTTGGTCACAAATGTGCAATAATTGAGCAAAGCAGAAAATCCAGGAGGCTCCCTAAGGGTGACCAATGGTCAGTGGTGAGATACTCTTTCCTTCATCGAAGCCAGGACTGTATCTGAAAGATCTCTGGATGTTTAAGTGTAAAATTAATTGTAAATTATACAAGCTTAAAATGATATGATTCATTTCATTTGATGTTATAATTCATTTAATGAAATATGAGTAATGGATCATGCTTCACATTTTCTTTATCATCATGTTGCGTCTTGCATTAGATTCAATGTAAAATTATAAGGTATTTATTAATTGCCCCCTTGCTCTATCTCACTCAGTAAATCAAAAATTGCTCCCAAAGACCCAAAAAAGAAGAAAAGAGCTTCTTCTAAACCTCTTTTGTTTTTAGTAAGTGATGAGTGTTATAAGCTCAATTATCTGAAAGAATTCTCAAGGAGGAAATAAAAGTATTGGAAAGCCTTCAGTGAATCACAGGCTCAAATTGCCTTTTTTATTCTTTGATTTGTAAGAATTTACTTGTACCATTTCTTCTGAGCTTTGCTTGTCCACATTGTGTGCAAACAGGCACAAAGAGACTATTTAATTCCAATTAAATTCCAAACAGTGAAAGCTACCTTTTTTTGGTGTGTGTGTTCGTGTTGCACATACATAGGCTAGGGTGCAAGCCTATAGTACTTGTCCAAAAGAATCTTATACATGTTTCTACATAATGAAACAGCAAGATATTTCACATCTGTATTGCCAACATGTGTTGAGAGGCTTTGGTCTTGACCTTTCAGAACAGTATCTCTATTTGAAAAGAAATGCACAACTAGCAGTAAAACATTTAATTCTTCAGGTAGTGCCTTTATTGTCTGTTTCAAACAGCAAGCTATCCTTATTTTTCAGATAGAGAAACATACGCATTCAGTAATGGTTTGCTATTGGGCTTATCAAACTGGCAACTGATATCATGATCTGTTGTTCTTGTCATTAAGTTACTGTAACTATTTCATCAATGTTTGAGATGATTATTCATGTTTATATATTAGTTAAACCTACATTTTAACCAGTATAAATACTTCACGGGTCTGATATCTTTTCTTCAGTAAATTGCACTAGCTACTGAACAAAAGAATTGAGCAGTTATCCAGTTAGAGTTTCTGTCAAAACTTTTCTAAATCCTTGTGCTAAAAACTTAATCTTCCATTTATTCAAGCTATTCGACAACACCTTATTTTTTTGGCTCAAATTTTAATTCTTCTAGCAAGAAAAAATGGAGAGATGATTCTACAAAATTTTCAGGTCTTGAGTGTTTCTCAGTTTTTCAGTGCCTGTGTTCCAACCTAAGTTCTAATTTACTACCTTGTAGTTTATAGTTTTTCAAATTAAAAATTGATTTAAACAATTGTAGAAAATAGAAAGTGTACTCCTCCCATTATGACTTCAGACTTTCTTGAAGAGCATCTAACTCATCAATAGTATCCTTCACTATCTCCATTCACTACTATGCACTTTAGAAAAAAATGTTCTAGTTTTACTTAAAATAGGTTTAATTTAGAAGTTTGTGGAGAGAAAAGAAAAAGCAGCAAAGTTTGAGTGAGCTTATTATGTGATTTTCAATGAAATCTGCAAGATTTTGTTGATCATATGTGGGTGTCTTAGCTTCAGATCAGTGACATCTCCTTCTCCCTCACAGGAACTCTGTGAAATGTTGATCAGATTGGGAGAACTAAGAAGCTTAATGTGTTTGTTATACTCTGTTCTAGAAGCTGAGAAATCAAATAAAATAGATACAGTGGGTACAGTACAATTTTTCTAGGATGTTTAGTTTACTGAGTTGAAAACAATATTTTTGCTCTATTAATAAAATCATTAGTGGTATTTAACTAGATGTTGAAAAGGTGTTCTGGGCAATAAAAATTTTACATCATGCTCATATTTAATCAACAATACATAATTACTCATCTAATTCAGAATGGAATAACAGAGCCTAGCATTTTTTCTGTACTATTTTATTATTTTCCCCCTCTAGAAGTTAATCATACTAAAAATTGAGTATTTAGCTATTTAAGATAATTTCAGTGTAATGCCCAGCTTCTATATTTACCTTTTCAATTTTTGTCAATGTTTTCAATTCAGTTGTCACTAAACTGCATAACTTTTAGTCATCTTATTTTTATTTTATTTATTGTATTGTATTTTTCTTTAGCTATGAGAAGCATGATCACGTTATTAACTTTTTTTTCAGTAAGGATAAAAAAGGAATAGGAGTAGAGCCTTCGTAAGGGCAATAATATCAGCATTTATGTAGTAGAATGAGGCCACTGTAGAAAGTTTCATAATAAATTAAAAACAAACTGCAGAAATAATATAAGTATCTTGCCCACTGCATTACATATCTAAAAATATAAACCTCATTAATAATTTTTAAATGTATTCTAGTCCATAGTAAGTCTTGGCCACATAATAATTCAGTAGACCAAGCTAACTCAAATTTCTAAGCTATTATTTTAAAATATAATTTTAGTAAATATTTCAGAATTTACAATCATGAGGGATATACAATTTGAAAGTTGCAACTGAAATCACTGAGCGTGTAAGGTTTGCCATATGGAAGAAATTATCCTGTAGAACAACCAATAGTCATAATTTCAAAATAAGCTTGAAAACTAGGAGCATAGTAAACCCTATTTCAAACATAACCAGCTTTAAGCTGAGCTGACAAGTCTGATCTAACTGGCAGTGCCCCACACTCAAGACCACTCAAGCTACAGCAGGAGGAGGGGCAGGGGTTCATGACAATGAAGAAATGGCTCTCTCCAGCAGAACCTTGTGGTTACATTGGCTTAAAGCAGTGATGCAACCACTGCAACAGGTTCGTGTGTAACATGAAGATTCTGTTCTCTTCTAAGGTTTTCTGAAGTTTCAGCCAACACAAATTACTTGCATCCTGTTTTTCTTCTTAGACTTCACAGATCTTTAAATATTTGTAAACTGTGTACTTTGCAAGGGTCTGCTTGCTCCCAATGCATATACAGAGCAGCTAGAAAAATCTACAAAATATGCCTGTCTACTATCTTTGTTTTGGATAGAAGCATAGATTGTAGGAAAAAGATGTTGTACTATCTGAAATTCATCTATTGCACTATATAAAATTTTTACAGATTTTATTATTATTATTATTATTAAAGCTTTAGAGAAGAAGGGTATTACCACAAACCAAACATTTAAGTAACAGCCTAGGTGGGAATTTAACATTCAGTGATTAATGGGATTCATTCAAAATTAAGGTGGGGAATGCTTCTGTGCTTTGGATTATTTTCATTCAAACGAAAGTCCTGGAAGTAGGTCAGGCAGCTAGAAAAAGCCTCAACCTTGATGGAGGTTTGGCAGAAGCTGTGCAGCATCTGTGTGCTGGTGTGTGGGGGCTGGTGATGTGCTGCATCGAGCAGCAGTGATAAAAGGGGTTAGAGGCCACTTTGATCCTTTTCCTTCTCTCATACTTGGCTATAACAATGCTCCAGAAGCCTGTAAAGAGTAGCAAATAGGTGTCCTGGAAAACACTAACAAGTTGGAAAAAGCTGGTCAAAATGTTTGCTGTGTCTGATCGGAAGCCTAGAACTGACAAACCTTATATTCAGCTATTTATTCAGTAAATAAAAGGGGAATGTATCATAACGCCAAATATACTCTTTGGTATTTGATTTATTTTATTAGTTTTCTGCATGTCAGACATACTCTTTGATAGTCGATTTATTTTATTGACTTTCTGCATTTCAACAACAGGTATTAACACTTGTCACCATAATATATTAACATATATATTTTAAAGCTGTATGTTAGTCCTTTGAAGCAATTACATTTACTTTTATCCACTTAGTCTTCTGCTTATATATAGCAAGATGTACATATATAGATATTATATATATATTTTCTAAGATACCAAAAGGAAATAAACAAAATAAAAAGCCGTAAGTGGTTGGTCTGTGCAGCTTGTCCTCATGTCCATTTTTTCTTTTCTTCTTATTTGATTTTTTTTCATGTAAAATTTATGGAAACTCCAAAGGACAGTTGTTATATGTTTTGCTTACTGTGGGCAAATTATAAGGTAAGTTTTCCTAGTATGAAGCTCCATAATTTTGGAAAGAAGGCAAATTTGTCTGTCTCTGCAGTTCTAAATAAATGCTTTTCTCATACTAGCCTTTTAAAATGATTCAATTCTGTTTTGTCTTGAAGAAAGGTCTAAAGTTCTTGCCTAGAATTCCTCTAGATTCGAAGAACTTTGCAAGTATATTGGATGGGTAATGACATTACCCTTGCTAATAATTCCATTGTTATAACAGTATAATAAACCACTGTTTGAGGCTATTTATAAAACACAGTTTAACTGAGGAAACTAAATTAATTGTCTGTGCCTTTTCTAGGAGTGAAATTAGATTAAGAACTGAAAGATGAATCTTGGCTCTGATCAAAACCTAACTGAAGACACACAGATTTTAAGGACCCAACAGCCCTATAAATTGTCTGGCAGTAGCCAATCAGCTAGCAATCCATGTAATTCAAATATCCCATTTCAAAGTTTCCAGCCATATTCATCTCATTATCCATGTGCATCTACAAGTAACAGCAGCAACTGGGAAATTTATGAAGCAATAAGAATTCGGGAACTGGAGGAAGTCAAAGCAAGAGCTGCCCAGATGGAGAAGACCATGCGCTGGTGGTCAGATTGTACTGCTAACTGGAGGGAGAAATGGAGCAAAGTTAGAGCAGAAAGAAATAAAGCTCGAGAGGAAGCAAGACAATTGAGGATCAAGTTGGAAATTGTTGTGAAAGAGCTGAGCACACTGAAAAAGATAAACCAAAATTTAGTGAGTGAGAAGAAGAACTTAAAAAATATAATTTCCTGGAAAAAAGAAACCAATTTTTCAGGAATGCTATATGTAAAAGAAGACCTAAATGAAGTAGTGTCTTTGGAAGAAGACCCCATGAAAGATATCAGCGAAATGGATGAGATTCTGGTAACAGAAGACACAAAGAAGGTAAAGAATGGGGCCTTCGACTTTATGGAGAAGCAGGAGATTTTGGATATGTATGTATAGTGGAAATTTTAAAGGATTTTAACCAAAATACAATATGATATCACTAAATATCATATACAGAGAAACTAAGACAGAGAAACACAGAAAACAAGTCATACTACCCAACTGTGACTAAATATTTAAAACACTTCAACATTAAACTTATTATGTCCAGTGATTTACAGTATTATTCTTATTGCTTTTCTTCATGTTTAACCTAGCAGACTACCACTGTAATCTGAAATCTCCATATCTTGCATACTTTTATCACTCCATCTCCAGAAAAGCAATAGGTTCTTGAGGTTTAAAAAAACTTTAATTTTCCCTTCATGAAGTTTTTGAAATGAGAGTAAAAGGAAATTCTTCTGTGAAGTAGCAAGATTTTTATTTGGCAGAGACAGCAATTAAATTATTTCACTATAGTTAATAATCAAGTATGGACAAAGTTTAATACCATTCTTAGCTTTACACAAAATACAGTTATCTTCATCAAAATAAAAATATTTGTTCTCATTTTGCCACTCTTAGTTCTGTGCTTTGATATGTATTGTTTAGCCATTATAAACAGCATAATCTAGAAACTATTTTCTTATTTATCTAAAAGGAAATAGTCTCTAAAAATTCAGAAAATTCAGCTTGCCTTTAGCTGAATAAGAATGATCAGGGTCTTGGGCTTAAGGCATCATGTCCAGAATTTTCACTGTCTCTCCAATGCACATATTATTCTTATATTCTTAGGAGTTCTGGAAGTCACACTATGTTCTTGTGAATTCTGGAAAAAAAAAATAATACCAGCATTTGAGAATAAATTTGGCAAAAATATCTTTAACAAAATATTGTAAATACAAATATCCTTCTTGTACTTTTTGCTCAATAAAAACACCATATTAACCCTTATTTTTAGAAAAATTCTCTTTAAAAATATATGAATGTAAAATATTTTTTTCCTTTCCATTTTACTCTTTTCACATATATTGGAGTTCTAAAAACTTAGAAGAAAGATATGAAACTATGTTGATAATATGGTATAATAAAAATAATTTTTAAACTTACATGATTACTTAACTGTGATGAAAATAACTATATTTCTAAAAGTGATTATTGTTTATGATGTTCATTTTTCCTAATAATTAAATGTCACTTATTTAATTTTTTTTATGGTTCCTATGTTTAAGCAGAGAAGTTTGATTCTTATAGAAAACTTGTTTAAGTGATTTCAACATGATTTATACTATATGCTGAGAATTTTTGAAGATTTATTTTTGAAGTTTCTATCTAACGATGTCTTAAAGTTTGTACAAATTTCACTGTTGTTTTTGTTTATTTCTTTGGATCTATATAGCTAGATCTTCTGGTTATATTTTGAAATAATATATAGATAACTGAAATATTTTCAAATATAGACCTTGCTACAGCATGGAGTGAGTAGAGGTCTCAAAAGACTCTTGAGTTTCTTTTCAAGACCCTAGAGAAGTTGTTTTTTGGCTTCACATTACGCCAAGTGAGAGGCACTCCTTCTAGAGGGTGATGTCTGATAGAGCAATAGTGATCACTCCAAATTAAATAGTTTGCTTTTTTTTTTCAGTCAGTGGCATTACAGATGCCACTTCATTCTATACAAGTACATAGGATTACTTAATACCTTTTGTTTCTTTTTTACTGCTGCATGAATTAAGTGTTTGGAAGAGCCACAGTAGACCTTGCAGACTTTTCCCCTTCATTTATGCTTTTCTTAGATGTCATATTTTTCTCTTTTCTCAGGAGACAGAGGTAGTCAAAGAAGCTTTAAGAAGCAATCAAAATAAAAAAAAGCCTCCAAAGCTTAATGATTCTTTTCACAGAGAAGTTTCCAGTATTTACTTGGAGGAACCTAAAGAATTGCTGGGCAATATAGCTAAGACGTCGGAAAATGATTTAATACATGTTTCTGTCTTCCATTTGCATTTGGCAGAGTTGCAGAAAATCTTACAGAAGGAAAGAGAGTAAGTGCAAATACATCTTCCCTGGAGAAATCACTGTTAAAAATAAAGATTTGTAAGATATTTTATAAAATATATGTGTTACATGTTTTGCAATCCACACAGAGCAGAGATTTTCACATCAATGTGGGCCTTGGTGTAACGATTCCCTCTTTAGGCCATTTCGTTTGGGCAACATTTCCTGTGCACAAAGAGAAAACATTCTGTAAACAGAATATGCACAACTTAGAGTATGAAGCATTTCTTTTTAGCAATGCACACATAGTTAGAAAAAGGTGGTGGTAGGATAAGCATGAACACAGTCACCTTTACCGTGAGACACCCTGTGAGTCTTTGCTGGCCAGGCAAACATCATCAGCCATCTTCAAAAGCGTCAATCTGCACTGCATATATGAATGGGCTGAGACTCTGCTGAGTCGACATCTTCTAACATGCCATTTTTCTCTCAGGGTTTTATATTTGCTCACATCAGTATTTTTGCTCCTAAATCCTGAAGCCGCTAATAACCACTATCACAACAATCTCACCTCTGTTTGCATTTTTATTTTTCTTATCTTGCATGACTCCTGCCTATGTATGTTCCCACAGCTTCCTTCTCGCAACTTAGCAATTTTCTCAGTAAACTTGAGCCAAGGACACACAGCTGTGCTGCATCGAAAGCAAACTTAGACTGCAGACAGCGTGAACCCCTAGGCCAAAGGTCACTTTGGCAGTCAGTATGATTTGCTCACTCTGTGCAGGACCTCTCCCCAGAGCTTATTGCTTTGCATACAGTACATCACAATTGTAGCTACAATCTTTCCAGGCTCAAGCTAGCTCATGCAGAGCCATAGTTTGGAATTTTCTTCAGTAATACCAAAACATACTAAGCCAAGCACCAGAATTGCTACACACAAAAAGAGAGAAGCCTTAAAGAAAAAAAAAAAAAAAGAATTCAAAATTTCCATGGACTAGATGATCTCTAGAGGTCCTTTCCAACCTTAACCATACTATGATTCTGTGATTCTATTTTCCCAGTAAAGTAATAAAGACTTTCCTCTAAGAAACATCATTATTTTTAGAAGAAAAAAAACATTCATTTGTAATGTATATATTAGGTTTTCTACATATGTTAGAAGTTATCTTGCTCCACTTTTTGCTTACTCAGTAATGGTGTTTATTTTTTTTCATGTTTACTTTATTACTGCTATGTTATAGGAACCATGGGTTCCCATTGAAATACCCTGGTATGTGTTACATAAATGCAGAAATTAAAAAATCCTGATTCAAGAGCATTGGTTTAATTATAAAAGAAGGGATAAAAAGAAATTTCACTCAAGTGGATTACTTCATTAGCGTAGTTAACGTTGCTTCCAGGAATTGCGTCAGTTCACTCAGTGATTAATCTAGTATCTCTGCACAAGCCTGTCGTATGCTGCATAGGCATGCTCCATAGACAAGTCTTACAAGTCTTAAACCCTTTGGTTTAATTTCTTAAAGTTAACAACATCATTGAATTAAATTAAAAAAACCCTTAAATTAAAAGAATTAATTAAAAAAGTGTGAATTAAAAAAAATCCTTAAAATATGGTTCTAGTCAGCCTGTCAAATCTCCTGCAAACGGCTGAGAAATAGTTTTAGTCTAACATCTATGGCATACAGTTATTTTCCTGCCACTGTTAGACATTGTCCTATGTTTTCAATGGATCTGATATTTTTATCCTTTCTAGTCTACTGTTACTTCATCCCCTCAATTTCAGAGAATTTATAAAATGTAAAATTTGAATCTCCCAACATAAACATAGTTCTGTAGTTTTACTGGAAAAATGCTCTATTCCAGTATAGATTTTTAGTCAATAGAACATTCAGGGATTTTACACTGTGATCTAATTTCATGCAAGCAATAAAACAATTATTTGGAAGCGTTTATTGTAATTAAAATTACTTTTTCTTTCTTTTTTTAATTATGGCTACAATTCTGTTTTGTCAACTCAATTGTGAAATACCACATACACACTACACAAATGTGAAATTAAATCAGTGGGAGGAAAAATTAGGAAAATTTCATTCTTATCCTTGGAACTTGGCTAATAGTGTATGGTGAAAACACAAAAGAAAAGTTTTTAATTTGTCTCAAAAAGAAACAAACAGAAATACATGCTGCTTCCTTTGCTTTGTAATTTTTTTCATTCTTCCCTGAACAGTTGAAAATGTTTTTGTTGCTTTAAGAGACGCAAAATCTAACTTTATTGTTTCAATGATACAGTAATATAGTTCCTCTCCCTAAGGAGTCATCCCTTATTCTTCATGAATTCTATATTCTAAATACGTCCCTGAACGCAGTAGTGGACTTTCTGTTCCTATGATGTTCCAGAGGCAAATACTTGAAATTGTCACTTTTATGAGGATGTAGTACTTCTGCTCTCAATAGTCTACTTCTTTAAAGCATTTCAAGCATTTTCCTTGAGGAACAATCATTTTTTTTGAATTGGCAAGAGAATATATACAGATTTATTTTTTTTCTCATAACAAAAATAGATCTTATTTGATCAGTACTACCTATATAGCAAAGTACATGTAGTTTCAACCAGTATCACCAGACAAAGGTGATATTGCACTTTTTTTTTCTCTGAAAATCTCTGCTATTTTCACCATGTACCAAGCTACCTAAATTAGTAACTGATTGAAGTCCATTATCATATTTTCTTCATTTTAGCCCCACATTTTAAGTTTATCCTATACTACTGAATTTCTTTGTTCTATTCAGTTTTATTTTTGGTAAAACTTTTGAGATAGTGTTATCATGTAGGCTTTTACTTAATAAAAAGATACACAGATTATATCTGTAGCACAACAGAATTGAAGTTGTGAAAAGGAAATTCAGAATTATTTATCTGTCAATATCTACAAAAACACCATCATTATTAAAATGTATAAAAAAAGTGATTTTTTTTTCAGAATGAATGTATTTCTGGAAAAAGAAGTGGATAAAATGGAAAATGATTTATCTGTTTGGAAATGGAAATATGAACAACTAAAACAATACAAACTGGGAAGTCTGAAAGAGGTATGTTGGCAATACATTGTTAACACATGGGATGCCTTTTTATGACTAAGAATAAAAACTTAATGAGCATTCAGGAAAATGGTAAAGCAACTATTTGCCCCTATTTGCTTTGGATTATGAAGGCTATTTTTTTTTTTGGTAAATGGTATAATAGAATCCTTCAATTTGGAAGGCATCTCAGGAAGTATATAGTGCAATCTCCTGCTTAAAGCAGGCTCTGCTTCAAGGTCATGTTCAAGTTGTTCAAAGCTGTTATCCAGTCAGGTCTTCTCCAAGAACAGAAATTGCACAACCTCTCTCTAAGCAATTTGCTCTACTCTTGTCTTTTTTGATGGTGATTTTCCATATACCCAGTTTCCATACAGGTTGGAACAAAAGAGTTCCTGTTGTCTATCTGTTTTCCTGCCAGCTTGCACTATTATGAAATATTCACTTTGTTAACTCCTACTGGGGGCTGCTCTTAGGTGCCCATGAAGCTGTCTCAGGCTGAACAATCCCTTGTCCCTCAGCCTCTTCTGACAGAGCAAGTGCTCCAAGTATTGAGGAGATGGAAACAATCCCTTTCATTAGTTTTTTGGCTCTGTTCCTCTGAAAACAGCTCGAGATGATGTTGGTCTGGTTTATTGCGTGCTGGCTTATGCTCAACCCACTGCTTCCCAGGACCCCAAGGTCTTTCCAGCAGAGCTGTTCCCTTACTAGTCAGTTCCAAGCATCTGTTGTTGCAAGGGACTCTTCCTTTTCGGGCCCTGGACTTTGTCATTGCTGAAATGTATAAGGTTCTTTATCAACCTTCTTCAAGCCAGCCTTGGCATCCGTCTGGATATCTGCCTTGCCCTCAAGTACATTGACTGTTCCCTCCAGTTTGATATCATCTTAACACCAAAGCAGGCACTTAGTCCCCATCTCTAGGTCAGTGATAAAGACATTAAACAAAAAAAGTCCCAGGAGGGATCTCTTTGGTACTCCACTAGATATTGATCCCCAGTACAATCTACCAGACTCTACATGAGCGTATTATCCACTAACCATGACCCTCTGATCTAAGTTACTCATTTTTCTTTTTAGCCCATCTAGATTTTCAGGTATTCATATTGTAGTGACTGCAAGAGTATTGTGGGAGAAAGGCTTGCCAAAATCAAGAAAAAAATATGTTCACTGCTCTCCTTTCATCTTGGCATTTTAATACAGAAGACAATAAGTTTGATCAGGCATGATTTATTGTTGGCCAATGTGTGCTGACTCTTTTATAATTATTTTCTTCATGGACCAAAGTGAGACTGACCAGCCTACGGTTTTCTTAATTTCAGTATTTTTTACAGATTGTCACAACATTTGCCTTTCTCCAGCAGTCAGGGACCTCCCCTGTTCTCTTTCAAATTTGATAGAGAGAGTGATCTTGCAAAGATTGCTCCTTCAAGACTGCAGATGCACTCTTTGAGAGTCTGGGGACTTGCACACGTGGAATTTTCCCAATAATCCCTGACTTGCTTATCCACTGCTGCTCCTTTTCTTCTCCAAATTGTTTGCTGATCACAGGGGCTCGGCATGCATGACCAGGCACTATCTACTTGCACCCTGCATCCGTAAAACACCAATGACTTCCACTGCTCAGCTACTTACCACCACGATAGTGGTAGTGGGGTCCTTCTGCTGACTCTGTTAGATCTCCACTCTGAGTGAGGGACAGAACTCCAGCATGGGACAGCTGCTACTGCCTGTACCTCCTGCTGGACAGGGACAACCAGAGCTGGAGAGCTATACCCGGGGGCAGCTGCACCCCAAGTTGTAGTGAGGCACAAGGGGTCCATCAGGGTTGACCAAGGAGGCAGTGACCTTGCAGGTGAGCAGCATGCTATGCTCCCCCATTGCAGAGCTGCAGAAGGAGATGAGCAGACTGCTCATTGTTCAGGAAAGCAAAGAAAGATTAACAGGATCTTCACAGGGATGGTAAGGAAATGAAAGCCTGAAAACACAGCAAAAGGAGGCAGAGAGAGACTGCTGTCAGTTCAGTGAATAAATGTGATTTCTTATATGGAGAGGACTGGAAGCTTGTGACCTTCAGCAATATTAGGGTAGCTCCTTCTCCTTTTGTGGATTTGCAATTGTGGAGCAGGAACAGTGGCTTGGTTGCCAAGTAGGAGAAAAATATTTCTGGAAGGTATCAGAGCTGGCTTGAACCTGCACCATGCATTAATACCTAGAGTGATAGTAGTGGGAGGCTGCCTTCTGTGGAAACAAAAATCTCCATGTTACCCATTTTCTTCCTAAAGAGACTTGTGGCTTTCTGTGGGCTTGGATCTAGGATGCTGCATAGGGCTTGCTGACTTGGACTGCCGTCCCTTCCTGCTCACTCACATGGGCTCCAATAATATTGCCAGGGAGACCTGGAACTCTCTAGGGAGAGTTTTGATGTCATAGGGGCCCAGGTGTTATTTCCTCTATAAAACAAGCTGGCCAATCTGGGGAGGAAGACTTTAAATTAGGAATGGTATGCATAGGAGATGACAGTAAAGTGGCATTTAGGATAGAAACTTCGGAGTGATGGGAGCAGAAGACGTCAGGAATGCTAAAACAAGACAAAGGGACCCATCTCAAGTGTTAGTACATTAATACACATATCTTGGGAAACAAGTAAGAGAAACTAAAGATCTTTATAATCGTGAAAGTACAAGATTATCAGAATAACTAAGATACAGTGATCAGTTTGAAGAATGGGAGAGTTGTGAAGGGCCAGTGCAAGCTCTGTAGGGGTGACAGGACAGGAAGGGTGGGTGAGCATTTCCCTCAGGTCTGTAGAGCTCCCCTGTGAGATGGTGACAGTCTGATTGAGAGCTTGTGGCTCAGGGTCAGAGGAGAGATCAGGAGGAATAACATTGTGGTGAGAATTTCTTGTAGACTGCCTGATAAAGACCCAAATAAACTCTTCAAAAAAGTTAAAGAAGTTTCTGAATTATAAAGCCGGTGCTCATGGGGGACTGCAACCTCCCATACAGCTGCAAGGATGACAAGGCCAGGTGGGAATAGTCAAAGGTGTTTTGGGAAGCTGTCAGGAATGATTTCTTGCTGTAGGTATCTAATGGTCCAGTCAGTGGTGATGCATAGCTGGATCTGCTGTTTCCCATTTTTGGAGATGGTAAACAGCTTCTAAAATTCTGAATGCCAGTTACAAGCTGGAAAAGCTTGTCAAAGTCAAAAGCTTTATGCCTGCCTCTAAAATACTGGAGAATTTCTTTGTGCCTGAATTTCCTAGAAAGATGCATATGTAAATGAAATTTCAATTTTCATAGAAGTTATGTTCAAATGGATGTTCATCTGTCATATTTGAGTTACTTCAGATTTTTGTCTTTTATTTTCTACTTACTCATTAAATACAATTTTAGATGGCTAAAATTCTGCCCAACAGAAAAAGGAAAGATTTAGTTAATTATTTCAGCTTTAAGTTTTGTTTGAGATATGAAGTATCTTTACGCTATGCCAGCAGAAAGAGAAAAAGCACAGGAAAAAATTATGAGAAGAGAGTAGAGACTGATACTTTCTTTTTTTGTAATGTATGTACATGAAGACAAATACATATATGTTCCTGTTTTTTCTTTTTCCTTGGGAATGTTCAGAATGGAAATGATTAATTTACATCAAAATACTGATACTTTTTTGTAATTATGTAGTTTAATGAACAGATGTCTTTAATTATTAACAGAAGGTGATATTTTGTGAATTCCATATGTCTTCTGAGTTCTATAGAACTATTTCATCTAGTTCTTAAATTACAAGATCACCCTGTTCTGGTTTAATCTGATTTATCTGAATCAAATTATGTTTGTCTGATTTCCTCTAAGTGAAAAGTCTTCCTTTATTCCAGTATATAAATCTTGTGAGTGTCACAAGTCACTGCTTCCTATTGGTGAAGCAGACTTTACCTGAGAATAAATAGAAAGGAAAATATGGGAAAACACAGATACATACAGGCAATAAAGTTTAGGCCATAACTTTATTAACTTCATGTAAGCTAGAGTACTCTGCATTTATTCTCTCTGGTGCATTGGTTTAAACTGGTTCCATTGTTCCAAGCCATTCTATAGGCTTTTCACCCCAGAATATATACAGTATGTCTTTGAGCTGGTTGGCTTATCCTGGCTTATCCAGCTGGCTTATCCAGAGAACATAGTTACATAGTAGAAACACTTCAAATTGAAAAGGGTAATAGTCCAGAACTATGTGTGAAATCTTGATTTCTTAAATATGTCAGGTGGAAAGTACAGATTACTTGTCCTTAAAAAAAAAAAAAAAAAAAGAAAAGAAGACTTTGCCTAACCAAATTTCAGTTGCTACTGGAAGATGGTGACTAACTGACGGTTAGAACTAATGTTAGTGTCATGCTTTTCAGTTTTGTATTTTGGAAAAGTCAAATTGTCTTATTTCAAGAATGATTTATAAGGAGAAATTTAAGGAAAAGGTTAGAAGGGGGTAGAAATAACCAAACTCTATCTGATTTTTTTCTTTCTCTAGAAAGGAGTAACATTTGGCTTAATGTAGATGGCATTGCATTTAGACCTGATGAAAAATGGCCTAAGCAAAATGATTTAAATTTCTTTCCATAGACTCCAAAGCAGAAACTTGATTATTCACAAAGTTCTGACAGTTATGACTGTAAATATAAATTTCAACAGTTCATTGTTCTTATGGATTTGGTTAAGCCACATTAATGTAGCTATTCATAAAGTCATGACATGTTGAACATGCTGTTCTCACAATTTTTGGCTATCTACCAATTAATTGTCCTGCTCTAGTTCACAGCTGTCAAGTTCAACCTCTGTGAAAAAACAAAAGAGCTTTCCACCAGCAATATCAGTCTTGCTCACAATTTGTTGTGAGACTAAGCCAAACATGGAAGCTGGCTCATGTACAACATTAAATCATAAAAGGATTTCTAAGGCAAGTGTAGAGTACCAAATTAATTACTACTTTTGGGTTTAGATTTTCTGTATAAACTAAAATCCCTTATTTCTTTTGGTAGATCACTTGAGAACTTCATGGGGAATGTGGGGTAAAAAAATGGTTTGACAGTATCAGTACCAACCACTGCAAATTAAATAGCTTTTAGTAATTGCTAGTTCTAATCTTAGAAGATTGAGAGATTTTGTGTAACATAAAAGATTCAGATCTGCCCAGATTTGAGCATTAGTGCACCAAGTAACTAATTACTTTTAAAATGAGTAATTCCTTATCTTAAACTAAATAAGATGGAGAACCCTGATATTCTTGATCAATCATCTTTTAAAAATAATTTTAAAGAGAGAATCTACATATGAATCTACTTTTACAATGTAATTAAGTTTCCAGTTATTAAGTTATTTACAAAAAGTAGTGAAGCTGCAATGTGTTCTTTGAGTAGTTTTTACTGACACAAATGAGCTTTTTATGTTGGACTGTAGCATTGAATTTGTCCTGTTCAGAGACATGAGTTATTTGACAATCAACACAGGAAGATACATTTAGCCTTGAAATCAATCTTTGTTTCTACTGTTATAAAATTCCTTCTTTCCCACTTAATAGTAAAGTAAGAAGTTAAGACTGACATTAAGAGGCTTATTATAGAAATCTCAAATAATACCACTGATTCTTAATATGCAAGCTGTCAAATGTCCTGTGCTTTGGAATGGCACTGGATTTTGTTTCTCTAAGGTCAATCAAAAGTCCTATTTTTTTGTCTTTCTCCCTAACTTAAATTCATGCATTCTTTCATTACAACAGATTCAAACTGAATCCTAATTGGCTATTCTACTTAAATAGATAACTTCTTTACTCCAGATTGAGACTTAGAGTTATCCTGCTTAGCTCGTTAAAATTGTGTGCCCGTACTTACTTTAGATAGCTAATGAACTGAAACTTTATATTCCCCAAATGTTTTCCTCAGGAAAAAAGAAGGAATAAAAGTGGAGTTCCCTTCATTATATATATATTTTTTTCAGGAAAAAATGCCCTACACTACCAGGTGTCAATCTCATAATCTCATTATTGTGAACTTGTTGCCTTTACAATTGAACTTCATGATCTCAAAGGTCTTTTCGAGCCGTAATGATTCTATGATTCAAATGATACTATCAATTACAGAGGATCATTATTTACTCTGGCCCCAGTTATAGTTTGGAGAGCCCCAATTATAAGCTTATTATAGTATATTTGATCCATAGTATCACATCTTAAGATAGAGTTTACGTGTTTGCTTTTACTATCAATTAAGAACTATTTTTGTGTGTACTGTCTAGTTCAGAGGCTTCAGTATGACTTCTAAAAGCGCTTGCAGCTGTTAGTGTGAAATTGGATCATTTAATATTTCCTTTGCCTTGCTTTTCACATAGGTTACAATTACTCTCCTCACAACTGCAAAACTTTTCCTTAGAAGGGGGCACAGGTTGCTCCATGTCAACATTATACCTGCATTGCTATGTTTGCATCAGAATACACAGAAAGGCAAAGAACAAATCTGTAAAACCACTGAATAGATAAAGGATGTTGCCATTAGCTACATTTGTTTCTAAAGTAAACTTTGTGGGATGGAGTGGAAGCCTTTATTATGTTTTCTGGAGAACACAAACATTTTTACAATTACAATATGTCTAGTTGAATGTCAATAATCATTTCCAAAATTGAGCTTTACACTTTGCGAGATACAGTTTTTGTTAAGGTAAGTATCTATCAACTAATTTTATATCCTGAAATTATTTAGCACAAAAAGTGTATCAGATTCTGATTAATCAGGTCTTGGACTCTTGAAACAGTGCAAACAGCAGGACAACATGCCAGGAGCTCCTAAACAGTAACATATATATATGCAAGACTGCATATATGAATGAAAGTTCTGTGTTTCTGAGGTCCTGTTTAATCTTTTGATATGCATGGTAAAACGTTTGTATTTACCCACATAAGAAATGCAAGTCTTCCTCAACCTTTTACAGCTGTCTTTATGATTTCTGAACGGCAGGCTCCTCTGGTAGGTTTAAAGTCACATAAAATGGTATATTTACAAAGCAATGCCATACTATCGTTAAGAACGTGCATATCCCGCTCTTGGCCACTGGTGTGCACTGCAGACCTACAAATACCTTCATAGGCAGTGACCTCTGCGGTGCTCCAAGTCTCTCCCTGGCAGCTGCAGTGGGGAAGGGATGATTGCTCCGGGCTGCTTAGTTGGCTGAATACAAATGACAGAAATTATTTACCCAGTTTGAGGAATATGAACAATATATAACAAGTATAAAACAATAGCTCATATTAATTTATAATATAATAGTCCATAATACATGAACAAGTATAAAGCAATAGCTGTAATGGCTATACTAGCTAGTCCAGACTATTATGTTTACTCCTAGTCTAAGAAGGAAAATAATAGTGCATGTCTGAATAACTAGTGTAGGAATAACTGCAGGCTTGAAAATAAGATTTTTGATCATTTTATAGTCTATAAAATAAGTGATAATCCGTTTAAGTGAGC
>JAUBOD010001033.1:717010-728448 GCA_032353885.1 Nothura maculosa | reverse complement strand
TTCTAGCCTAAATCTAGAACTTCGAATGTCCTTTCCTGAGGTCAGTCCTTGATCTGTTGGAGAGGCCTTCAGAACATGCCTTTCAGGATTATATTTTAATATTCACTTTTTTTTTTTTGCTTCAGTAAATATTACTGTCGATAAGCTTACTTGTTATTCATTTGCATAAAATCAGTTTGGGGGAAAATAAGCATTTTTTAAGAAAATGAATTCATTATAACAAAGGTAGAATGTACAAATTTAAACCTTTTATAAATAATATACATCTGATATGTTAAAGGCACTATGTTAAAGATGGAAATATTTCAAATTTCATATTACAATTGATTTTTCCCTATCCTTATACCGGTCATTTATTTTTAAGCAATCTAATATTTTTGTGTATCTTTTTAGTTGGAAAAATAGTCTTAGATCTTTCTCTTTCTTAGTTTTGGAAAATAAAATACCTCTACTTTTCCAGGCATGACAAATACTTAGTCTTTCTAGCATAAAAGAAAGAAAAAGGCTTTTTTTTCCATGGGAAAGAAATCAGATGCATATTTCTTTTTTTTTTCTTTTAAAATATGTATATATATATATTTTTTGCAAGCTCTTTCCAGAATACATAGCATGATTCTTGAACTCCTAATAATAAATCCCTTTACTAATAAAATCTGCAAAATTGTTGCTTTATTTACTTCGAGTCTAACACTTTTTTATATGTTAACAGTTGCTCTTGCAGACACAGCAGGATTGTCAGCATTTCTGTCTGTGTTGAATAATAAGACTATGCAAGTCATGGAGCTTTGTGAAACCCATTGCTGTACAAAAAGATAGAGTTTGGACTTCACTATGTAGTAGCTGAACTATGCCAACTTTTTGACTACCCTTGAAAGGAAAATTCAGAAAGAACTGAAGTTCATTTTCCCAGTTTAAAGTCTTGTCAGGATCTATGGGATAAAGATAATACTTAAACATTTTAAGTTTTATAATTTGTGTCACTTCAAGCCTTTCATCTAGCATATAGTTTCAATCCATAGAACTGTAAAGATGGTTAGGTGATTTATCTTCCCAAGTTTCATGAGTGTAGGGAAAAAGTCAGGATTAGTGCTTTCACTGTGGTTGCTGAAATGAAATTTTCTTTTCACTCAGCTATAACGTACACAAGAGACTTGTATTACTTCTTGAATAAAACATGGAAAAAAGAATTAGCTTATGCTATTTTTTTACTTTTTTAAAAAAAACTGCTTAATGTATAATAAATGTTTTCATCTTGCCTTAGATATTTAAGGCAAAAAATTGACTGGTTCTGAAATAAGTGCCTTTGAGCTATAGCATTAATGTTTTCACATTCGAATTAAGACAGGATTCAATCATAGGAAAATATAACAAATATTTTTATTTGGATACAGTTACAGATACAGTTAAATACTTCTTTGTTAATATCAGTGGAATACCAGATTTTTCTTTGAGAAGAAAAAAGAAAGAAAAAAGGGAAAAACAAGATATTTAAAATGTCCTGAAGTCAATGAGAAATCTGTTGCTGTCACTGTGTCAATGAACTTGAGATCAGTGTCTGATTTGGACTAAGTGTCTTATAGCAGACAATAAAAATTATGCCAGAAATCTCTCATGGGACCTTTGTAACTTGATAATGCCAAGATAATGTATTATTCCAGTTAAATACATATATTCAAGATACTGTACGTTCCAGATAAAACAGAAGCACCATATATAATGAAAATTTACACCATCTTTAAGGCATCTGCCATCTGACCATTGAATTATAGGAATAATCTTAGGTATTTACTTAGATCACTTATTTGAATTAAAGCTGCCTTCTCTAGATTCATGCTCTGAAAGGAAACCGATGTGGAGGCGATCTCCTCTGCTATATTTTTCTTCAATGTAAGCACTATGGTATCACATTTTCTTTGAATAAGGTCAGCTCCTGTATTTCTTGTGTCCTATTGAACTTGTGGGTCAGAAGAGTAAGTAAAGTTAAATATTGATTTCATCTGTCCCTTTTGGTACAGACTGTTGTTTAGGGGGGAAGCTTATTGCTTTTAAACAGCTTGGATGCAATCTTGAATTTCCTCAGAATTTAATACATGCCAAATGAGACTTGAAGGTTTCATTATGTGTTTTAATAGGGATTATTTTGCCTATAGGGAAGTATTAACTATAAACTCTAATTTGATTTATCACTATCTAGCAATTAGTATTCTTTCAATATAATATTTATTTTAGGCCTTTACAATTAGACCACACATACCCTGTTTTCAATATCACTTAACTAGTGGTTAAAAGCTAATGATTTCTTCAATTAATCTGAAAAGCCAACAATCTTTATCATCTGTAACATAAAAGTGATCTCACATCACCGAAAACATAAATTTATAGTGTGCTTTGAGTGTTGCTGTCAGCTTTGATATGTTGTTGGTATGATTCATTAACAGCTATTTTGGAAACTACTGTAAGTTGAAATAATTTTACATGGATACAAGAATGTTATTAAATACTTATAAGAAAAATACATATTTTAGAACATATGTTGAATTTCTGTTTAGTTAGTTTGAACAATGTTCTGATCTGCAGCTTATTCTACTGATACAAAATAGGAGATTCCTAAAACTGATGACAATTTGAACTTACAGTGACAGGTTGCTGTCATGTTGACCAGCAGTGATTTATTATTTTCGTATGGTCTCTCATTTATCTACACTTTTGGCTCTAGTCAGCAACATAAGGAACTACAGTCAGCATGGAAGGTCAGGTTAGGAATCAGCTGGAAAGAAAAAGATGTTTTTCCAATTACCTCTAATTGGCAAATAAAACTTTCAAAAAATAATTTACTTCTACAGTTTTAGGCAGTTTTCTGCTTGACTATATACTCATCTTCCTGTGACAAGTTCCTGCAGTTTCTGAATAAGGTTGTTTTCTTTTCATTCTACAAACTTATTAGAATAGGTAACAGTTCCTTCTATTGCTTGTGTTAGTTTTTGAGCATTATTATATTATTAAATATACAACAACAGAAAACTACTGAAAGTAAAGTGAGGCAACCTTTCCAATAGACTGACCTTACAACTACGTTTGGATGCTGTTACCCAGTAAAAATCCAAAATTAAACAGGTTAAATTGCCATTGCTTAAGAACGAAGATTAAATTATCGTTTGACCATTTATTGTGCTTTTTGCAAGGAATAAAAATGTATTTATGCTTTTTGTCTATATAAGTAGTTGATATGATATATATTATTATTATATATATAAATACAATAATATATATAACATATTGATTTGCATTAGTCAGACTTAGTTTTCTGAGGTGTAGCATGGTGTTTAAAGAACAAACAAGCAAGCAAGCAAACAAAAAAATACCCACCAAGAAATAACCAGCAGAAGTAGATCCACTTCTGTTAAGGAAACTGAGAAACCCTGGCCTGTCATTTCAACTGTACTTAGATGACGAGAGAAATAAGCACAGTTATTAAAAGTTTTCAAATGTTATTTAAAAAGAATAGTTACTTTCATCAGAGGCCTGTTGCACTCTCTTTTGAAATGTAAACCACAATGTCTAATATTGAACTTTGAAGCACAATGAGGTATTAGTGAACAAGCTTTTTGATTTTTCATAAAGCTAAGATGTCACTGAGGCAAATTAAAGGATGAAAGCTTATGCTTTGCTTCAGATCTTTTGGTTAAGAATGCTCCAAACCAGCTGCCCTTTGAGATTCAAAATTAAATTAGGAGAAATAATTGCTATAATCCCTATACCTAAAACAATCTTTGCCATTTGCTATTTTTTAATTTAATCTATTACCACTGCCATCCCTGCTGTGTTATGTCATAATCCAATCAGCTATAAGAAAAGCGTGATAATGTTTGTAAAACAAACAAACAAACAGAAATCCCTTCAGTATGAATGTTCTTTTTTTCCCTTGCTCTTCTGTGAAACATAAAAAATGTGTTCTTTAAGATTAATTTCAGGTACATTTTCTAGTTCAGTTGATGATTAATATTTATATTTTTGCCATCTATAAGAAAGACTGAATCTAGGGAACTATAGATCTGTCAACCTAATCTCAGTATTGGGAAAGATTATGGAGCAGATCAGGATCAGCTAAGATGAGTTCATGCAAGGCAGGTCCTGCCTCACCAATCTCATCTCTTTGAGTGACCTGATGACTCAGTGGATGAAAGAAAAGCTGTACACTTGACCTACTTAGACTTCAGTAAGGCCTTTGACACACTCTCTCACTGACTTCTCCTAGAGAAGCTGGCAGCTCATGGTTTAGACATGTGTACTCTGCTGGGTAAAAAAAAAAAAATGGCTGGATCGCTGGGCCCAAACAGTGGTGGTAAATGGAGTTAAATCCAACTGGTGACTGGTGTTCCCCAGGGATCAGTGTTTAATATCTTTATCAATGATCTGGATGAAGGAATTGAGTGCACACTCAGGAAATTTGCAGACAACACCAAGTTGGGAGAAAGAGTTGATCTGTTTGAGGGTATGATGGCTCTGCAGAGGGATCAGGACAGGTTGGATCAATGGCCTGAGGCTGACTGTGTGAGCTTCAGCAAGGCCAAGTGCTGGGTCCTTAACTTGAGTCTCAACACCCCCATGTACTGCTACAGGCTTGGGGTAGAGTGACTACAGATCTGTGTGGCAGAAAAGGATCTGGGGGTGTTGGTTGACAGCCACATGAACATGAGTCAGCAGTGTGCACAGGTGGCCAAGAAAGCCAACAGCCTCCTGCCTGGTATCAGGAACAGTGGAGGCAGCAGAACCAGGAAGTGATCGTCCTCATATACTTGGCCTTGATAACACCACACCTTGAATACTGTATTTACTTTTGGGCCCCTCACTATAATAAGGCATTGAGGTGCTGGAGGATGACCAAAGAAGGGCAATGAAGATAGTGAAGGGGCTGAGCACAGACCTATGTGGAGCAGCTTAGGGTACTGGGGTTATTTAGTCTGGAGAAGAGGAGGCTCAGGGGAGACCTTGTCATTTTCCACAACTACCTGAAAAGAGGTTGTAGTGAGGTGTAGAATGGTCTCTCCTCCAGAATAACTACGAATAGGACAAGAGGAAATGTCCTCAAGTTGTGCCAGGGGAGATTCAGCTTAGAAATTTGGAAGAATTTCTACACGGAAAAAGTGGCTAAACACTGGAACACGCTGCTCAGGGAAGTGATGGAGTCATCATCCCTGGCAATGTTCAAGAAATGAATAGAGGCATGGTGTTTAATAGGCATGGTGCTAAGGGCTTGTGGTTGGACTGAAGGTCTTTCCCAGTCTTAATGATTCTATGATTCTATAATCTCCTTAAAAAAGCTTTTGCTTCTCCATACATAGTAGCAAATCTAACTGTCCAGTACATAATGAACTTTTAATTCCTTGAGTGAGTTATTATCAAGTTTAAAGTGTTTTGGTTGACACAAGTTCTTTACAAATTTCAAGGGCTACTTTCCAAAAGAGTGGCTGAAATTCTGATTCTTTCCTTGACAGAGAATTAGAGAACAATTTAAATTCATCTAAATCCATATATAACATTTATTTAGATTATTCTTGGTTGAAAGTAGAATTATTTTAGGTAAAAAAATAGGTACAAAAAGGCTTTTAGGTAAAAAAAAATATATATAGTTTTAGAATTGAATCATATTAATCTCTTCTTAAATATTACTTGCACATAGAAATATAGAAATACTGGGAATATTTTACCTGACATATTTATGTAAGGTTATTTCAAAATCTGAGATGAGAAATTTTGAATGAACTAGATGTCACAGTAATGGTCCTTAAATGGTACAAGGTTTACATTAATTAAAAATATATAACTTGCATTAGAAAGGATGTTTTAAAAAAGCTCCACATGCCCAAAAGACATCTGTAGTTTAGATTCAGTTTGTATGTTTCTAATTAAGAGAGGTCTTTGAATCTCTGTTGTTATTCTGTAAACTCTCATGTTAAAGGTTACTTAAAGGTACTCATAATATAAAGTTAAGAGTTATTTTGCCAAATTATGTCATAGTTTACATTTATACAGATATATGTGTTACCTTGAATAAATACTTCCTTCTGTCTCGCTAATGAAGACTTCAAGTTTCTGCTATGAGAAACTTTCCGGAGAAAGGAGAGGAGCGTTGCAGAGAAGTACTAAGTGTGTCTTGATGGATGATAGCAAGCTGGACATAAGCCAGCATCCTGGACTGCATTAGGAAGAGCACTGCCAGCAGTCCAAGAGATGTGGCTTAGCACTGCTGAGGCCACATCTTATGAGTTATATTTTAATTTGAGGCTCAGGTAGGACATGAGCTTCAAGTAGAAAGTTCTCTCCTCCAAGGAGATGAAGGAAAAATGAGAGTATGCTAGGAAATACAAGCAGAAACCAGTAGAGTAAGGTAGCAAATAGTGGGAAGGATCTAAAAGAGATATGTGAGAGAAGCTGTGCCTCGCTGTCCTAGGGGAAGAGGAAAGCCTAGTGGAGCAGGGTGCAGATCAGGTTCATGTGCTGGTACTGGCTGCATTGTATCATGCTCCACAGCTGACATATATACTGTGAAGATTTTTCTTCCTTCTGTGGCAGAGTGTAGATTTTGAAGGCTGTAAAACCATCGCTCCCTCATGTATGGTAAATAGCAGAATTCTGCTAAATAAGAAACAACTCAAACATTTCCTTAATGATAAAGTCAGGGATTATTAAAAGCAGAGTAGGGGTTGGCATCTTGGTAGCATACTGGAGGTGACAGCTTTTTGAAGAATTATGAAATAACATAAATGAGATTAGAATTATAATATTTTAAGGGGAAATTTTGTGCTTGTCTTTAAACATTTTTTAAAAATCATTTGTGTTTTACCAAACTTTGATGTATTTATATATATGTTTCTCTTCATAGAAAATTGTTAGAGAATAGATTTCTTCTTGGCAGCTGACAAACTATACTAACTTGAAGTACTATACTTAATTGAACTACCAAGTAGTATAATGTGTCTTCCCACAAAAGATGTATTTATGTTCCTATATGCTTGGTCTCAGTAAATTTGTGCACATCATAGACATTAGTTATGATTAATAAAAATTCATTCTTGTAGCACCAAACTTAAAAGCAGAGAAAAAGTTATTTCTGTAAGAATTATTTGTGACATCCTTTTGTCTTTTATGCAGAGAAAAAAATGCAAGATAAAGAAAACAGCAAAACTTATACACTTGAAAAAAAAGGATTAGATGCTGAAGAATGAAGATTTTAAGCAGATTTTTTTTTCAGTTTCTATCCGGAGAATGTGCTTACAGTGGTTATTTCTACACTACTTACAATTTCAGTCAATATCAATGTAGGTGATAAAACTCAGTGTGCAAATACACAGATTGCAACTTTTTGACTTTAAATCTGTATACAGTCTGAGAGATCCCCAGCTGCAAATAGTGTTACAATATTTCAATATTAATATTAACCAATATGAGACAAAACTGCACCAAGAACAATTTTTAGAATGGTGACATAAGGCTACATGTTCCATTTTGTAGTACAAGGTGACTAGAGATGATCATGATTAGATTTATTGGCTTTATTGATATAAAACACACGTGGAAGATGTGCTGGTGCTCCTAACAGTCAAGTATACTTTCTTACATACATCAGAGTTTGGAATGTGTTTTGTCTATGACGTAGCTGAAACAAATTACAAAGGCAAATATTTTCCTGGGACTAGTAACATACTAGGACCTTGGACTACAAGTTTCTGAAGATATAAAGGTTCAGTTCTAACAGATAACAAAATACATCATTCATTTTTCATATGCATTAGTAACTTGGTCAGCTAGAAACAAAGGCAGTTATTTCTCTATTTTTTCTCAACTACAAAGATGAATATTTTTTCTTGAATAAAATAATCAAAACAAAACAAAAGAGTCTTCATAGATATACAATAAAAATAAGTGCACACTATGTTAATATTCTCTTTACAAGTTTAGAGACTAGATAGGTAAAAACAGTTACTGTAAGACTTTTAATTGTTTTCAGATAATTGCTGAAAGTAGAATTTTGGACAAACATTATGGTAAATTCTCTCTGACACTCATTAACAGAAAAGCTTTTCCTTGAATGCGTATCAAATTCTCCTAAACAACTTATAGTCAGTGTTAAATTACTTCTTCATTTCTAAATTTGTTCATTTCAGTGGAGTTGCATCAAATGCATTAATCAACCCATGCAAATGCCACATTTGAGAAATGAAATTAGCAAACAAGAAGACTATCAATAAAGCATTTAAATGTATGTGGACTATTGCAGTCTACCTCAAAATAAACTAATGACATAATCCAATAAAACCAATGCCAAAATCAACATGTAAAGAAATATCTGTGAGTTAAGAGCCAGGATAATTCCCATGCCCACTGGCACTTTTTCTTTTCTTGAACCTATTCATACCTCTCTGTAAGTCTTACATTGTGGTTATTGTAGAGTTTCAGTATACGAATTTTGGCCTGGGCACAATTTAGACTTCTGCACAAGTCGCTGGTGTGGTAAATTAATCATATACACAAAAGAGTTTTTCTGTATGAGCAGATGGGGAAGAGGAAAATAAATGCCAATAAATCAGCAACATTTTTGATTTCAACATAGTGCAATGATATCAGCTTGCAGCAGACTCAAATACAGTACAGGAAGGAAAGGAAAAATATTTAATTACTAAAAATGCTGGAGCTTAGATGCGTGCATTCTTGTGAACATAAACATTCATTAAAAAGTTCAATTTCTTGCAGGGTTTGGTGTCTCAAGATATTGTCAGAAACAATAACATTTATCATGCATTCAGTATAGTTTCTGTTGGGCTAAATGGTGTTCTTAGCCGACTTGCTGACAATAAGAAAAAAACATAGCAAATTAATTAGTTTCTTATATTGAATTGTTACTTGAGGTACTTGTCAAATAGAAAGGTAGCCAACATTTGTCTTCCCCTTTCCAATGAATGTAGTGTTCTGAATTTTGGTAGCCTTTGATTACTTTCCTTGTTTGTTTCTTTGGATGAAAAAAGAAAAAGAAATCTAGAGATAGCTACGTATACTGTAAATAAAAATTGCTCATACATAGTAATAGTCTTTCTAGCAGCTTGGGCATAGCAGTACTGTGCTTGGAAACAGGCAGTTGGTAGAGTTTTTTTCAAACCCAATAGCTTTTCCAGTTGTTATTGAGTCCTTACAGATTTTCAGAGTTAGAAATTGCAAACAAAACAAAATTACCTAAAAACTAAATAAAAGGCAACAGAGAAACAAATGAGAACTAATACACCTCGACATTTAGCAGATAACTAAGATGCTTAAAAGTATTTCTTTTCCATTGGGTAGAAATGGGTACCCTGCTTGCATGAAGTCTTTCTTCAACACTTCTCGAAAGAGGAGGGATGCAATGAAATGGACCTGTCATCATCTGCAAGGAAAATTAGGCAGTATTTACATACAAAATGCTAGATAAAATTTGTTGATAATCTAGATTCTAGAATGGCTATCGACGATTCAAAATCACAGATTTAATAGCCTCTGGTATGTAAATTTTAACTAAAAAAGATTACACAGTAAAGTACTTTGAAACAAGGACATTTATGATAAATACAGAAATAGCAACATCATGAGTATTTCAGTAGATTATCAATCAGATTAGTTTTTAATTTTTAGCTTTGCAGACTTCAGTTTACATCTGCAAAATCAGCGTATTGAACTTCACAGGAGGAATACAGTAGGAAAGAGATGAGTAGTTCAGACATTCTGGTGCTAAAGTACGTGAAGAAAATTTTGAAATGACAGAGCCTGATCAAGTCCTTTATTGAAGTTTCTGCATATATCCTGTAGTTTAAGTGGACATGCTATTTTATTAAGAATAAGAAGTTATATGAAAACAAAGTGAAAGCAGTCCATCTAGCTCTACGACGCCGTATGGAAATTGAAGGTTGTTCAGAGTTCCCAGATAAACTGAATTCCAAACTGTTTCTTCTTCAAAAGTATTAGTGTCTGAAGGAAAATGAATTAGTATGGTATATAGATATACATCCTTATGTGTAAGATTAAGGTATATAGATATTTATACACATACACTAATTTATATAATGTGTATATATATAATATATTTCATATATATATAATAGAAAGAAAAAATCTGAACTAAAGATAAAAAAAGAATTGATCTTTTTCACAGGAACAAAATGCCATTTAAATGAAATATTATATATATATTTCTATGCAAAGAGAAAATTACTGCAGTAGATAGTAGTTAAACCTTTCTATAAGGAAAAGATTACATTCCAGAAAAAATCAAAATCAAAATTACAGGCAGTACTTTCTTTTTTTAGGAAGGAACAAATTGAATTACAGTCAATGGGAGGTGGTATCAGTCTGATACATTGCCTGGAAAAGAATTCAGCACAGGATACACAAGAGAGAAATAAGAAATCAGAAAGTGGAGCTCAGAGAGCTTTTAAAAAGGATGAGAAAGGACTGCTTCTTGATTTTGAAAGACAAGAGGCTAAGAAAGATCTTGAAGGTTAAAACAGGAATTAAAATCTTATGCAGTAATATGTCATGAAGAGAATTGAATTAATGTTCAAAGAAAGAAGCATTTTGCTTGTGATTTTGCTAGCTTGTTTTTTAAAGTTATTTTATATTTTTTGGTTTGTTTACACTCAAAAGTGGCCCTAGGATTTTTTTTTCATGGTTATAGCATGAGCCAACATCACTCCAGTTTTCAAAAAGGACAAGAAGGAGGAGCCGGGCAACTGCTGGTCGGTCAGCCTCACCTCCTACCCTGAAAAGGTGATGGAATAGCTCATCCTAGAGAACATCTCTAGGCATATGAAGGAGAAGAATGTGATGAGTAGTCAGCATGGATTCACCAAGGGGAAGTCATATCTGAAGAACCTGATAGCCTTCTATGATGGGATGACTGACTGGCTGGATGAGGGAGAGCGATGAATGTTGGCTACCTTGACTTCAGCAAGGCTTTCGACATCATCTCCCGTAATATCCTCATATGGAAGCTCTGGGAGAGTGGTCTCGATCAGTGCACAGTGAGGTGGATCAAGAATTGGCTGGATGACATTGCTCAGAGGGTAGTAACAAATGGAGTTGAGTCCAATTGGAGGACTGTGGCCAGTGGTGTTCCACATGGGTCAGTACTGGGCCTGGTGCTGTTTAACATGTTCATCAATGACCTGGATGAGGGCACGGAGTGGACCCTGAGCAAGTTTGCAGATGACACCAAGCTGGGTGGAGTGGCCGACAATCTGGAGGGCTGTGCTGCCATCCCAAGGGACCTGGATAGGCTGGAGAGTTGGGAGAGAGGAATCTCATAAGGTTCAACAAGGACAAGTGTAAGGTCCAGTACAGATTAGGGGTCAACCTGCTGGAAAGCAGCTCCGCAGAGAGGGACCTGGGAGTCCTGGTTGACACCAAGTTAACCA
>JAUBOD010001033.1:706732-716910 GCA_032353885.1 Nothura maculosa | reverse complement strand
GTCGAGGGAGGTGATTCTGCCCCTCTACTCAGCTCTGGTGAGGCCACACCTAGAGTACTGTGTGCAGTTCTGGGCTCACCAGTATAATAGGAACGTGGAGCTTCTAGAAAGGGTCCAATGGAGAGCACCTAAGATGATTAAGGGACTGGAACATCTCTCGTACAAGGAGAGAC
Source organism: Nothura maculosa (assembly GCA_032353885.1). NCBI lineage: Eukaryota > Metazoa > Chordata > Aves > Tinamiformes > Tinamidae > Nothura > Nothura maculosa. The sequence goes on along the minus strand of JAUBOD010001033.1, from coordinate 716,737 downwards.
TGAGTGAACTGGGACTGTTCAGCTTGCAGAAGAGATGGCTAAAAAGGAATCTGATTAACATGTATAAATTCATGAAGGGAGAATGTAGGGAGGAAGGGACCCAGCTCTTCTTAGTGGTATGCAGTCACAGGACAAGGTGTAATGGGTGCAAACTGCAACACAGGAAGTTCCATCTCCATGTGAGGAAGAACTTCTTTCCCGTGAGGGTGACAGAGCCCTGGAAGAGGCTGTCCAGGGAAGTTGTGGAGTCTCCTTCTCTAGAGGTCTTCAAAACCTGCCCGGATGCCACCCTGTGCCATGTGCTCTAGGTGTCCCTGCTGGAGCAGGAAGGTTGGACTAGAGGTGAGGAAGTGATCTCTAGAGGTCACTTCCAACCTTAAACGTTCTGTGATTCTGTGATTTTAATATATTTTTATCAATTAAGATAGCAGATCTTCTGCTCTTAGTATTTCTTGTGATCCCATGGTAACTCTAGAACATTGCTCATATAGTTGCAAAGCTGTTGCAATTCCAGGCTATGACTTGAAAAAAATCCTTAAAAATGTTGACTCTTTTTGAGATAGAATCTGAAGATAATAGTCATATGCATTATAGCATTTTCTTCAGAAACAACGCAGTTTATTCTGCTGTATCTTGTAACTAGAGAATGGAGTAGGAAAAGTAGTCTGTGAATGAAAATCACTAATTTCTTTAGGATGCTTTACAGTTGTTTCTGTAGAATTTAGGACGATGCCATGACTACATGACCATATTTTGCAATTAACCTGTGGCTCATTCCAATTCAAGCTAGCTCTTGCTTCAAGTTTGTAGAGTATTTTGTGGCCTAAATGAGTGCAAATACTCTCCGTGCAGTATAATGTGAAGAACTGAAGACAGTAGGAATCTGTATACAGAAATTGGTACACAGTCCTCTTACTCTGGATACTGAAACAAAAAAAATAAAATGTAGTGATGGACGCATTTTCATTGTGAGGTGAAAATAGATGTTCTGTGCAAAATTTGACACAGGTGGCCTGAACCTCCTTTTTTATTGGTTTAAGCAAGAGTTCTTTTTTCTTGGGGTCAAAAATTCTGTAGGGCATATTAGGTTTGCTTGTAGATTATCAGTATGAAGACAGATAGCACTAGAAGTTAATGTTTCTGTGAGATTATGGAAAGCTTAGATTGTAAATAAATACATTAAGCTGTTAACAGTACTTTTGTTTTTTTTTTTGTTTTGTTTTTCTCCTTTTTTTGTAGACACTATTTGTCAGTTCTGTTCTAGAAAAAGCTTTGAAGTCAAGGTGTCCTTTTTTGTTAGCGGTTTTTGGAGAACTTTTCTGATGAAATGTTGTTGTTAAAAAGTGCCAGTGTTGCAAAAACAAGAACTTTTGCTGAGAAGATTTCTAATATTCTTGGCATTTATGTTTGTTTCTTGTGTCATTGACAGTCTGTATCACAGCAAATGAAAACAACCTTTAACTGTAATACTTGCTTTCTCTTGATCTGTATTTTTAATGAGCTTTAGGCCACAACTCTTTAAATATATTTTCCTAGCTTAGACCTTAAATGTTAGGAAAATTAAGAATATTTAAAGTAATAATAGTAATAAAAAAATTTAAAGAATTTTCCTTAATCCACCATGTTCCTGAGGGATATGTGTAGGATTTTACTCCACTTTTCACTTTCAATGTGGAAACCTGTCCTAACTTTTCAATCTCATCATCATTTTTCTGCTGTTGTCACTTGCACGAAAATGAGTTGGCAGGTTATTTGTTACCCTTCATCCTGCTCTATCCTCCCTTGACCAAAGGGAGGGAAAAAATATTGTTTATTATAGATTTATACATTTAAAAATTTTCAGCTAATGAACTGTATCAGAAACACTTCTTTTTTCTGTATCTCTAGTTCTTGGCATCTCTGTCTTTTGTATTATTTGTAAAAAGGTATAGGTTAGCTCTAAAGCATAATTACCTGCCTTTGAAGGGTCACTGAAGTTTATTTCCACCATTCACCTTAACAGTTATCCACTTGCCTTAGAGCTCTTTGATCTCACTGTCTGCTTCTATGATTATTTTAGTCTTTCTTTTGAAAAATTAAATTCAAACCAAGAATGTGGAGAGATCTTCTGGAGGTATACTGCTCATATTTGAAGGGAAAACAAACAACCTTGTTTTTTTTTAATGTGATATTTAATTTGAATTACTAATTGTGTTACTTAACTTTTTGATAATATCTGTATTTCATCTTTGAACCAAGGTGAACAATAAGATAATAAAATATTGTGACTTTATTGTGACTTTTATCACTCAGTTTCAGTGATATATATTAATTTCTTAAATAGAGTCAGCTAATATTCAGGTCTTTTGTTTCTGTGTATTCAAACACACTTCCAGAAGCAAATTAGTATATTCACATTTTCTCTGAAGGCCTTCATAATAAACATACTGTTGCTTATATCACGAGCAATCATTAGCCATTAAGATGTTCTTTATTGCCTAATTGAATTGAAAGAGTGAAGCTAACTCACTGAACAAGTAGCTGAGCTTGCATAGAAAAGACAAATTGCATATGAATTGTACAGTATTGGGTAATGTAACTATTCAAATTGTTTTGAAAATATGAGTAAGTAAAATAATTGATCAGATTTTATTCTGGGATGCCCAGGCCAATATGGACGTGTTATGTAAAATTGGATTCACGTATCTCATTGGAAGAATACTATAAATAGTAAGTACTTTTCCTTTAAATTTGAGGAATATTTCCTTTATATTTATATTTCCTTTATATTTATATTACTTAGAGTTCTGCATGTAAGAAATATTAGCCTTAAAGACTCTCATAACATGATTAAATAATTGATTAAGACAGAACAGAACAATTCAGTCAGGAAAAGAATAGAACAATTCAGTCAGGAAAAGTTATATTTTTAAATAACCATGAAAATATTTGTGAATCTTCCCCTGCATTAGGAGGATGATTTCTTTTACTTATCTTCAAATTTATATAAATAATCCCTGATTCTGACATAATCAATGTTTATAATCGATGTTTATATACATAAGAAATTTTACTTGAACATGAGAGAACACTTGGTTATTTACTGCCATGGTGATTGAACAGGCTTCTCAGGGACATTGAAGACTACACTCAGGGAGATGACAGAAGTTTTGGAGCATGATCTGCTTTGGGAATTCATTGCGCACAAACTAGAGATGAGTTCTGTCCACTCAGGAGAAAGTTGGTCTTTTTACCTGGGAGTGACAGAGACATTCTAGTCATTTCTTACATTATGGCTTGGTCCAGCTGGTGGTCTGAAGAGAAACCTGAAGCTTGGGAGCCAGTACCATTCTTTCCTCATTCTTTCTCAAAGAAGAAAGGGGAGCTAGTAAGTACAGGCATTGAGTCCATTATATGAAAAGTAACATCTGAAACAAGCATAAATAAAGATTGAAAAGCAGTCATGGTTATTGATGTTCTGAAATCTAGCCCATGTTTTCAGAAAACACGAGTTATTGTACTTTAAAAGGCAATGATTTATACTAAAATCAATATTACCAAGCCTGTCTATTAATTATTTTGTACTCTTTAATTATATTTTTATAAATTTTCTAGAGACTGTTATGCATATGGAATATTAAATACTTGCATTTATTATTGGAGTTTGTAGACATGTTAAGTGCAATGAATTTAATTCTTACAGACACAAAGATAAGAAAATGTTTCTTTTAATTCAAATGTTGGCTTCTTATGTGTAATTACCTGCCTGAAATTCAATTTTGGCTAGCCTTGTGATTTTTCTCTACCTGAAGTTCACCCAGAATGGATTAGTATTGATTAGTGTCACCACTGTGAAAAGGTGAATTTTCTGATTTAGAAAATTTTGAGGTCTTTTTGCAAAGGCTTTGTAAGAATTTAGGATTATCTTGTATTCCAAATTTTTTGTATATACTCATTTGACATCATGCTTTTTATTTTATGCTGTATGAAATATAATTCTGTGGTTGTAGTGCAGAAATCAATAGTTTTAATAACCTTATATCTGCTTAGTTTGAGAAACAAAATATGTTTACAATAGAGCTGTATGATCCATTCTTTTCTAGTAACTGTACCTGAACTCATTAGAGTTTTTAAGATGGCTGCAGGAACATTTGACCATTCAACATCAACTATGAGCATTGGAATTATCACGTTAGACTCTATCGCTAGCTACACCCTGGAAAAATCAATAAGGTGCAAATCATCCTAACTTGATTTCCTAAATATTCTTAGTATACATGTTTATCATATTCCAGAGAACTTAGGTTGGGAAATAACCTCTAAAGACTATAGAGGAACTTAATTTTGAAATGCATACGTTGAAGTACAGACTTTCATGGCTGTAAATTGTTACATCTTACTCTATCCTGATGTAAAAAACAAGCAAACAAACAAAAAGAACAACCACAAGAATAGTAGTTCTATGAAGTCTTTTCATGCAAGGGCAATTCCATAATGTAAAAATAACTGCTGAATGTTGTAACTTGCTTGGAAAATTAGATTCAGTTCCCAATTAGTCTGTGAATATGATGCACAGTATTAAGAAATATATTCCTTTCTTTCTTGGATGTTAATTTATCTAACTTTAAAGACCCAGTTTAGTTTTAAGATGCATTCAGAGTTCTTTCCAGTTACTACCTTCCTACATTATAATATAGAATCATCTTAAGGTCAACATCTTTTATTCAGTGCTGTAATTACGTATTTTCGATGGGAAAATGTTTAAAAGTCTTACACCTAACTTTGTTTGTTTTATTTTTCTTTTATGGGAACAAATATGCTCTGCAAATGTGGTGAAAAGGAAAAGTCTGAGGAATTATCTTGTTGGTAGATTATAATGCCTTTAAGCATAATTCATTTTTGAACTATCTGATAACTGACTTCTTTATGTGAATTAGTTCATACTTTTCCTTTTTTTTTCTATGAATTGGCTTAGATAGATAAGCAGAATTTGAAGAGGACTCTGATGAATTATTAACTATGTTATTATTTTCTTGCTCTTCCTTTCTTCACCCTAATTAATACAAGGAATTGGTATTTAAAAGATGACTAAATGAACTTATATTTTGTTAGGTTGTTTCTTTCTTTGTTTCCTAATAAAATGCATATATTTTGAAAGTCTATTTGTCCTTTAACAACTGAAATATTTTCTGGAGAAATCCTAGCAGATGTTTCTTTAATAAGATATTGATTGCTGATGAATTTCTCTCCTTGCTTACTTTCATTTTGATTCATGCCTCTAAGTGAATATAAAGTATTATGCCTATTGTTTCATCCTTTCTCTGGCATTTTCTCTTCTGGAGTAACAAATGAGACCATTTTGCCCATTATTTAGGAAAACTCCAGTAGTATAAAATATGTCAGAGTAATATGAATAAGATAAAATGTTGTGACTCATTGTTAATGTCTGCTCTTGCTTTGGAAGACCTTTACCAAGGACTGGTCAATCTTTAACTAGATAAAAGACTAGAATATATTTATCCTTTACTTTTCTTATCTGGCTGAAGTGTAGTCTCTGTTGCAAAGCTGTTTGTCTTTTCAGAGGAAGTGTGATTCAGTTCTATTAATTCTCCCAAATGCATAAGTAGTTTTCTCTAGAAAAGAGATTGCCTTCTTGATTGTATATGAAGAAAAGACGAAGAGCTGACTCATTGTCATTGCCTAAGATGAAGGGTAAGAAATAATTAAATGTACGATGAGGCAGCTTTTCTCAGAGTCTCCATTTTTCCATTTACTGTTTTTATTTAGAGTTGATTTGTTTCTGTGTTTCTTCTGATCCCTCTTTGAAGTCTGTTAAATTCCAGTATTTCTACAATTCTTATAGTCCCTAGAGCTCAATATTCCCTATTTAGGTGTGTGCGTGCATGTGCACAATGCATGTATTTACACAACTATATTTATATAAACCTCTCCTTTTACCTGTATTGTTTAAAGATATTTGCTGTCACATTCCCAGTCCTGGTACAAAATAGCCATAGGCAAGACAGAATAAAATACAGAGTTTATAGTGTGCAGAGAAGGGGATCTAAGGTGGCCTTTTGCATGAAGAAACCACATTGCAGCATTTCAGCTGTGTTAACCTACCTGTGAGACTTGCAGAGCTGGGCCAGGACCCTGCAGTTTGACCTGTATGAGTTGCTGAGACTCTTTAGTATCAGGGCAGCATTGTGACCTTACAAGTTTAGTTGCAGAGCAGGGGTTTAGTTGTAAATGCTGTGCAGTTCCTCAGTTGTGTTACTGAGAATATTTCCCATCAGTTAATGGGACATTAAGAGGCTCAGGGCCTTAGAGAACTAGGAATAGAAAATTCCATATGCCATTATTAATCTACTAGGAAATCCTTTGTCCTTAATATATTTCTAAAGTTTCTAAATGCTTTTGCTTGCTTAGAAGTAAAGTGCAGAACAGAAAGGTTTGTAATTCCATTTGACTACATAATCACCTTCTTACAATTAACAGCTTCTGAGTTAAATTTCTCTGATAATTAATGCCTTCAGGCTGAGAGAGGATCTGATTAATATGTATAAGTTCATGAAGGGAGAATGCAGGGAAGAAGGGGACAAGCTCTTCTCATTGGTTGCCAGCAATAGGACAAGGGGAAATGGCCATAAGGTGAAACAGAGGAAGTTCCATCTCCAGATAAGGAGAAACTTCTTTACTGTGAGGGTGACAGAGCCCTGGAAGAGGCTGCCCGGGGAAGTTGTAGAGTCTCCTTCTCTTGAGGTCTTCAAAACCTGCCTGGGTGGAACCCTGTGCCACATGCTCTAGGTGTCCCTGCTTGAGCGGGAAGGTTGGCCTAGATGATCTCTAGAGGTCCCTTCCAGTCTTGAATATGCTGTGATTCTGTGATTCATCCTCTGTGCTTCATTTCAGATGCTTTACATTGCTGGTCACCATGGATTTTAAAATAAAAGTAACAAATGCCTGTAAAAGCACACCTCTCGCTGTCAAGCCTTCTTCACTCAGGCCTCCTGTTTCATCAGCAAAATGATTCCTTCTGCCATTGTCATTCCCTGTACTTTTATCACAATATAGGCTCTAGTCTTCACAGAACTGCAAGTTGCTAAGTCCAGTGTATTTTAACTTCTGTGTATGAGTATTTTTCCTTTTCTTCCTTTTTTTTTTTTACTTCTTTTTCTTCTATTTTTTCTCCTAGCAGCTGAAATAATTGCATTCTCTCACTTTTACAAATTTTAGGATATTTTAATCAATTTTAATCTTCTGATAGTTAATTTTAAATGATAATAACCTGGTAAGAATAAGTGCCTGTTAATAATCATCTTCTGATAAATATCTCTTAATATCTGGTGTCTACAAAAAATCAATGTTTTCTTTTTAAATCTGAAGAATATTTGATACATCTTTGACATAACCTCTCTGCAGTTTGTCTTTGAAGAATAAATAAAACCAATAGTGAGGTTATGATATTCTTCAGTTAAGATATCTTTTTGTTGATACTTCATTTAATTCCTCATATTTATGGATTAGAATAGTACATTCACAAAGCTTGGTTATTATTATAACCATCACTGTATATAACCATCTTTGGTTATCCTAGGGGTATCAGCATGTTAAATTTGGTTATTAAGGACAGTATTTCCTGTAAGAATAACAATTGCAAACTCAAGAAACAGTGTAGTGTGATTTTTAACGTATTTTCTCTGCTTCTTAGAATAGTAGTCTCTGGTACTGAAGACTCAATTTAGAACATAAGTTTAATTCATTATTGTCTTTCAAAAGTATAAACAGACTGCAACTAAAGATGTGATTACATTACATGTTCTTGTGAAAAGTGAACTCTGACACTGTCAGGCTGGATTTAGATCAGACTCGGTGTTATTTTAAAAATACTTGTATTGGCTTTTTTAAGGACTGTTGTTGCACAAAGGATAGGGAGAGAAATAAAATCTGATTAGCAGTGACTATTTTAAAATATGGCCTATGTTTTATTGTTGTAAAGTTGCAACTAATGAAAAATTGAATCTCTCTCTCTCTTTTTCCTTTTAAAGTTCAAGCAATTTAATTGTGTTCAAGCAGTTCAGTTGTATGAACCTTGGAAAACTGCTATCTCTGACTGTTTTCCAGGAAACAATGAAACTCTGAGAGGATTGCCCTTAGCTCAGCCTTCGAAAGAACAGCATTTACGGTCTTCTGTCTCTCTCTTTCCATTGTTCTGCAGGACATAGAAACAGAAGGTTCTTTTTCTATTTGGGAGGTGCTGGGGGAGAATGGGAAGACTGACAAAGAGATGAAGTGAGGATCAGTGAGAAATGGGAAGACTTACAAGAACACTAGGGAGCAAAAATGAAAAAGATGAAAGGATCTCATGAAAGAAGGCTGGAAGGAGCAGCAAAGGAGATAAGTTTTGATAGCCAGAGGATACTGATGAAGATCAAACAAGACATTTCTCTGTCTTGCATCAGCAAGACTTGCTAGGAAAGAGAGAACTGGAGGAAATAGTCTTGTTATTTCTTACTTGTCTAAAGGTCTATATGAAATTACGCAGACTCACTTAGCTGTGGATATTTCCTACACTTTATGTCCTCCCATATGAAGACGTTAGTAATCTAGGAAGTGTCCACTTTCATTGAGATTCTGGAAACTGAATTCATAAAAGAAATACAATCAGCAAATGCACATATAATATTACAGATGGTGTCTATCTTTTCATATATAGTGTTTTTAAGATAAAATAAAAAGATATAGTATAAAATCTTCAAAACTGCCGACTACCTATGTGTCTTTGGTTTAAATGAGAAAATAATAAAAATATTTTGGTGATAGCCGGAACTATGTAAACCATCAGAAATTATCATCACTTCCTAACTTAGTTTTTGGGTAATTTATTTGCAGCTGTTTCCCTTTGTAAGTCTGAGCTGCAAGTCATGCAATAACAGAACATGCTCTCTTACCATAACATCAGGGTTTTCCTATGGCATTTAATGTGAGTGTGGTCTATATTCCTGGCAATCCCCCGATTTAAATGACCATTTCAGGAGTTTCATAGACATCCATAGCCTTTTTAGGGTTGATTTGGCACTTGGCCTTTTGCCGCTTGTTTTTCTTTTCTTTCTGTTCTTTTTGTGCGGAATAGAAAATCAAAATTGGTAGCACCACAAATACAGCACAAATTTCTATTCTTTTAAATGGGCAAATTTTAATCATAAAATGTAAATTTTCATTTTTTATTTGTGTCTTAATCTTGATTCATAGGCACTCACAGTAAGCATATGTAAGCATATATACTTGTTTTAAACTCCTCCTGTGTTTAAATATTTCATATTTAAGACAATTTAAGACAGAGATTAATAAAAAAATGCTGCTGCATTTAGAACTTATTCCACTCCCTAGTCTTTGTTTTCTTCCAGTATGATGTATGTTGCTAATTGTGTCTTTGTGTCTTTAATATTTTTCCCATCTCTTTCATTTCTTAATTCTCCTTCAGAACTCTGTCTCAGAGACCCTTCTGTCTCTCATTTTCTGTGAACTACATTAAGAGTTATGACAGTAACAATCTTTCATGTAACTTTGTGCACTGGTTGTTCAGCTAGTCATTAGACTCAGTTCTTAAACATGGGAATGAAACAGCATGACATTTTTGCAAGTGCTCAAAGCACCTTTCCCGTGCCTTCTGACCCTAGAGAGCCTGTGAGAAGAAAAATAAATTGTCTAAAGATATTTTTTTAGTCAGTTGAACCATTATGTCACTTCTGAGTGGAACAGCTGGCAGAAAATGAAGTATTCATGTAATATTTTTTTAGACTCTTATACAATATTGTGATGCACAGAAATGCAGAATTTTTACATCTATTGCCTTTTACAGAATCACAGAATCACAGAATCTATAAGGTTGGAAGGGACCTCAAGAGATCATCTGGTCCAACCTTCCCGCTCCAGCGGGCACACCTACAGCAAGTGGCACAGGGTGGCATCCAGGCGGGTTTTGAAGACCTCCAGAGAAGGAGACTCCACAACCTCCCTGGGCAG
>JAUBOD010001033.1:678138-702567 GCA_032353885.1 Nothura maculosa | reverse complement strand
CGCAGGGCTACCAGGATGATCAGGGGCCTGGAACATCTGCCCTATGAGGAAAGGCTGAGAGAGCTGGGCCTGTTCAGGCTGGAGAAGAGAAGGCTGAGGGGGGACCTGATAAGTGTGTATAAATAACTCAAGGGAGGGAGGAAGGGAGTGTCTATAAATACCTATTTTCAGTGGTGGACAGCGATAGGACTAGAGGAAATGGCTTCAAACTGCAGCATTGGAAGTTCCACAGGAACTTAAGGACATATTTCTTGACTGTGAGGGTGACAGAGCACTGGAACAGGCTGCCCACAGAGGTTGTGGAGTCTCCTTCTTTGCAGATCCTTAAAACCTGCTTGGATGCAGCCCTGAGCCATGTGTTCTAGGTCACCCTGCATCTGCAGGGAGGTCGGACTAGATGACCTCTGAGGTCCCTTCCAACCTTAAACATTCTATGATTCTACGATTCTAAGTGATATGGGTGGGCTCAGAGCTGCAAGTTTCAGTAGAATCAGAAAATATGTTTTGATTTGCATTACTTTATATTTTTGTATGTGATGTTTCGCCACTTACTATATATTCATAGATATTTCTATATTGCACAGTTCATCCTACTGCTTGCTAGCACCTTTAATACTCTAGTACTAATAGTAAAGTTTTTCTCCTTTGGTATTTACCTGGACAGGTCGCAATTTACTAATTTATAGCTCCCTGTGTTTATCTGTTACCGTAATTTTCCTACAGCATGAAAGCTGATTTACTCCTCTTTCTTTCTCTCTCTCTCTCTCTCTCTTTCTTTTCCTCCCTCGTTTAATGTGTAGATATAGGCATATGAGTGTGTTTTCTCTTTCCCTTCTCTACTTCATTTCTATAAGAATCACTTAGGAACGGCTTTTTCGAATACCTTTTGAATGCCAACCTGATCCTCTGACCCATCCCTCAGTATAGATTTTATCTGAGCTTACTGAGTCCTTCAAAGAAATGTAATTGATTTGTAAGGCTTAAGTTCTTATGCATAAAATCCACTTTTATTCTTCCTCAATATATTATACACGTGTCTACATACTTTAACTCAGAATATATATTTTTTCTTGATATAAGGTCTCTTACTCTATACCTGCCAATGAAAAATTTTAATAATTTTTTTCATGTTAGCTCTTTTCTGGTCCTTTTGTAATCTCAGATGACTAATCTCTGTTTCTGAGCGTTTGTCAGTTTGTTTAATAACATCTTCTATTTTCAGTGCAATTTAAGACAGATCTTGTAATGTATTCCATATAAAACCTGGTTGCAGCACAATGATTTCCATGTTCTTCCTGTGTTATTTTAGATAAAATCCATGTAGTTCTTTTGCTTACTTCATTTTTTTCGCATTAACAGACCATCAGATTTCTTGCTGTTGGTTTATTTGGAAAAGGACTAATAATATATTTGATATATTAGGCAAATTTTTCATTCTGTCCTATTTGGCTTGCCTTATTGTGTATTTACATGTATTTGGACACAGTTTGGGACCTTTTCTATCTCTCTTCAAATCTGAATACCTTAATTTTTGGTAACCTCCCATAACAACATTAGAGGAGCCAAATTTATCTGTTGCTCATGTGTTTTTCTGATAGATATAATCATCTTAAACCTCTAAAATGTTCTTTACATAGTTTTGAAACTGCTTGCTACAAAATTCCATTTTCAATATTTTCACAAATTTACTTGTTTACTAATTATTTTATATAGTCGTGATGTGTAATATTTTATATAATTGCCTCTAAAAAATTAGATGCACTAGACTGTACCCTATAATATATGAGTGAGGAATTGAGTTAATTTTTTTCCTCTTCTTGTACCATGTTTTCAGGCTATTCTCTAATATCTTTGATAGTAGTAGAATTCAGATATTTTTTCATTCTAGTTTTTACCACAATTTTGTTTACTGCTATGATATGTTTCTCACATTCCTGCTGATGCTAGAGGATCAGATTTTTTTCCTTATCTCAAACAATCTTATGATTAAGTTAGCACTTGGTAAAGGAAGATATATAGATCAAATTCTGCTGATGTTCAATTCAGGTTTCTGTCTTTCACATTCAAATTTGAAAGATTCAATGCTTAATCTCCGGAGTTAGGTAGATAATTGGGGTCTATACAGACTATTTGCAATCCCCTCTTGGTGTCCCACTGGTATTTCGTGGGATGCATAAAGGAAATACTTCTCTTTTATGATAAGATACTTCTTACAGCTACTAAGTAGCTGAATGGAGTTTTTCTAATTAACTTCTGACTTGTGCAAAAAAGCTTCTTTGAACTCGCACACTTTCATTTTCATTGTGGCTGTTGACGGACTGTCTTTAAAAACAGCCTAAGAAAGCTAAATCAAGAATAAATATTCCAAGTTTGCCTTTTGGACTTCTTTTGACACTCTGCAAACAAGAGGGACTGCTCTTTTGCAGTTTCCCATTTAAAAATGCACACCCACAATGTCACATTTGTGACATTCCTTTTCAACTCTGAAAATTTCTCTTCTTCAAACAACCAGTGCTGGGTAGATAAAATAGCTTGTGCTTTGTCTTGCTTTGTTAATACCTCATTGCTTTTAGGGCAGCTTCCTTGGAGTACTCTGTTCATTCAGGAGACTACGGGAAACATGGCAGTTTCAGAGAGAAGCTCTGCATTTTAGTTACTTACTCAAGTTTATGTTGAAAGTATATCTCTACGTTAAAACTCTATATAAAACATATATTACTTATTCATCTCAGTATACAGCAAGAGTGAGCTCATGAGAAGTATTTTCGTTAACCAAAAGCCTTTTGTGTTTATTTGTGTTAAAGTTACTCCATCCACACGTTCCACTTAAGCTACTAATTTCACAGGACCATTAGAGGACCAGTTCAGAGGACCATTTTATGATTCATTTGTACTTTCTTATCTTTTGGATTTGTTAATCAATTCTTCACTGTAGTTAATATCTTTTTTGCTTGTTTGTTTAAAAACTTTTTAAAGACTATTTTGCATTATCAAAAAAGATGCTAAAAATATGAAAAGAGAGAATCAGATGTGTATATTTTACCTCAATTCCTTTCGCACAGAGTGGTTTAGGTACTGTAACTATAGGCGAAATCTGTGGCACTAGCAAGAAAGCATAAAAAGGCAAAAGTATTTTTCTTTACTCTTAGGCATTAGTTAGACTGAGAAACAGAGTACTTCAGTACCTGAACCACTCGTCAGCTTGGTACATTTCTGGCTTGCAAGCCTGTCTTCCTTTCCAGGATGAGAGGTCATGGCTTTGGTGAATATCTCATCCCACAATCTGGGAAGATCTCTGAACTCCGAGAAGAGCCTCTGAGTACAGTTATTCAAATGACAGACAGTCTTTGGTAAATTTAGCAGCTTCTTTAAAGCAAGGAAAATAGGCTGGTCTTTGCCTTTTCTGTAAACCTTTTTATGATAGTGACCATACACTGACTAGACCCAGTAGACTTCTGTCATAATTGCTGCCTATGAGCACTATCAGACTGTGAGTACTAAATCATTTACAAAGGAGTCTGTAGAGAATTCTTTTCCCACAGCAGGCTATTAAGAAATTGCCATGTGTAGTCTCTACTACAAAGGACACAAGAATAAGCACATTTTAAACTCAATACAGAGAGTAAACTCAATAAATAGAACCTGAGCACTTTGCTGGTGATGGTCAGCAGTTCTATGATTCTGTTTACTTGAAAGAAAATATTGATTACTTTACTGGTTCTGGGGGTAATATAGAACTCTGTTGAAATTCTTAATATTACTCTTTTCTTTAGATAAGTTGTAGGAATAGAAAAGGAAATTTTGCTTAACTTGCCTGTTCATGATAAATCTAATATAATTTGAGTTCATGGTTACTTTTATAATGGTGCTTTTATCATACTGTCTACTCATTTATTCCCTCCCAGCAGAAAAAAAGGGAAATACTGACAAGAAACCTGGACAATGAGAGTCACATCATCAATTAAAATTTGTAATACAGCTTGCAGATTGTTTTAATATTAGAAAACTTGTCATAGACCTTTGCTTACTCAATGGGCATTTATAAGTCTTTTTCTAATTCTAGGGAAGTTATTTAGCTCTTTTACTCTCTACTTTGTAAGGGGATGGGAGAATCTATTATTGAGCACTAGGTCAATTAAATACATAAAACAGTAAATTAGCATCCACAGTTAGTGAAAGAACATTTTATTGGGACCATAAAACACCATATGCATTCCTATGAACTGAAGTTCTTTTAGTTTTGAGGTTCTGCAGTTAAGGTAAAATGCAGGCTAATATGTTTAATGATATTAAGGAAGCTACTCTTAATGATACATGATGTACACAGAATACAACTGAGTGGTCCTTGCTAATTAGTTAGACCAAACCTAGAATGTCTTTTTAAATTGTTGGAAACATCATAGTTATTCAAACTGCACATTTACTTTTTATTGATACATTTAGTTTGGAGATGCATCCTAAATTTGCATGAGTATAAAAAGTAAGTGAATTGGTTTGATACTCTCAAATGAAGAAACCATACATGTTGTGATTTCTCCCCTTCATTCTTTCATTCTGCCCCCTCTTCCAGTAACATATATACTTCACTCTTGAGTTTAGTAACTGAGCAGTAGTACCAGAGATAAGTTATTAATGGGACTTTATTTTTGCAGAGGTCCTTTGTGACTCTGTTGTTTTATTTTTTCAGGAAAATGGTGAAAGTCTGAATTATTCCAGAGATATTCCATAGAACCATAGTGTTTTGGAAAGGAATATATTTGGAATAGGAGATATAAAGGGAAGGGGAAGCAAGTTAAAATAAAGAATACCAATTACATTTTTGTTGATTTCCAGGTTTTGCTCCTTGGAGCATGATTTGGTGCCATTAAAAAAGAGCTACCTATATTTAAAATTGTAAAATTGTGCTAGGCAAATAATTCAAATTATTCACTGTACCAGCCCCTTCTCAAATATGTGGGAAAGTTACATAAGAAACATTTATGTTTTTCATTGTTTATCTTTCATGTTTTCATTGCTCTCAGGTGGTCATACAGCTCTCTAGTATTCAGCAATACATACATATCTTCTGTTTAGCACATAAGCACAGAAATGTTTTCCAGTCATCAGTGGGTACTATGAGCACTTTCAGGAAAGCTGATATATTTTAGTCATCTTAAATTCACTGTGTACACTCAAGTCAGTGCTACAGAGCATCTGTGATAGAACACCTGCATTTCCCCACATCAAGGACCTGACTGCCCTGATCGTGTGAAGCTGACTGCATAATAGGCCTGGAGATTTTCAACCATGAAAACCTCCAATTTTCCAATTTCATAATACATTCAGTGCTTTTACTGTGATTCCCAGATATCTCTAAACAAAACCTTTGATTTTCATGTGAATATAATTTCCAGTCAGGAAGAGAAAGCGAAGGAAATATATACATATATATATATATTCTTGTGTATATATATATATACACACACATACGCACACACACACACACACACATATATATATATATATGTATGTATGTGCATATATATATATATTCTTGTGTATATATATATATACACACACATACATATATATATATATATATGTGCCTATATAAATATATATATATACGTGTGTTTGTATACAACCAATCATCTGTCTGTCTGTCTCTCCAAATGTCCCTGAAAAAAATAGGCCCTAGCCTAATGTCGATAGGGTTTGGTTTTTTTGTTACTGCTTTTGTTTGTTTTTAATTCAACTATGAAGAACCTTGTGCTATGCCTTGAGCCAGGTGATACAATATTGACAAAACCATTAGTTTTAGCACAGTGTGTTTATATAACTACAGTCTTTCTTTTAGTACAGATATAAATATTACTCTGTAAATCTAGTGCAATTCAATTCAGCCTCCACAGATCCAGTAGTAACTGAACAGTAGTACCAGTGATAAGTTATTAATGGGTATATCTTGATCCAATTAATGGGCATATCTTGGTCCAATTTAATTCAGACTCCACAGATCTGCTGCATGTTTCACACATTTAAAGGTTAAAGTCAACCTTCTCCTCTAGTTGTCTTACCGTTTTGGGTAGGTAGCGTTACACTTTTGTCCTAAATACACAATAGAACATTATATTAGCACATTACGTTATTCATGCTTGCTCTTTAAACTTTTATTTCCTTTTAATCCACAATTCTGATCATATTTGTGAACCAAAATCTAGCCAATGTCACAGTAATTTTGTTGTCTTGATGTTTTGTTTGTTTGCTTATGAACCACAGATCTTTCCAGTAATTCCTACAGATATGCTACTTGGCTCAAGGGATCAGAAAAAATAACCCAAAAAAAACCCCCATAAAAAAACCACTGTATAATTCTGATGCTCTTCCTGAAAGCCATTCAGTTAGTACAATGTGGTGGAAAGAATCTACAATAAGCAGTCTTTAGAGCACACTTAAAGTCTTCTTGCAGGGTAATGCACCACTATGTTATTTGAGATCTTGGAAGAAGCATATAAAAGACATTATTCTTCCCTCCAATCACCCAGAAGGCATCGCTAATGTGCATGTTTTGAAACCAATGAGGCACTTGTGTCAGCTCTCTGAGCAGTTATTTGAGGACTATTCTAAAGCAGAATAATTTTCCTGTCAGCTCTTGTTTGTGTCACCAAGGGAATTATCGATAGTGTGACAGCAGGTTAGGGTAAATATGTAAGAAAACGCAACACACCGACAAAGTAAAAGATTTCAAGATAGAATTTTTATGGCATTGTCCTTGTTTTTCCCTAAACTATGTGCAGAAAGAAAGAAGCTATTTCAAAAGTTTCTGGTTAATATTTATGCTTTCTCAAGATTTCTCAGATGTGATTTTCCCATCTAATCACCAAGCAACGGATCAGAAATCCTTTTCTCAGACTCTTCCCTAGACTTTCAGACATTTTACTCCTCTATAATGGGGATCCTGTCTGTTTTCCTTGATTGTCTTTTATCTAACCATTTCTTGACACAATCAGTATTTTGATCTCCTTTGCTTGTTTCTTACAGTTGCTACTGTAATAAAAATCTTAAAATCACAGATCCTACATTATTTTTGAATTTGTGCCTTACAAAATTATAAGACATATATTTACTGTAAGTTGGCTAGAAGTTATGGTCTTATGGTCTTATGATAAGCAGTATATTCCTTGTTAGGAACGATCTATTTAATACCATTTAAAAATAAATCCTCCCCCCAAAAAAACAAAAGACTAAATTAGAACATAATTGTAAGAATGAAAAATCTTAGTGAAAGATTTTATTTACCTTTGGATATATTCAAAAATGTCAACATATTTTGGGTGACATTTCTAAATATAAGTTTGGTGGATTTTACAAAATGAGAGATCCTATCATTCTAGAGTCAAACCCAGCAAATGCAAGACAAATTCCATTGGCCAACCATTCTGTTTAAGATAAAACCTTATAATTTTGCTATTATTTCAAACCAGAGAAAATAATATAGCACTTATATATACACACACAAGTTCAACTATATCAATGTACTCTGATATAGTTAGTATACATAAAGCGCAATTTCTGAACCTTTCCAGTATGGTCTTCTTTTTCAAATCCCTTCAAAATTTATAATACATCTTGGGTTTTTTTGTTTGTTTTGTTTTTGTGAAATATTTTTGAAACAGAAGAGATGAGAAGATTCAAAATAGGTCTTTTATTTTCATTCAGAATTCATGACTTCACAGACATCATTTATGGTGATGTGCTGTGTAGATGTTTCTTAGAGCTTTTTTTGGCTTTTTTTTCTCTCCACTTCCTTTCATGTTGTGCATTGAGCCTCTGACTGTTGTTATATTCCTTTATTTTTGGTGCACACTTGCTTTCTGATAATATAGTTAGGACCTAAAAACTCTCTCAATAATTCTATTACAGTTAATGTTATGCATGAAAGCTTCCTTCGAGTTATTTTTTCGCCTTTAATTCTAGGAACATTTTAAAATAATATTACTTTGCTTAGAAGCAAACATGACTTTTAGTTCTTCATGTTCCTAAGATTATCTAAGCAGTTAGTGCCAAACTTTATGTATATCTGTATACAAGTACATACAAGTACATATGTATGTATATATATACACACACACACGCACCATTTTTGTTTGTGGAGAAACTATCATTATATGTTTCTAATTGGACATCTGCTTCTAATAATAATTTTTTGTCAGATATAAACTGCAGGTTTTAGAACAAGTTTTCATTACGATTTGGAGGTGGACCAGGATTCCTATATTCATTTTTATTCAGAAATAAATATCCCATCTGCTGTTTTTTGATATAACATATGGTTATAATAATAAACCTAGGATCCATTTCTAAGTACCATCTCTTTGTATGATTAAGGATGACTGCAGAAGTAGCAAGGAGTTGTATTTGCTGTCATCCTATTACAATAAATTCAGAGGTAAAATACCTACTTTATTGATCTAAACGAATAATGTTTGGGGTAATACTGTAGTAATGTAGTAAGATGAGAAGTTTTGCAATCTGGACAGGATTTCCTTAATTGATTGCTGGCATAATCTCATAATCTAGCAAATTCCATATTAACAAAGCCAATCTAAAAAAGCGAGAGACTACTAAATTTGTGAATTATCAGTTAAATAGGACATAAATCTTCATTTTATAAAAAAATGAATTTCTGTTTTTGTAAAGAATAATTTTATTACAGGGCTTCTGACTCTCTGGAAAGCCCTTTTCCACCATACTCTCCATGAATATAAGATGGACTCCTGCAGCTGTCACTACTTCAGTTTATATACATTTTATTAAATTCTGAAATAATGATGATTTTGAAAAATGAAGAAACTAGCCTAATATTGTTGTTATAATTAAATTGGTTCTGAAATTCTGCTGTGGAATTCTGATAGGAAGGATGAGCTTGGACTTGCGTGTTGAACAAATGATGGGAGCACATTGCACCCCAACTTAATATCCTACAGTGTAAGTCAAGCTACAGCCAGAAGGAACAAAGCATGGAGGATGACCTGGCAGCCTCTCTTCTCTCTAAGGCTTTCCTCTTAATGGTCTTGAATTGACAATTCAATTGTGATAGCCATTTCAGTATCAACAGCAGCTCTGGCAACTCCACTAAGTGTTACTGCAAAATCATACTGCGTAGCTGGAGCTGACTGCAGTAAATGGTGGTTTCTGTTCTCTTTGCTCACATCTAAGTGAATCCTTTGCTCACAAATAAGGTACCTAACAATTATGTTAAGCAAATCTCTTGTTTCATTAAAAGTTAAAGATGTTTCTCTTTGTTCGTGTTAAATGTTAATGATGTTCCTAAACTTTTCATTTAATTATAAATTTAAGAAAGTTCAAGCTGAATACAAAAACAAAACACAGCTGTTATCTTGTAATGTAGATTGTACAGAGGCCTATCAATAACCCAGTGCAATACAACTGGGATCTTTAATATTGAATTCCACATTTTCTGCTTGTTTATTAATTAAAAACAGTCCCAAGTATTATACATACATTTCTCGCTTCCCCAGAGAAGGTTATTATTAGCATACTAAATGGGATATCTATCCATCCAAAAGAAAAAAAAAGCCTATTTTTTCTCCATAAGTGTTTTTTTTTAAATAAACCTTAGAAAGAGGACATTCACTTTCAAACTTTATTTTCTTTTTACTCCACATCAATAAATATTGCATAGATATTTCTTTTTTTTTTTCTCCTAGAAGCCAGGGAAAGAGTGTTACTGCTGATGAGGCTTTCTTTCTGCTTCAGTTTCTGTCAATAAGCAATACAATAACTAAAGTAACAACAATTAGTGCATGTTTAGATAACATGATAACATTATGGTTCTCCAAGACCTGGAAAAACAAAACAAACAAAAAATGTCATTTTCAAAAGGGAATACTTAATCCAAGAACAAAATATGCAAGTTCTCCAGAATACTGATCCACATTATTTTTGTACTGTGGTGGTGGCATTGACACTACAGAACAAAACATAAGTTTAATTGTTCATATCATCTGATAAGAATGATATGAACATAAGAAAACTCAAAGAAAATGATCTGTGATTATCTTTAAATTTTTGCTGTCTTTAATGATGTGAGGTAGTAGCTGTATCAAAATTAAATGAAGAAAGAATAGCATTAAAAAATGGTTTCATACTGAGAACATATTGACATTTAGGAAATGCATAGTTCTTTGTCACTAATCAATGAAGTTCTTGCAGACTTAGCTTATAGATGCCATACATCTGAAGACCGTGCTTAAAGTTACTTATAGTAAGAGTCAGAATAGTGCCTTAGTTTAAAATCTTCACATATTTTCATATGAAGTATTCATAATCTTGTCTATATTTTTAACATTGCATTTAAAATGCACAAGAGAAAAAATCTTCTCTTAGCAAAATATGCTTTCAGTTTTATTGCATAAATTTCAGACCTTATTCAACTATTCCTTGGAGACAAGAATTGTATAAGAGCATTAGTTAGTTAGTTTGGTGGCAACAAACTCTCTTCTCTGTGGTAAAAATAACCACTTATTTAAAATGTCTAATCACACTTCACATTTCCTATATATCACAGAATACAATGAACAGTTTTATCTTGAAGGAATAAATCTAATTGTGATGTAGGAACAGTAGACATGGAGATGAACAGAGTGATTTCACTACTTAAGGAGCTGCATTTACTTGGAAAGTCTCATTTCCATTTAACCATTTGTATGGTCTGTATTATTTTATGCTATCAAGAGGAGCTAATTAAATTGTTAAAGTTTTAATCTAATCAAATTACTATTCTAGTTCAGTGACAATGACACTAACATTTATAGGCTGACAAATCTAATTAATACAGAAAAGTTTCTGTAGTAATACAGTTGGATATTTAGTCCAAAACAACTTTTTGTTGTTGTTTCTGATGTTCTGTACATGTTTGCATGTATTATCTAAAGTTAATGATGTTGGTCTTACCCAAGAATGATAGAATGGTAGGGGAATTACTGCAAGTTATCTGCACCTCAGGTTGCCAAGAAAAAAGTTCTGTACTTAGTGTAAGGCTCTGCATGAAGCAGTCATGTCAAAGAACATGCAGTGTTACCTTTATGGCACTATTATATTTTTGAAAGGGCATGATAATGTAGCATCTTCAAAAAATGTTTCTCCTAGCAAAAACTAAAACTAGATCAGTGTTTTCAGATTTCTAGTGCCTTACGTTTCTTAGAGATAGGGAGTCATACACGGAGGTCTGGATCCTCCTCAGTGTTTTGCATTAGCTGTCAGGATCTTCTGATTCAGTGCCTCTGGCTTCTGAATTTCTTTCTGAAGACACCTAGACTTTGTCACTACCTTGGTAGGAGTTACTAGGTGTTTTGGTTTGGCTTCTTCAGTTCATATGTCATCTTAATAAGGCAGTATTTTGGAAGCCATCATGACAATATAGTTACTGAGTTGCCTAAGTTATATTTAGAAATATAAAGAATATTAATGAAATAAAATGTAAAAACTACAAATTGAAGATAAATTCGATGAGATAATTGTATAACTTGCACTTCCTGATTTTTTTATTCTCAAATACTGTCTCATTTATTAATATAAAAAAGGAAATCTCTTGATAGCTAACTGTATTTTCCTCTCTGTTTAGTCTTTTGATTAAAATTTCTAGAGTTGTAAATGCTTGAAAACACTTTCTCTGAGTTTAGTGTCCATGTGATGTTAGATGCAATTTATTTACATGTTTATACAGTAATAAGAATCAGCAGAACATTTGACAAAGACTTTTCACAGATTTCTTACAAGTTAGTAAATTTTCATCTGGGATATTTTCACCTGGAAAATTTACTGGAGTAAATTTTCTGGAGTGTGGCTAATTCAAACTATATAGTCAGTTAAGTGTTGTAGTACTTTCCTATATTGTTAATAGAGCAATTTGCAATATTTTGTCTCTATTTTTAAGTGGCTGCAAACAACTTACATTTTAAGAATTCAATTGAATAACACTTAAAACAGAAAGCATATATCAGCCAAGTAAGAAAGAGATTATTTATTTGGTTCATTGACAATTATGCTGTACTTTTGACATATGGAGCTCGACCCTGATATGAATAAAGACATATTGATGCATTAAATAGCATCAAAATTAAATGTGTAGCACAATGTAGGTATATGTCAGCATGACATTTTACCATGTGTTATATCCTACAAATTACAGTTAATATTGTTAATTTTCCTCCTAAATTCAAAATACAGAGTCCAAGACTATAATCCCAAAGGACTTTTTTTTGATACCATGAATTCTTCATGCCATAATATAGGTTTGAAATGGAGATGAACTGACTGAAAATACAGAGACACATACTACTATAAGTCCATGTCCTACACATAAAGGACATTTCAGAAATCTGTGACTCATACCACACAGCTTTTGTTTGCATCTCAGTGTCGAAGAAAGAATTGTGTGTCTTGAAAGACATGGTACTGCAGAGATGTCTCCAACCCTCTGCAGCTCTTGGAAGCTGAAGACTCCCAATCTGCTAACCTCTGCAATTCTCCATATCCTCTCTGTCCCACGCAGGTTTATCTTCTTGAGGGAATTACTGAATATCATTCCTTGGAAGACATTAATGAGTCTGGTCTTCAGAAAAGCAATGCTAGATTAAGTCTTAGCAATTTTAAGAGCTTTTTGCATTTCCTTCTATAACAGTCAATCAGTCTACCAAAAGGGACTTTTTTAACCTGTATTTTAAGCACGTCATTAATTCAGTGCAACTTTCAGTATGCCCAGGTTCAAACCTCAAATTCTGATGGCTGAATATCTATATCTCATAAAACTAATTGCCGAGAAAACTTTACCTCTACCCAGAAAATGAATAGAGGAAGCTTAGCAGGTACACTTGGAAGTTTAAATATTTAATTAAATATTCAGACTTTGATCTTAATTGGTAAAAGCTAATAGCTGATATTTAGAATATTGGATAAGCAGTGTTAAATGAATTGCAAGATTTCCTGTATTTACAGCAGTTCCAAGATTCATCTGAGTTCCTTTTTTTCTGAACAGCAAAATATTTCTTGAAGTTGTGACTTGTCTCTGTACAGTGTTCTGAAAATAGGATTCTTATTGAAAATAGGAGTTAATTTTATTATCACATCCTGTTATGTTGGCCTAGGCCTTTTATAGAGGAGGAAATATTATTTACATTTAGTATGCTAATACAAACTAGATCTCTAAAAATAATCTTGTAATGCTTTTCTTATTGCTAAAAGAATTTTAAAAGTACTATGTAATTTGTTTTTTTTACCTAAATTTTATTTGACTAGCCTTTTTTAAACTTATATTCTGTTAAATGGATAGGTTAGTTTTTATCTTTTATCCTTAGTTGTAGTTAATTTACAATATACTTTTCCTGATTTCCACAGCTTTGAACTAAAATATAGCATTTAAATACTCAGAGTGAGTTATAAAAGTAAGTGGAGTTTGGTAAATCTCCAGCTCTGTGATTTTTAATTTGTAAGAAATATACTGAAATCGGTGTGATTCTGCACATTGATCATTCTGAGAATATCTAAACTTTGATAAAGTGACAAATTTTGCTATTTAAGCAGCAGGAAATGAAGCTGAAAAATTAAGCAACTCACTGCATTAGCATTGAGAAAATGACCTCATGAAATCTATATTCATATGAAATGTGGAAATAAGAAAGCTGGAAATCAATCCAAACCATTCTGTGAAGATTAAAGATATATTCTCTACCTAGAAAAATGTCCTACAGTTAGCACTCTAAACTGTAGAATTCTACAGCTAACTAGTAGCAAAGACCAAGGAAAGAATATCAGCCTGTTTATAATTTGAAACAAAATGCAGAGGGGACAGTGAGCTCATCTGCTGTAGGTATTTTAAATGGGTGTCATTTAGAGGCTGTCCTACAGACACTTTCACGTGTCACTCAGATCACTCAGGTGTCTTCCATGGTACAACATTGTTTTCTGACCAGATGATTTGTACAATGAAGTGTTGAACAGACTAGCAAAAGTGAAGGATCAGAACTGTGCTAACCTGAAGAATATTGCCCCACTAACAGGTTATTTATTTGTTATCAGTGATAGCAGTTGACCAGCCAGTCATGATTGCACATAGATTCTGCATTAGTCACAGTATGTTCTGTCTCTAATCATTATGTGTCCTATGGGAGACAGGGAGGTTTAAGAACAAATCGCACGTAGGAGAGCAGACTAATTCATGGAAACGTTTGGTCTCTGTGTAAAATTATTAAGTTAGTGTAACTGCCACTTTGGGCCTTTAATAATGCAACCTCTTCTTATTTCCTTGTATTCCATAATGTTCCAAATCAGAAACATCTCATTTATGTGGAGCCAGTTATATGTGCCGTTGGATGGGAAAGACTACACTGTTTCACTACATGGCAGCATGTGGATTTGAAGGAGCCCTGCCTAAATGAATTACATGAGAATTATATCCATGGCAATTATTTTGCTCGACACATTGTGACTGAGAGGGGAGACATGAGTCACTTGTTCCAAACACCTTTTAATGTTCATATGGGGAAAGAC
Source organism: Nothura maculosa (assembly GCA_032353885.1). NCBI lineage: Eukaryota > Metazoa > Chordata > Aves > Tinamiformes > Tinamidae > Nothura > Nothura maculosa. The sequence continues at coordinate 688,017 of JAUBOD010001033.1, read as the reverse complement.
AATGTGTTTGACTGATGTGGTGGGTGTAGAGCCTTGTTCTCCAGTGCCCACTCTTGGGGGAAGATTATGTGAGGAGTCAGCAAAGGAAAACAGCTCTTGCACTACCAAAAGTTCTTTTTAACCTCAGTCAATTAGGTTTTTGATGTAGGCAGAATAAAGAAACAAATGCAGAGCACTAAGATTCTCTTGGCAACGGGTAGCAGTGGAACATCAAGAGTTTCCTTGATTTAGTTGGTTGCCACGGAGACAATTGAGTATGAGATGTTTTTGACAAAACTGTGGACTGCAGCAGCTTTGTACTTGATATATCCAAAAAGTAGCGGTGAGATTTTTTTCCCTGTCTTTGGCTACCTATTCTTTTTGGTGGGATAACCAAGGGTTAAAAAGGGCACACATGAAATGTGTGTGGCTTATTGGGTGTCTGGAATCTGGATATGGAAGTAATAATGCTTGTATACTGTATACTGGTGCATATGCATTCACACTTGGTGAAGTGTATTTGGCTGGAGCTCAACAGAATATATGGCATAATACTTCTTATGTGAAAGGAAATGAAATGAGAATTTGTAATGGTTCTCATGACTGATGGCATTTGCAAAACGGGAGGGAGTCCAAACAATGTTTCAGGCAAGAATAAAAGATCACTAAGTTTCTCAGTCTCGGCTGACTACTAATCAATTGGTTGAGTGATGATTAAAATGTTTTGTTTTGACCTAAAATGACTTGGCAGTTTGAATCCTAGCTGGCTAAATGACTTTCTGATATAGTCCTACAATAATTCTCTGTGTTTGAGCTCTTTTCACCCTGTTTTAAAGAGAAAAAATGTTTGAGTTGGTATTTCAAGGTTTTATAATTCTCTCCATTACATAGGAATTAATCATTTTCATAACACTTCAAAGTCATCTTTCATTCTCTGAGATAGGAAGAGCGAGTGAAGGATGTCAAAGATGAAGATGATACTGACATTTTCAGAATCTTTTTAAGATCTTCTCCCTTAACATTTTGGCCTAATTGTTTTCTGTTTGGGAAAGGATTGAAGTGAGTAAGAAATCAAAGTACATTTATGTATGGATGATATGTTCTCTTCTAGATAGAGAAAATGCCAGAAAGTCTAACAAACTCTCATAAAAGCTAAAACTCACTAAACTGCTAGTTTCTTCACTGTTTTCTCTAAGGACGAGTATATTAAGAAATGCAAACATACACTATTTCTCTGTATCACTTTTATAATGTAAGGTGAGAAACAGTGCACTATTATTAATTAAATATAGTGATTTCACAAAACTGAATATGCTAATAAAGTGTTGTCTCATTTCCACTTAGTCCAGATGGAGCCAAACATCAGTGCGACCCTTAACATGCATACAGATGAAGGATGGATAATAACCAAATTCTGTAGAACAGAAACATCATTCCTCATTGCTTCTCTAATCCTTTTGTAAGATATATCTACAGGCAGCTATGGCAATACAAAAGTTTAACTTGTTTGGCCTGGGGTTTGGATGGAAAAGGTTCATCAAAATGTCAAGTTAACTGATAGTGTTGAAGATAATAAAGCTTTTCCTCATAGTATTGTTTAACCTCTCCCCGCCCCAGCCTCTTCTTTCATTTTCTAGAGTAGATTTGTGATATTAAGGCTGTGTGCAGAAGTCAGGTATGATATAAGCACATATGTTAGGAGGGGAAAAATGCAGTAGAAAAAATGATGTTGTAGCCTTGAGAAACTAAGATATTAATACCATGATCACTTAAATAAACGAGTTCTAAAGAATGCTATGCAACTGGTAGCTTGGCTACTTTTTCCAGCTAAGGTATTTGGCTTAAAAAAGCTGATTTTTTGATGTAGTACTAACTTTACCAACAGAACCTTTCTTTTGAACAGAAGTTCAAGGGTCCACATAGAGTGCTAGAGGTTTGGAAAACCCCAGGAGAGCACAAACAGTTAATTTAGTTTTTCCACCATCCAAGAGCAGAACCAGGCTGTTCTGTGGAGCAGTTTGCATAGCTTATAGGCAGCAGTAAGGCCAGCGCTTCCATCTTGGCATTTACCTTCGGTAGCAGAAGTTATTCAGGAAACTGCTCCAGCTGATGCTAATAAGGAAGCTGGAAGTGCAGAGCAAGCAGGCTTCTGGTTAGTTTGCTTGCAGGGAAATGACAATCTGGCTCTCTTCAGAGATCTAACATCTCACTTGAGCAAGATTTATAGTGGCTTCAAGCTGAAACAATTTTCTTGGTAATAAAGAGGATATGGTGGTCTTGATCAAAGTGCTGTCCTAATGATTAATAGATCTGAGCTGTATGTTCAGTGTTGTAGAGGCTCAAAGAAGACAGGTAGTAAACCTCTATGTCAGATTTTGCATCAATCATATTGGATAATACTTTCCTACTTTCTTAATTTGTTATGAGCTGTAATTCCTGCTTTTAGGGTCTTTAGAGACTGTGAACTTCCAACATTGGGGATAAGCTTAAAATGCAGATGCACAATATCTTCTTTATTGTATTGTGATCATATTGGCACACTGTTTTGTTTGGCTTTCAAGCAGTTTCAGATGTATGAGTCAGTTTCTCATGGCTGTGATCAGCTTTACCTCAGCTATGTATATGCTGAAGAACTTTGCAATTTGATTTTAATTGCATATACATGATACACAGAAGTTGTTGCCCTTTTAAAATTGCAAATTAACAAAAGAAAATTAAACAAATTGAAAAAAAAAGGATATGTAGACCATGGATATATGCTTAATAAATATATTCGTACTTTTCCAGCTTTCCAGAAGACTTTTTTTCTTTCCCACAGAGAAGTAGCTTGAATGTCTTGAGGAAAAACTCAGGTTACCTACTAGCAGACAAGTAGTTTGTTAATGAGTAAGCCCTTTAATTATATTCTCGTTCTGCTTTATGCTTAAGATTGTAAAATTGTTGAAGAGTAGAGTAAGTAATTGAATAGCAATTTAACTGTGAATTTATTAAATCAATTAGATTTACAAAAGTAATTTGAGACACAGTACTGCTATATTGGGCACACCAAGTATATAAAAATTTAAAATAGATGCTTGTAAATGTAGCATAGTTTCTAATGGGAATTTGTCTAGGTTATAATAGTAAAAATGATTGATTCTGCATGTCATGCAAAGCTTATTCTGTAAGTTATTCTTATCCTAATAGTACCTCAGAGGTAGGCCATTTCATTTCAGTTTGCTGGGGATTCTCTAGACATAATAAAAGTTTTCATAAACTGGTGAAAATTTATAGCAGGTATTCACATATTTCTGTGTTTTTCCCCCCTAAAACAAGCGATAGCTACTAGATTAAATAGTTAGATAAAGTTAGTCATTTCTATATATTCTGACCTTCCATTGTGTTAAGGTATTTTATCTAATGTACTATACAATATTATAAATGGTATATTAGAAAACTAAAGCAAAATACATTTGTGCAATTTATGTAGGCAGCTAAATGCAAGGTGTGAAAATGCTCTTGGAAAGACTTAAGTAGCACACAGCTACTTTATTTTTATCTGAAAAGATAATTAAACCCTGACCATATGCATTTTATCAGTGCATAAGGGAAGTTATTAGGTACAAAAAACTGCAGGGATTAGATCTAGGGTGAACAGGATAATTTCCTGCTCACTTGTTATCTTGCCAAACAGTGAGGAAAAAGATGCTTGTTTGTTCAAGCTTTCCTTAGTGTGAAAAATAAGATGTAATAGATGCAGATTTTATTGTCCCTTAGCGAAAGCAGAGCATAATGATCCCATTTTCTCCCACCTGCAGGCTGATGTTCACAATCTCCCTCCTATTTTGCCTCCCACAAAATCTCTGTGATTAGAAGAATTTTCTACAGTTCCAATTTTGTGAGGCTCTGCTTAACTGCCTATTATGCAGGAATCTACAAGAGACAGAAATGCAACTTAATTCTTTTTTTTTTCCTTTCCAATTCCAAATGTCATTTCACATTTCCCTTTCTACAATTAAGGTTGCAGGCTATTGCTCCATGCCTTTTTGCCCTCATTTTACCTGGACAAATATCTTGGATATTTAAAGTTTACTTGCCCCATACTTCCTGCTAAACAGTTAGTATTTTAATTTGTTAACTTCTCCCCACCCATTGGCCAGGTTTCTTGATTCAATAAATCTTCAGTCTGAGTAGGAAAGCATCAACGTTGAACCTTGATTATTAATATAATAATTTGGTTTTGATTATTCTAGTGTGTACAAGGTCAACATGGAGACTACATAATAGTAGGGTTTGCAGAGAAAATTGAAAATATTATTTGCAAGAAAATCACAGAATGGTTGAGATTGGAAGGGACCTCCAGAGATCATCTAGTCCAACCTCCTTGCTCAAGCAGAGACATCTAGAGTACATGGCACAGGGTCACATCCAAACAGGTTTGGAAGATCTCCAGAGAAGGAGAATTCACAACCTCCCTGGGCAGCTTGTTCAAGCACTGTCACCCTCACAATATAGTTCTTCCTCACATGCAGATAGAACTTCCTATGTTTCAACTTATACCCATTGTCCCTTGTCCTATCACTGGCTACCACTGAGAAGAGTTTGGCCACTTCCTCCCTACATTCACCCATCAGGTATTTGTACGTATTAACCAGATTCCCTCTCAGCCTTCTCTTCTGCAGGGAAAACAGGCCCTATTCACTCAGTCTGTCTTCATACAAGACATGCTCCAGTCCCTTAATCATCTTTGTTGCAGTCCACTGGACCCTCTTTAGAAGCTCCACATCCCTCTTGTCCTGAGGAGTCCACACCTGCACACAATATACCAGAGCTGAGTAGAGGCAGCTCCTCTCTCTTGACCTACTGGCAACACTCCGGATGCAGTCAGGATCCCATTGGCCTTCTTGGCCACGAGGGCACATTGCTGACTCATGGTTAACTTGTGGTCAACCAGGACTCCCAGGTCCCAGGTCTCTGTGGAGCTGCTCTCCAGCAGGCCGACTCCTAATCTCTACTGGTGCCTGGGATTATTCCTCCCTAGGTGCAGGACCCTACAGTTGTTGAACCTCATGAGGTTTCTCTCTGCCCAGCTCTCCAGCCTGTCCAAGTCCCTCTGAATGGCTGCACAGCTGTCAAGAGTGTCAGCCACTCCACCCAGCTTGGTATCGGCTGCTATACATACATACCTATTGCCTAGATGAACACTGATGATTAAATATCATCAGTGATATGATTAAAATTAAATATAACAGTATGTTGAAAATTGTATGGATTGCTCAGTTTTTAACTAAAAGTGAGAGCTTAAAAACATTACTTTCAAAGCACAGAAGCAAGTAGGTGAAATATTGCTAATGCTAAGAACAGTTAATTCTATATACAGGGAGTGATCCCAGAATACTAAGATAGGCAAATCCATTTAGTATCTGTTCTTTGTGCAATAAAACAGGCGTGTTTGTAGACTATCACTCTCTGTATCAAATTGTTTACTTTTTCTATGATTTCTTTTGGTATTAGGCAATTGTTGGTGGGAGTAAAGTAGTCCTAAAACATTATTGCTCAATGAATGCAGAAATACTTTGATAATTGGATTCCTACATATATGATTTATGAAGCATTAGAGAAGCTAATGCAAAAAAAAAAGGAAATATGTTATACTTTATTCAGATTCCTGTACATTCTGAATTAATAATCCCAAAGAAAAGTAGAAAATAGGTAACTGTTATAAATAAAGTCTACATAGTTTCTATGTAGAGTAGTAACTGTAGTAAACTGTTGTTGGTGGAGCAACCAAGGAAAACTTGATTTGGCATTTCTTCATAATGAGAGATTTATGGTTACAACAATTAGTGGAAACTTGGGTAATGTTTTCTGAACTTGAGTAGTATTTATTAGCAACATCTGCAAACTTTTAAGTGAAATGTCTAAGGAAACTAAGTGCAGTCCTTCTTGACAAAAAAAAAAGTGTTTAAGTTTCTTTAAAATTATTTTCTAGACTATTGACTCTTAACAATTCTATTTTCTTGCATGTTTTACGGTTTTCTCATAGGATCATTTTAATGCATAAGAGTACCTGCGTACACTTACAGAACTGCATACTTAGTGTTGACCCCTGAATGATCTTGTGACTTCAAAATCTATACCACATTTATTTCTTCCAAAGCAGTAAGATGCTCAGATGAGTGATTACAAAAGCAGCAATAATAATTAGGAGACAGATTAGGATTTGGAAAATTAAAATCCAAACACCATTTGCCGGTGAACTCCTACTACATCCCAAAAGGATTTTGTCAATAAAATCTTAACTAGAGTCTATACATTTTTTAGAGTTTAAATAGTTTAGAGTTCAAATGATTCCACCTTTATAGCTCATCGTCGTAGGCGGCTCTGGAGTGGAGGCTCGCGCCGTGAGACCTACCCGAGAGCAGCTATACCGGCGGCCCCAAGCAACGTAGTGCAGCGCACCCGGGCAGGGCGAGCGAGGCACCCCTAGCCCCAGGCGGTGTAGGCGCAGCGGGGGCGGAGTCGGCGGGGTAAGACGACTCGAGCCCCCGCCTAGCAGACCTGCCCCCAGAGAGCGCGGGCGACCAGAGCGTGGCGCGACAGTTCTCGCAGGCAGGGCGGGCAGCGAGCAGTTCCCCAGCGCACCCATCATGGTAATTACCCGCCGCAGGGCTGCCTTAGCACCCGCTAAGAAGGAGGTACGCACCCAGACTGAGCAGCTGCTAAAGCATGCAGCTGTCCAGGTGCCGGGCTGCAAGAAGTGCCGCAGCCTGACACTTCCTATGGATGGCGCGGAGGAGGGTACCTGTGTGAGGTGTGAGCAGGTGGAGGACCTGCTCCATATGGTAGCTATGCTAAAAGATGAGGTAGAAAAGTTAAGGGGAATTTCTAAGTCAGAGAGAGAGAAACAGGGGCAGGCACCAGGGAGGGCTCAGTCAGGTCGGTACAGGTCCCACCCCCAAGCCAAGACATGAAGATGGTAAAGACCAGAGAAATGGGTGGATAAAAGTCCAGGGTTGCAGTAGCAAGGTGAAACCTCCTCCCATCTTACCCTACAGGGTGCCTCTAGCAAACAGGTATGATGCCCTGACGGAGGTAGGGCAGCCAGTGGAGGATGAGGGAGTGGGTCCTGGTCCCTCCCCCCCCAAAGAGGTACGGCAGTCAGAAAGGCCAACTGCACAGGTTGTCACTGTGGTCAGGAGGCAGAACAGGAGAGTTATTGTTGTGGGCGATTCCCAGCTTCAGGGAACAGAGGGACAGATTGCTAGGCCCGACCCTCTCTCAAGAGAGGTCTGTTGTCTTCCTGGGGCCCGGATTAGGGATGTCACTAGACAAGTCCCCAGACTGGTCAGACCTCATGGACTATTACCCGTTGATGGTCCTACATGTGGGTGCGGAGGAAGCGGCAACGCATAGCCTCCGGGCCATCAAAAGAGACTTCAGGGAGTTGGGGAGGACAATCGGGGGCACTGGTGCCCAGGTCATTCTTCCCAGCGCTCATGGCAATACAGAAAGAAATCTTAGAGTACAGTCCATCAACGCGTGGCTCCATGGCTGGTGTCATCGCCATAACTTTGGCTTCTTGGATAACAGGAAGCCTTATGGGGCACCAGGCATGATGGCACCCAATGGGGTCCATCTTTCTCATAGGGGGAAGAGGGCACTGGGTCAGGAACTAGCTGGGCTCATCAAGAGGGCTTTAAACTAGATTCGAGGGGAAAGGAGTATCCATGGGGCAACAGATGAGATCGTGGCTGATGGACCATCACATCATCCACAGCAATCTAGTGCTGTAGCCTGTGAAGGGCCCTTTAGGACTAAAGAGGCCAAAGAGCAAAATGCAGAAAATTCTGAAAGCCCGCACAGTCAGGCTGCAGCTGTCCCGACAAGGAGGAGAGGCACATTGGGAGCCCCACCCAAATGCCTCTACCTAAACACACACAGCATGGGGAATAACCAAGAGGAACTGGAGTTGCACGTGCGGTTACAGGGCCATGATCTCATTGCAATTACTGAGACATGGTGGTACAGCTCTCATGATTGGAATGTGGCCATGGAGGGCTACACGCTTTTCAGGAGGGACAGGGCAGGAAGGCGAGGTGGCAGAGTTGCTGTCTATGTGAGAGAGCAACTGGAATGCATAGAGCTCAGCATAGGAGAGGATGGAACACTAGTAGAGAGCCTGTGGGTGAGGATAAAGGGGCAAGCCAATGAGGACGACACGGTGGTGGGAGTTTACTACAGGCCTCCTGACCAGGAGGAGGAAGTGGATGAAGCCTTCTATGGGCAGCTCCAGGAAGCCTCCCGATCACAGGCCTTGGTTCTCCTAGGGACTTCAACCACCCAGATATCTGCTGGGAAAATCACATAGCCAGGAACAGAAAGTCCAGGAGGTTCCTGCAGAACATTGCAGATAACTTCTTGACACAGGTGGTTGATGAGCCAGCAAGGGGAGGGGCGCTCCTAGACCTGATCCTAACAAACAGAGATGGTCTAGTGGGTAATGTGAGGGTTGGGGGCACTCTAGGCTGCAGTGACCACGAGATGTTGGAATTCACAATCCTGCGTGGAGGAAGCAGGGCGAAAAGTAGGATAACTACCCTGGACTTCAAGAGAGCTGACTTTGACCTCTTCAGGGAGCTCCTTGGAGCAGTCCCCTGGGTCAGGGTCCTAGAAGGAAAGGGAGTCCAGGAAAGCTGGCTAATATTCAAGCACTGCTTCCTCCAAGCTCAGGATTGGTGCATTCCCACAAAAAAGAAGTCGAGTAGGCGGGGTAGGAGACGTGTATGGATGGGCAAGGAGCTCCTGGGCAAAGTTAATGAGAAAAAGAGTGTACAGCTTGTGGAAGAAGGGCCAGGCCACATGGGAAGAATATAGGCATATCGCCAGAGAATGCAGAGATGCAAAATGAGGAAGGCTAAAGCCTGGGTGGAATTAGAGTTGGCGAGGAATGTCAGGGACAACAGGAAGGGTTTCTATAAATACATTAGCAGCAAGAGGATGACTAGGGAAAATGTTAGTGGGCTGCTGAATGGGGAGTGTGCCTTGGTGACGGAGGATGCATAGAAGGCAGAGTTAATAAATGCCTTCTTTGCCTCTGTCTTTACTGCTAAGGCCACTCCCCATGAACTGCACGGCTCAAGTGATAGAGAAAAAAATGGGGTAGAGGAAGACCTTCCGCTGGTTGAGAAGGATTGGGTTAGGGATCACTTAGGCAAATTATCCACCCAAAAATCTATGGGCCCAGATGAGATGCACCCAAGAGTGCTGAAGGAATTGGCCGAGGTTATTGCTCAGCCTCTCTCCATCATCTTTGAGAGATCCTGGAGAGCAGGGGAGGTGCCCGAGGACTGGAAAATAGCCAACATCACTCCAGTCTTCAAAAAGGGCGAGAGGGAGGAGCCGGGCAATTACAGGCCGGTAAGCCTCACCTCTGTCCCTGCAAAGGTGATGGAGCAGCTCATCCTCGAGAGAATCTCTAGTCATATAAAGCGGAAAAAGGTATTGAGGAGCAGTCAGCATGGATTCACCAAGGGGAAGTCATGCCTGACGAACCTCATAGCCTTCTATGATGCGATGACTAACTGTCTGGACGAAGGGAGAGCCGTGGATATTGTCTACCTTGACTTCAGCAAGGCTTTCTACATCTTCTCCCATACTATCCTCATACGGAGGCTCCAGGAGAGTGGACTAGACAAGTACATCTTGCGGTGGATAGAGAACTGGCTTTATGACAGAGCTCACAGGGTGGTCATAAATGAGGCCGAGTCCAGTTGGAGGCCTGTGGCCAGTGGTGTCCCCCAGGGGTGAGTAGTGGGTCTGGTGCTGTTCAACTTGTTCATCAACGACCTGGACAAGGACACGGAGTGCACCCTGAGCAAGTTTGCAGACGACACCAAGTGGGTGGAGTGGCCGACACTC
>JAUBOD010001033.1:647685-664957 GCA_032353885.1 Nothura maculosa | reverse complement strand
TACTAACCAGCATTTTCCAGTTTATGTCTGTTTATATTTTTTAACTCTCTTGATAACCTATTATTCTCACCTATCACCTATCATTCTCTATTATCACGAAAAGTAAAATATCTGCCTATTCCAAAATCACAAGTTTAATACCTAGTTGATAAAATTAATACAAAATTGCATATTTCTACATGTACTTTCATGGTGATATCAAGAGTGAATATGTTCCCTTTTTTTGCAACTGAAAAATAAGTGCATTAAAAATCGAGTTATATGCAGCATTAATAGAAGAGAAGACAGTTTGAAGCCATTTATCTGTAACTGCTCAGAAATTCACAACATAACTTCAGGGATTTCAGAGGTCATGATTAGGAAAGATAGTTACATATCTTTAGCTTTCTTAATTACTCCACTTTTAGAGCTCTATTCTCTTGACTCCTTTACTGTGACTAAACCATCTGGCTGGGACATGTTTTATTATTTCTTAGGGAATAGGCTAACATGGCTCATTTTTGTGGCTTTTGTTCAGAATAAACTTGTTGAAATGGTAGTTAGCTAGACCCTCCCAGATATGATGATGATAATCCATTGTGAATAGAGTTTATAGGAAATAGTACAGATATGTTTTAGATGAAGTGAGCTAATTGCTGATGTTCCTCACCTACATTATGTTTTGGAGGGATTCCCTAGTACTCTAAAACTCAAAGTGAAGCGGGCGATTCACTGCCAGTTTGCCAGCTGTTGTCACTAGTGTCACTAGTTACTGTTGTTAGCATTTATGTAGACTTGGTGACACAGATGAATCGCCCAGGTAATCCACTGGGAGATAATTTGAGAGCTGAAAATGAATAAATATGATGTTTTAAATGCAAGACTTGTCCAATTCATCTACACATGAAATAAGAGGTCATAAAGGTTGTTAGGCTAAATTTGCTCTGTACTTTCCCTATTCTGAGTGTATTAAAGTTCATACTCCTAAAGTCTCAAATACGGGCATGAATGCTTCTGAGGATAAAAAGATACTGAAAGAAAAATCTAGTTTGCCTGTAATTGTCATTTGTTTTCTTTTTGGATAACTTATTTTCATTTATTTTTTTGAGAGAAAACTATAGAGCAGCAGAAATGATTCCTTTTTCTGTCCCATTCACAAGCTTCCTTTTACTTCAAAGAACATTGTCTATCTATTTTCTTCAGACTCTCATAGAAAATCACTTTCTTCATAGTACTACTGTTATACCTATCATCTTAATCCATAACTCTTATTTTTGCGATAGTAGACATGAAGGTATAGTTCTCTCAGGAAAACAATAACTCACTAGAAAAAGTATGAAATAATATGATAAGAAAATTGAAATAATCCGTTAATTTGTATTAATTAGGTAATTAATAATTATGTGAATAAATTATCCATATCATTAATATATACTCCGCTTTCATTTTTTCTTTTTTTTTTCACAATATGTGAAAAAATTCCCTATGTAGGGCCTATTCAGATTTTGCCAAAATGTAAAAGCGAGGTTGCTCTTTGCTAAAAGATGAAGCCAGGGAACCCTAGTTAACATAGTGGAAAGTTTAATGAACTATGTAAGTCTTCCACTTATAGGGAAAGACAGATTTGCTCAGTATCTTTTCATATCCATTTTGAGTGTCCTGTTAAATATAGTTACAGTGTTTTTAAATCTCATGAGTAGGTAAATCAGTACAATTTCATGAATAATTTCAATAATCCAATAGCAAACATTCCCAAGGTGGCCAGTAGACATTATATCCATTCCATTTTTACTATTTGTAAACAACAAAAAAAGCTGAAAGGATGTAGTAAGATAGATACAAATTAAATTAATAAAAGCAGACATTAGTGATTCATCAGCTGGCTATCAGTGGGCTAGTATGACAGCTCCTAAACGCTAATTGTCATTCAAAAGATATATTCCCTGAAAAGAAATGCTGACTTTCTTAACAGAAGCAAAGATATTGTGGCAAGGCCACTATAATCAAAAAAAAATATTTGCTTCCGTGATTTATCCTGTGGTTTATATTTTTGTTTCCAGTGTGGATGACTATTTTAAGCCTCTGTCTTTCAAACTAGCAAGTTAGCTAATGAACAAAAGAAGCATTATGTCACTGAATGATTGCATTCAGACTTAGATTAAAAAAGAAATATGCAAAAGCTGGAGGTATCTGTCTTGACAAGTACTTGAGATTAATTTTTTTCCAAAATGTCTGTCATTCACCTGACAACTGACAGTATATTATTTCATCCTTTTTATTAAAGTACTCAAGTAACTAGATCTGCAAAACAGACATTTTAACTGTGGATGATCAGTCAGGAGTACAATATAATTGCAGTGACTGAAAACTGTGCTGTTTTCCTATGGAGATGCATGAATACAAGAATAGATCTGGAACTTCAAACATTTTGTTCAACTGAAATCTTTTTTTTTTTTTTAAAAATAGCCTTTTTTAAAACCAGCTTTTTAATGCAAAATATTTTTTCCTAGCTATTGGCATGAAAGTTGAGTAGTATGAATTTCCTTTGCACTTAAAATTATGCTTCAAGGAACCTTTCCCTTATGGGCCATGCTTTACAGCTGTATCACATTTCCTGTGGTGCATTTCATCTCATGTAATGCTCAATAATAGATAGTGTCACAGGCTATGCAAATCACACCCAACAAGAATGATCTACATATACATCTGTCCGCTACAGAGTCTTAAACAGTGGGGACAGTGTTTCAATCTAATCTGTGTCAAAAAAAATCTAATCAGATTGTCAATCTGTGAAATTTTATCAGATTATTTTATAAATAACATGATTTGCGTATTGTTGTGCTAAATTAGTGTTGCTATTTGAGCTTTTAGCTTCATTTCAAAAAATGTGAAAAAATCTTTACTCTTCACTGTACTTTAAAAATTTTCCTCCTCAAAATACAGTGTCCTGAAAGAAATAAATATTTCATCCTTAAAATATGAGATCTTTACTGTTGTTGTTTAGCAATTGCATGATTAAAATTATTGGAACTCTTTGCATAATAAGACTGCAATAGTTTTTGTCCCTAGCAATTGCTTTGACAATAGTTAAGACTAGTCAAAGATTTGTCCCTTACAAAAGAAAAAAAATCTGAATTAAACTTGCTTGTAGAGTAAATTATTGGCTTGTTAATGTCTGTGTTTCAAGGAAGCAGGAACAAGCCATCAAGAATATGTTTATATTTTGACCTTTCTAAGGGGTACTTACTAGAAAAAACATTGTATGATAAATAAAAAAACTATGTCCAGAAATTAAAAAAAGAAAGAAAAAAACAAGATAATGTCAATCAGTCATATTCCACTTGAAATGCCTTAAAATATTAGTCCATGATATTTTAAAGTCATTGGATTTACCCCAGCCCTGGAAAGCGAGAAGGCTGAGTCACATCACTCTAAATTGATCTTCTGATAAGGAATTGCACAGGTGGTGCATGTATTCAGGCTAAGGACTTTGCTCTTAACACTTTGGAAGAAAACTCTTTTTGTTTTACTTTCTTTTTAATATAATAAAAGTATATTCAAACATCTTTAATCACAGCTTCCGATATTTTTTCGTAATCTGTGCATTAATATGAATTGAATATTTATGTGTGCATAAATAAAATGAACAAAAATATATAGTTCTCAGCATTTTCTGAATTGACAAATGACACTACAAGTATATATATTAAGAAAATAAATAATCCTAGAAAAGTGTTTAAAGTTAGTAAGAGTAATAAATAAAAATAAATAAAAATAAATATATTTGCTGGTTTATGGTGTTGAACATCAAGATTCTTGGTACTTCTGTTGGGCAGCAGATATGTTACAATAAAAATGTAAGACATTTGTGATACTGAAGTAAAAGATGAAAATTTGAAAGAAGGAGGAATGAGTTAGGGAAGTTTTCCTGTTACTTCATTAAGCTTTGGCTTAATCCATGTCAAACTAACTTAAAAATGCCTGAATATTCAACTCTTTCTCAACTGTGGTCATCACTGAACTCAAGGTGTTTTGTTATTATGCCACCATACATAGTTCTATCTTTGGGGTTATCTGTGTACTTACCCAAGGCTTTGTTTTCAGTAGGGGAGAAATGTGGAATCATTTTGGAATATATTGTTTAGGTTTTGAACAAAATAACTTTGTTCAATAACTCAATAAGTTTAATTCTAAGAAATACAAACTTTGTAGAAGGACTGTGTTGCTTATCTTTTACAATGCAAATAAACTAGTATGAATTCCTCACAGGGAAAGCAAAATTTGCATATTTTCAGTCCCATATTAGAGTTTAACAGTTAAATGGTGGATGTGTAACAGTTTCAAAAAACATAAAATCAGTTTAAGAAATACCTTCCTGCCCGTTGCTACCTGTGCTGAGACAGTCAAATAGGAATTAAAAAATAAATAAATAAAAAGGAAAATGTAGGCAAAAGAAAGAAAAGGAGATGAGAGAATAGGAATTTTAGTTTTTATTCTAGACCAGTGTAATCTACTTGCCTGAGATAATTTGGAGAGATACAGAATAATGGTAGAAATATATTGCCATGTTTTAACTTGTAGTGTAACTTGTATCAGATCTGATTTTTCACAGTTATTTGTACTGGCAGTTAAATTTTAAAAATGAAATAGGCATTTGTTCATTTATTTACAATGAGAAATTAATAATGCATAAGCAAATGATATCAGTGTTGGACTTTGGGGTGTGACAGTGTAGAAAATGGGTAGGTGGTTCATGCATCAATCCATCAACTCTCTTTTCCAAGAGTACAAAGGGCAGTGGGACACTGAAATGCACTCAGGCTCAGAAGAAACATATTTGGAGAGCAAAAGTGCTGGCCATATATCAACTGTTTATTTATCAAAAAAAAAAAAAAGAAAGAATTTCATTCGATATCAGTTTTCATTGCAAAGGTTTCACAGATTTTATAGGGCTCAAATTACAGTCTGGAATGAAAGTTATATATGGCCTGTTTTCAAACCATCTTTGTACTATATTGCTTTTCCAGTTCTGTGACGTGTGTTTTATTGGCAATGACACACAAACAGGAGAAATACATTAAGATAAAGAAATGCCCTTGTCTGTGATTAGGGGAAAGTTGTATGTAATGTCTTATTGTCCATAAAGTATCACATAACATTTAATGGAAGAATTTCAAGGTAGCTAAGAAAATGTGTTTCTGTGTGTAGCCTAGGATATATAGTGCAGTAATATACATGTAATAAAATCTGACAACTTTAGTTTGAGATATGAAAAGAAGAAGATAGAAAAGAAGAAGAGATATGAAAAGAAGAAATTAGACATTTTGAAAAGTGAAAGCTTAAATGTATATAAACATATGGAAAGAGCAGCTTCAAATAATATTAGATGTTACTTTCCATTATAGGTAACATTCTGCTAAAATTATTTGAAAACCACTCCGCTTGTTTTAAGCATGTTTCGGTAAACAAGATTCAAAGCTACATCAGTCTCTGAGTGACTGAGCAGGTAGAAGCCAAAGACAATCTTCAAATTCAGTTGACTCATTTTAAAAACACGTACATGATACGTTAACAGTTGGGTCAGGAAGGTAATTAAGAAAATTGTGTATTTTCCCACGTGTTCACTAGGCTGATTATGCTCTGAAATAAGAGTCTGGCAAAAGAATGAAATAGGCTACAAATAACTTCTTCAGGAGACTGACTCAGCTTCCTGCATGATTATAGCTGATGCTAGGACTGAGCTGACTCTCATGCATAGCCACAGAAATATTGAAATACAGTTACCATATTGAGCTTATAGCAGCATACTTTCATTGCATAAGCATGATTTTACTGTGTTGAATAACACAGACCACTCAGACCACTCAAAAAATTGCTGTCCTGTGTGTTATCACACTCTGAGTTAATTTCAGACTTGTTGGATGCAGTGCAATGGCAAGCTGTTTTATTCTTCAGCTTTTTGGTGAATCATCTATACCAAGTGTTAACCTTGTACCGCTAGATTATACCAATAAACTTGATAGCTCGTTTTTGGCAGAAATGAAAGTTCCGCATAGTAGGTAGAGAAAGGTCATGGAAATAACATTGTGTCATGGTAATACAAATATTTTTATGACACAATAAAATCAACTTCTCTTTACTAACAGCATATTCGTGTACTTTGCAGCTTTAACAAAGTCTATAGATCTCTAAGGTGTAGGCCTTACTAATGGAAGTTCTGCTGGTAATTAGCAATGTGTTAAAGCAAAAGTAAAACTCCACAAATAAGTGCTCTTTTAGTAATTTGTCCTCACTGGCCATTTGAGGCTTGTTAATGTCCCTGCTGCCAGCTACTCTGGAAAGACGAGTGGTAGAAATAATTATGCTCCTAAACTGCAATGTTGTTGCTGCTGAGTGGCGTTACATTTTTAAGATTAATAAACCAAGAAAGTGTTAATTTTTACAGTAAAATAGGCAGAAGTCTTTGAGGTTGGGGTGTACCTCTGCCAGAATCTACAGGTATTGGAAAAGGTCCAAACCACATAGGAGATCTCTATATCCATGGCAGCAGATGGGATTGTGTTTGAAAATGCAGGGTTGAAGTAAAAAAAATTGGGCCACTGCTGAAGTGGTTCGATGAACTTTTAATGACCAGATGTTTTTCTGTATCCCTGGTTACTTTGAATGTAAAAATATGCTTTTAAAAACATACTGTTTTTACCTGTATGTAGCTGTATATTTATTTTATACCTTACCTACTATTTTTATCAAACAAATACATGTTTGTGAAATACTCTGGGTGCATCTGTTTTCCTATGCACATCTGAATGAAAAAGTATATTTGTTTCATAATTGTTCTTTTATTGCTTACCAGTCATCACATATTCTAGTAACCTAATAGTCTAATATAAAAAAATTGTGATCATGGAAAGGAAAGTCTCTGAATCCTGAAAAAGAATAGGTGTAAACAGTGCATTTTAATTTTTATTAGACTTATTATCTAAGTACTGAGAAAACAAATATTTCAGGACATCTTTGGAGATATTTTTCTTCTGAAATACTGATGCTTTAGCACTAAGGTGCAGCTTTTTTCAGCCTATTTGGCAAGTATTACTGACTTTCTGTTGATTAAACAAGATCAGAGTTTTG
This sequence comes from Nothura maculosa, assembly GCA_032353885.1. NCBI lineage: Eukaryota > Metazoa > Chordata > Aves > Tinamiformes > Tinamidae > Nothura > Nothura maculosa. Next base: position 657,850 of record JAUBOD010001033.1, on the reverse strand, counting down.
TTTTACCACTGATGTTTGTTAAGTTACATAAATAGATCAATGAATTCCTGACAGTAAATATGAGAGATTGTCACAATATGCGATAATGGCTAAGTAGCCTTTGCAAGACATGGATTTTTTTTTCTCTATATGTGTTTCTCAGTCTTCACAGATTCAGGATTTTCCATTACAGCATATGTTAAGTATCTTCTTTTCATAAAGTATTGATTTTCATAAGGTTTGTAAGATGTTAGTTATGTTGCATTATACCCTTAATTGCATGTTAAGCACTGTGCTCAACATTCATGTGCAACCATTAATAGATTCAAGGAATTTTAAATTCTTGAATTTTAAATCTATTTCAATCTAAATTATACATCAAAATTAAATTTTAAATCTATTTCTAGGCTGAAAACCAGTCCAACATATTTTCATATTTTTAATGCTAAAATTGTCATATTATTGTTGTATATTCATTTAAATTTTTTTTAGTGATTAACATTGAGGCAATGGGAGGAGGTAATAATATGTCAAGAAGGAATCAAGCTGTTTAAATAAATATGGAAGACTGTTCTTCATTAAAAGAGACTAGAATACTGAATAAAAAGTCCCTCTTTGAGCCTTGAGGTCAGTCAATTGTTATGCATTTCAGAAGGGGAATGTTCAAGCATCCTAAAGAACATTTATTTATGGCATATATATTCTTTCATGTGTTTGATAAAAGATTTCATCTGTTACCTAACACTGTAAAAACAATCTGTAGTATATAGGAAACATAAATGGAATGTAGGTTAGCAATGATAACAGTTTTTCATTTTGCTGCAAATTAAAAATAATTCAAGAGTGTAACTTTGGAGATCTTGTAATGATCTTTCTCCAATTATTGTGCTTTATATTCAGAATTATATAGCATTAAATAGTAACTTAAAGTATACTTGAAACTGTTCTAATCCCTGACAGTCATGTTATTCAAGTATAATGGTTAAAATCTCATATATAAGGTTTTTTGGGCAGTCACAGAAGACACTTAGTGATATATTTTATAATTAGTTTGTCTATCTTGATACAATATAGTCTGACTACATCTGTGCAAAGACACAAAAATATTTTGAGTTACTCTTTTCAACATTTTATACTTGAGTTGAAAAGCTATTGGATCTCAGCCTTTTACTAAATGAACATAAATTATAATAATTGTTAAAATAATTTTTATTATTTTTAATTTGTATTATTGCAAAACCAATCTTGCAGTGAATCTAAAATCGGATATATGAGCTAGCTGATACTGGAAACTGTTAGATATTGGTTCAGTATTCCTCCATGGATAAATATTCTGTATGTTCTTTATTTGCTATAACTCTCTTCACTTCATTAAACAATAAGGAAATAAACCTGTTCAAAGATTAGATTTACTTTTTGCTGACCTAATTCAAAGGTCTTCATTGTAATACTAGGTAAGCTATGGATTGCATATATCAACATTACTCGGTAACTTTATGGTCCTGCTAAGTTTCCAGGGTATTCACGGGGAAGGACAATAACTAGCTAACCATTTTTCAATTAAATAAGGTCAAGTAAATCATAAATATGGTATTTGTATCCTTTGGGAATCTGCTTTGTGGTCCTGTTGTTCATATGACAAATCTCAGCAAGGTCAGGGAGTAGGCTGTGTAATCTCTCCGGGCATTTTATCTCATTTTAGAAAGGATGCTAACAATAAATCATCTGTAAACTCTAGCTTTCCCATTTTCTCATTAAGGCTCTGTGTTGCCAACTAGCCCATTTTATAATAGCCAGCCATTTATATATTTTTAAGTGTGTGCTAGAGTATTTTTCTTCCTTGAGCTCAGGAAGTGAGCTCAATGAAATACACCTGTGAGCAATGACTAGTGTGCTCCTTCATGTGTGAGATAACCTGAAATTCAGGACTTCACTGTTAACATTGATACACTCTTACTCTCTCAGTAGACTGTCACTTTTGATCCTGTCCACGCAATTATGTGAACTATGTAAAATGTTAATATGAATCATACTAAAATGGTTGAACTTGCTGTGTTTCACATTCTTTCTAGTTTTACTTATGTGTGATTTATTGTGTCTTCTCAAATTGCTATGAAGATGATTGAGACTTTCACCTAGTTTTCAAATAATATTTTTATTTTTGTGGATGAGGATTTTGACCTGTAAAATAAAATCAGAAATTTTAGACAAAATCAAGACACTCTTTAAAGATTAACTTTTATAGATTTTTTTTGTGATTTTAAGACTGCTTCGAGTGTGGAATGATGAGAAGGGACGTGATTGTGTGACTCTATATATAAAGCTTCTACGTAGTAATTTTATTTTAAACTCTTTTACAGAAAGTTGGAAATATTTTATAAAGAGGCTGCCAAAATAACTGATTTCATATCAACTAATGAAATAATGAACATTTACTCCACCAAAATCCGAAATGCTCAGTGAAACAGGTTTTATTTTACATTAATGATTTTTCCAGTCAATTCTGAATACTTCTTTCATATTATTATATGAAGCATTTCCTCATGTAACATTTAGGTAGCATTTGAAACCAAACAAATAGCTGAGTTTCAAACACGTACAGCAATGCCATTTAAAGAGCTATCCATGTTCTAGTTCAGACTAGCACTATGTACTGGAGGATTTGAAAGCTATGGTCTTTCCTCTTTCTTTTAACTTTTGTACATTCATGGTGACTGTTAATCTCAGGCATGATTTTAAAGAAGGATTTGTTAAGCAGATTTCTTTTTAGTCATTTTGACAAAAAAAAATAAGCTCTAAGTTTAGAGTTCTGCTGAAAAATAAGGGTTTGCTTCTAGGCTTTGGTTTTATTATCATAGACACAGTAAACTCTCTCATTAAAAAATAAGGCAATAAAGAACTGGAGCAGAATAATAAGAAACAAAAAGTTCATAGAATGAAAGTCAAACAAATTTCTTCTTCTCTCTTCCGACCCTGTGCAGATTGATTTGAGGATAGAAACTATGGCATTGAGAATACTGTCTCTCAAAGTTTTTGATTCTGAAACTTGAAAAAGAAAGCAGAGAGGGTTTTAACTGAACATGTTTCGTCTTCAACGTGTCAAGTTGGGTTTGGTAGATGAACATTGGTCAAATATAATATTTGTTACAGATTAATACAGACATAGGTCTATGACTAGTAGAGGCTTGAAAGTCTGAAAAGCAGAAATCCTAGCAAGAAAGAAACTCGTCTCTATCAATTTGTTATTATGTCAGGGGTAGATTTTTTTTTCAAACAGTATTCTAGTTTTATTACTTGAATTGCCTGAGAAAACTGTGTAAAAACGTCCATGGTCTACTGCCAGAATTCTCTGTGTTACAAAGGAATTAAAATAAAAATTAGATTTAATCAAGCCTCATGAATGAATAAGCAACTTGTGCATTAAATCTTAATTACTTTTTTCTAAAATATAACAAAATGATTTCAAATCATTGTTGCAGTGAGGCAGAACTTACATTAGCAATACTAATGTAAGTTAAGCTAATAAGAACATTTCATGTTCCTTAATATGGTTATTATGTATTCTTCTTAAAACTCCTTTCATTATTTCAACAACTTTTATGAATCAAAGCGTTTACACATTTTTGTTAGGAGTATTTCATGGAGAAAAAAAACATGTCAATACCTCCTGGGTTTAGAATCTGTCATATGCTTCCATGAACTATACAGGAACAGTGTTCGAGCGGAACTGTTTCTGTTTTTCTAAATCTATTTTCAACTTTGTTCTGCTCCTGCATTTTTTTTCATGTACTTGAGCCTAAAAATTCTAAATTTCTTTTTGTAGTTTGAGAAACTACACTTTTCTTAGAAATTCCAAAATTTTTGCAGGTGTCTGGCATGGAAAACATCAATGTACTTACTTATAACTATAGCTTGAAATACTTGTTGAGCTGCAATTTTAATATAATCATTTAGAAACAGTACTAAATGATAATGTACTGGTAAAGTGACCTTTGCACTTGATATTGTACTTTTTTCATAACGTTCTACTGCTTTTCTGGTAGAGAATTTCTTTAAAGAACTTTCCTTAGAGTGCACAGCTTTTAAAAAAACAAAACAAAACAAAAACCACTATTGTAAATGGGACATGTTCACATAAAAATATTGCCTTGATTCATCATTGTTTTTGGCAAGATTGATTCCAAGTCCAATTTTTTTTTTCGTAGAATCACCATTTAAAATAATTTGCTTGTGAAGTTTAATGGAAAGCTGTGAAGACTCATGAATTTTCTATTAGTAAGAAAAAGTGTGTAAAAGCAAAGAACTAGTTCTTGAAAGTGACATAGGGCAAAACATCCAATAAAGCCACCTACCGCATACATGCAATAATTTGAAGTGTACCTAATAAAAATGCAATATCATTTTCCTTTAGGAGTGAATATATTGTTTATAAACATAATTTGTAGAAAACATTCGTTTCATTTACAATTAATAAATACCAACTGTAACCAACTTTTAATAAATACACTCTTTAAAAATACATGTATCTTAAAGGACTGTTACTGATTCAAAAATTCTTTTAGGGCTCCCACCAAAATATCTCTGGTTAGTATGCAGATGTGAAAAATTTGATTCTTTTTAGTCTTCTTAAATAAAACTCACTATTGAAGACCTGGAGAGTCTGAGAAATCTGAGAAAAAAAATATGCAAAATTGCTTTCAAATTTTTTCGAGAAATGTAAGGCATGCATACATTTTAACCACCAAATCCATTTGCATATTTTTCCCTAGGGTATATCATTAAAGAAGTTAATTTGGTAAGTCATAGTATCACTTTTATTAATAATTTTCTTGCCAGAGGTATTTGAGGAAAAAAAAAAAGCTTATCAGCATAGATGCTTCACTCTAATATTCACTCATCTAATTTGCATCAAATTTAGTACTTGGCTTGGTAAATATATTTCAGTCTATAAATAGAAATGATATTCCTTGTGATATCTCAGATATTCATAATAGATCTTTTACTTTTGTATTGTATTTTAACCTAGTCACTGTAGGAACTGCTATGCCACACAGTCTATGAATTTAAGAGATTTACTGGACCAGCCAGTGTTTTATGATCTCCTTTTGTGAACTGTAACAGAACAACGGGGAAAATTCTTTTTTAATTAAAATTAAAGTTTGTATTTTCAGGTAGTTATTCTAAATATCTTTGATAACCTCATAGATTATGATACTCTCCTTTTTAATACCATTACCCATTTAAAGGGATTTCATGCATACTTCATATTTTTAAATCTTCCTTAGTGGTTCATTTTAGTGGCAACCTGTTTGACATAAAAGGATGATACAGAATTATACAGGAAATTTAGTTTATTTTAGGGTGTTTTTGTCTTATAGTGCAAGTCATCACCATAAATAGACCTCAATAACCATTATTATATCAAAGTATTTTCTATTTAACATATAGAGAGTTTGATTGGGATGTGAGGTGTTCCCCTCTTGTAGTTATGATCGTTTCTTTAGAATTATTACTATTTTTTTTAATGCTATCCTTTATAAAGCATTAAAATTGTGCAATGAATTGCCTAGACTCAGTTCCTGTTCACAATATCTTAGCTTGCCAAACTCAGTTTTTAACAGATCATTAGTTTCATGCAGATCTGCTCATTGCATATAGAGCCAATGTTGCTGTGCACTTTATGGTATAACCATTTGAAGATTTCTAAATAATATAAGATTTCTAAAATGTTGCAAACATCCTCCACTTACTATTTTGAACTTTTATCTTTTTTTCTGTATGATACAGCTTTGTTACCTATCTTTTCTGCTTTTCTCTGGGCTGTGTATATTGTTTCCAACAGATTTTAGTCCTGAGGACTCACTGCTGAAACATATCAAATTGTTAGTTCACTGATAAATTATATTTGTTATTTGTGTCTATTTTGTGAAGTGTTTCTAACTGTTTTGAGAACCCCATCTATTCTAGTATGCATCTTTATGCCTCTACAAATTTTGGCAGTATACACCTACATATTCTAGGTTTATGTGCAGTAGTAGAAATTTTAATTGCATTTCTCTTTCTGATAACTTCTGTATTTTTCTGTTATCACATAGAATAGTCATAGTTGTTGGCATTTTCTTTTTCTGAAGAGCCTGATTCATCATTTCTTCTAAACATTGCAAAATCTAATGGTATTTATGTTCAACCAATTGGATCCAAACACTCCCAGATAATTTTTTGACACTTATTTAACATTTCTCTTTAAGAAAAAAAAAACCCACACATTTTCTTTTCATCTCTCCCAAATTCTTCATTTACTTGTTTTGTTTTTAACCCTACCACTTCTTCCACCAAACAATCTAATTTTACCACTTTGATCTATTCTCTTTCAGAGAAACAGAAATCTTCTAATCCCTGTTCTCTTTTTCCAGCTGTCTTTTTATTTGAGCATTCACCATTCTTAATCTTTCAATGCGCCATCCTCATGTATGATCAGTAATGTTATATTGGTAAAGCAGTGATTGTTTGGTTATGAATCTACTTCTAAACATATCTTCTAGGCAAAGCTACTAAACCAAATTTATGAGTTAAATGTGTGTGTGTGTGTGTACATACACATATTTGGACTTGGAGAATACACATTCATATATGTAAACATACATATATATGCAAATATAGATAGGCAAATAGATTTTCCTCCAAGAAACTACATCGTTTTCTGAACATGTCTCCATTCCTGTATTTTCACAGACTCAAAAACAGATTCTGGTTCCTTTGTTCTGTTCCATTGTATATTAAGATTTTTCATTAGCATTTATTGGCCCATGTTTGATGGCAGCAAGCAAAATGTTCTTCATTGTAATAAAGTTAACATCAGATAGATATTTACAATGTAATGTAAAATGCATTGAAAGCAACTTCTTTTTTTCTTATGGGCAAATAGTTAATCCATAAATTCTGTAATTGGATTTGCCAACCTTTATTTTTAGTAGTCTCAGCAGGAAGCCTTAGGACTAGTGCTGTTATCAGAAGATATGACATATAGGGGCATGGTAGCAGAAAAAAATTGCAGAAATCACACTACTGTTTGTGTGATCTGAGTAAATATCTTAGATGCAATTCTGTTCTAAAGGGAATTATTTAAATTGTCCCATTCTCTGCATGCAACACCTTTGAGAATAAATTGTGTAATCATACTGAATGTCACTTACTTATGCAAGTCATCCATTTCATTAATCGTGATGAGTAATTAGTGTATTCCATATATTTAAAAAAATTATTAAAAATTGTCCAGAGACTTTTTTTTTCTTATTTCCTAGGCTCTTTCCTTATTAAAATGAAATAGCTACTTAGGGAAAAGAGGACTCAGAGAGTACTTCAGGCTGTGTTCACCAGAAGATTTCAATGATGTTTATATGTTCTCTGATTCTTCTGGAGTCTCAGGGAAGAGAATTGTCTATCTGCAGTAGAAGTAGAGGCATTTTCTCTGGGGTTACTCTTCAGAAATAGCCAAAGTCTGCAAGATTCATTGGTAAACATCTTCTCTTTTATTAACAGAATTCTTAAAAAAAAATGTAAATGTTTTCTATGTAAAAATATTTCAAAATATTCAGGAGTAAACACTGGGAATAAATAATCATTTCAGAGTTAAACAGAGTTTTAAGGAAAAAAGCTAATTTTTCAGGCAATTCCAAAAGAAGAATATTGCCCTTTTTTGAAATGGTGTGAGCTTTTTTTCTTTTTTAATTCTGTTTCTATTGCTATTTTCCAGTCTTACGAATTTTCTTAAAAGATACTGTAAAAATTATAGCCTATAATTAAAAATATAAAATAACAAATTTTCAGTTTGCATTGTGAATCTGACTCTTCAGAGTAAATTAAGACTTTCCTAAGCAAATTTGTGTTCACACTATGTGTCTTTGTAAATCTAAATCCTTTCTTTTCCAAAATTAATAGGTAAGACAATGCAATCTCTGAAGCTCATATATATTTTAGATCATCAAATTCTGTTTTCAGGATTATTCAAATGTAATTAATATAAATTGATTGATACAGATTTTGATTCAAATCTGATTCTATTTGAGCCTCAGTCTACAAAACCCATCATGTTCAGGTTAAAATATGTAGTGATAAGATTGCAAAAATCTGCTAAGCTGCCAAACATTTCTCCTCGGAGTAATATTCACTTTCAATATATATCTAATATATTTCTTCAAATCAGACCATTAAATGTCTGTGGCCTGAGCTATATTTCTGGGATTTTCACTAGAAAAATAATGAATGTTCCTAACATTCTTTGCTGTAGAGTAAAAAAAAATTGTCTTATTTGAAATTAATATATTGGTAATTGGTAAATAAACTAACATGCTGCATTTTCATTACTTTTGCACAATTGTTACTTTTTTAGCAGATGAATAATATGAAAAAAAAAAATTTTTAAGTCAGTTTTCAGTACAATTTTAGAAATGTAGAATAGCTTAATTTGGCAGAGAATTTGGAAGGCATCTAATCTAACCCTATGCTCAAATCAGGGGATTTCCCCCTCAGACAAGGATTGCACTGTGCCTTATTCAATCAAAACTGGATATCTCCACCAGCAGAGATTCCACAACTTCTTTAGGAAATCTGTTTTGTTGGAACTTTAAATGTGGCCACAGAATGACAGTCCTTGCCCTAAATACAATATATAGTAAGAACGTAGTGAGAAGCCAATACTGATGAAAAAATTAGTCATACAATATTGCCTGAGAGAATGTGCAAGATTTGCTTTTAAGATACCATCTACCTACATACTTGTATCAGTTTTGTGGTAGTGCAGAAGAGCTCACTCTAAGAGAAAATGGAAAGATTGAAAAGGTGTAAAAAACAAATGCATTTCTTTTTTTTTTTTCTGTGGTTTTCAATCCACTTATGTCTTCTTAAATATTTTGTTTTTTAAGAATATTTAACATTTATATATAAAAAAATTGAAAAGCTTTTTTTCTCACTGGCTTTAATTATGGCAGGTCTTGGTAACTGAAAATCATAGTTGGGCTTCAAGGTACATTCTTGTAAGATGAAGGATTTGATAAAGCAAAAGAGGCAACTGTGCTATTTACATCATCTGTTAGAGTAAAATTAAAAAAATCTTTAATAAAAGAAACTGTTGGAAGCATACCTAGTGCTGATACCTCTTGGGATTAGGGCTAACACTGTTTCTGCTGCAGTCAGAAAGATGGAGGGAGATATTTGTCTTTATCATTGAGGGAAGAGGGTGGATAGATATCTGCCAGGACAAAAGCCAGAACAAGTTGTTAGATACATATAATATCATGGTAGAGGTTGATCTATGGCCAATATAGCTTCTTGGCTCTTATCAAAGTGAATTTGTCTCTCAAGGGGAAAAGAAAAAATAGGCTTTGTTTTCTGAACAAAACAATTACCTTGCTGTCAATATGAACAGGCATCATTTTTGCAGCTGTCCAAACCGTAGACACTGACTGTGGTACTTCTTCCTTGTGATCCAGGCCTAAATGTTCCATCTGTAAAATGATTAAATGAATTTCACAGCTAACCATATTTACTCTTCCATTTTAAAGTAGTTCCCCTTCATTAGAGGCTGGCATACAAAATTATATGAGAAGCTATTACTGAGATGTCTTAAATAAAGATGTGAATGACATAATCCTCATTTTTGATAAGCATATGTGTTTTTTTGAAATGGGGAATTGATAGGAGATTGATGTAATGCTTAGCTACATTTTTGTGCCACTGATGTCTGCCAGTCAGTAGGTTAAACTAATGGAGAAAATGCAACAGAACTGGCATTTAATGCAACAAGTCTAAAGAGAAGAATTTACTTTCCTTGTCCATTTTGCTTATAATACTTCAATGAACATGCAGAAGATTTTTTAAAGGAATAATAATTCAAATGTACAACATTTATAGTAGCCTTATGATTTTATCTTTTTCTCTCCTACACTCATCTTTCAACTGAAAGAAAAGGAAGTAACACATCTATTTCTCCTGATGGAGAAATAATGGGTGCAAACTGCAACACAGGAAGTTCCATCTCCATGTGAGGAGAAACTTTACTGCGAGGGTGACAGAGCCCTGGAACAGGCTGCCCAGGGAGGTTTTGTAGTCTCCTTCTCTGGAAGTCTTCAAAACATGCCTGGATGCCACTCTGAGCCACATGCTCTGGATATCCCTGCTTGAGCAGGAA
>JAUBOD010001033.1:629540-646824 GCA_032353885.1 Nothura maculosa | reverse complement strand
CTTCTCTGGAAGTCTTCAAAACATGCCTGGATGCCACTCTGAGCCACATGCTCTGGATATCCCTGCTTGAGCAGGAAAGTTGGACTAGATGATCTCTAGAGGTCCCTTCCAACCTTAAACATTCTGTGATTCTGTGAATTCGTGACATGTTTAATAAGTTTTGCAAACACCATTGGCTGCAAACTTGCAGAAGGAGGATCAAAGTTAGCCTTTTCTGAGTAATTAGTTATGCAGGATGAGTTGACTCCTGAAAGGCTGCTCTGACTCTGTTGGAGGAACTGTAGAAACTTGTGATAGTGATGAAATGCCCGAAGTTGATGAATTTCTATGTGTTAGTCTTGTCCACAGAGCCAGGGAATTTCTGGTAAGTAGCCTTCTTAGAAAAAAAAATTTGGGGAGTCACTAATTGAGCATAAACATTTACTTTCCTTCTTGCTCCCTCTTATCACTACAAAATTAAATGAAGAATGGTAGAAAACAAATTGATCTATCAGAGCAGAATGTGCCATTGGCATACTGCTTCTTGAGGCAGTGAATACCATGGAAAGTGACATAGGGGCAAGCAAGTAGCAGACCTGGAAAATAACAATTCAAATACAAAAATATATTTTTTTCACTAGTAATTATAGCCTTAATCATTAAATATTTCAAATTAAAAAAAAAGACTTACAAGAGTAGCTCAGAGGTAAGTACTTGCAGATTTCTTTGTTTGCCTTTGAGCCAAAAGAATTAAGACACATTTTCAAATTTTTTAAATATTTAAAACTTAATGGAAGAGGATTTAAAGACTTAACAGACAGTATAAGGTTCACAAATTTTCACTTTATTTTAGGTGACTATGACACTGAAGGCTGCAGAGTATGTCCTACAGCTGCTAAGATTATCTGATCTTTTAGAAAAACATTTCTTCATTAAGAAAATTATCCAGTGGGTGAATTTTCAAAAAAAAATAGTTATTTGAAAGATAAATTGCTTATTGATTAAAAATCTATAACTTTCTTTCAAAGTTTTCATAGTTGCAACTTCCAACAAGTCATTCTCCACTCTTTGTGGAAACAGTCTTTTCAGCATGTTCTGACTAGAAATTTCAAAGAAGTTATGAGCAGAATGTGAAGGCATTGAGATATATAAATAACAAATCTATTTACTAAGCTCTTCTAATTTTCATACCTTCTGGATGCATGGTATATCTCAGTAACAGAATTGTGACAGAGTTTATCATTACAGGTCATAAAATTAAGGACTCAAATAACATTTAACTTCTTGAACTATCTGTAGCTCAAGATTTCCTCTGCAGGGGGAAGTCTGAGACCCAATTTTTCCTTTAATTTCACCACCATCTTTAAGTAGTCTTTCTGGATAGAACAAGCACAAATTTTGAAATGACACATCCTTTTCAGGTGTATATATTGTCTATATATATTACTGAAATATAATTTTGCACCCTGTAACAGTGTTATGTCTCTGTGTTTCATCTGGAAATCTAATTTTTGGATCCTTCTATGGCGAATAATGTCATCAGTCTTGATCCTACTGATCAAGAAAAGAAGACTATTTATTGTGAGTCATTAAATGGTCTCTATTTCTACATTTCAGTTATTAAAAATGGTATTTTATTTTTTTTATCAAACATCACTGATCCACTGTGATATTTGTGAGCCAGGAAACATTTCTTTGTATTGGTCTAGTATTTTCTATAGACTTTTAGCTGACAAAGGAAAGAATAATATAATTGTGAAGGAAAATCTTCAAATACAATGCCTTTCAGTAAATACTATATGTAAAAAAACCCAAACCCTCTGTTAGGCTTGATATTTTATTTGCTCTATAATAAATAACTGGAATGATATGCTGATGATATATTATGATATATTAATCCATGTTGTTATTCAATTAGTTTTCTTCTTTTCATAACTGGCAAATATTCATGGTTTAGTTCTCATTGATTCCTCTTCCTATGTTATCACATATGTTATAATATCAGTGTACTGAAGTCATGTAGTCTAGCCTGTTATCTTATGTGGACCTTTTTGATATATGCTTTTTTGTAACATATGGTGTCTTTGGCTGTCTGCACATCAAGGGGAGCATTTTTTTTGTGGCTGCTATCCTAACAATTCCATTTATAGTTTGTCATATCTTGATGCTATTCAAATTTACATATAATAATTAGTATTGTTTACATTGACTAGAGCATGCATCTGCTCCTGAAAATAAATATGCTTCAGTTTTATTTTACTGTTTACTCTCATTATAATGATGATCCATTGCCAGTAACTAGATTATTGTTTACTGCAAGACCTGAACTGAGCAGTAGTCATCTGCCTTCAACAGCATCTGCATGCACCTGCCATCTGCTCTTCTCATGTGGTCATAAAGGATCTTTTCTAAAATATTTTCTGCTTACCATTTGAGTACTGTGTAAGATTTCTTTATATTTGCTATTAAATAAATTAATGAGCTTCTTGTATCTAGAACTAAGAAGACATAAAACACAATGTTCTTTTCATTAAATATTTTCATAAGCTCAGGAAAGATTACTTTTCAGAACTGCTCTAGCATTTTTGTTTAAACTGTCATAACAAAAGTTTGCTGTGAGAGATTTCAATAAAAAGCCAAAGCTTTCTGTCAGCTTTGAATTCATTATAGCATAAGTAAAATTATCAAATTTTGTGTTCACATCAATCACTTATGAGATACATAATATTATTTTTAAATTATTGATGCATCTTAATCTTTTAAAAAGTCAACACATTTTAAAAACAAAGTTAAGTAGGTTTGGCTACATTTTCTATTGAATAAATGGATAAAATATGGACAATTTAACATATCACTCTATTAAGATTAAGGATGGATTCTGAGGAATTTAATTTTATGTTATTTAAGTGCTTATCCTTTCTAAGTCTAGACAATTTTCATCAGAATAGCTGATGATTGATCTAGCCTGCATGTAAGGCTGTGAGGAACTGAAAAGATAAAAAATGGCCACTTAATTCATGCACTGAACTAGTAATTTAGATAAGCTGTGCTGATTTCCTCAAGTTGAATCTATATGTTCACATGAGCTTTCAATCAACACACATAATATCAGAGTAAAAATACTATTTCTCTTAAGACTTCTTAATTAACCGTAACAAGTAATTTGAAAAGTGAAGATTCTTCAATTTTAGCATAAATATTACAACAAAGGAAAAATATGAGAAAATTAAGGGTTTATAATGATGCTTTATAGAGACAAATCAGTATTAACATTATTTTCAGGAGGAAAAGCTAATATTTTGCTGATAAGCCATAATTTTCTGCTTAATAATTGTCTTTTAAGGAACAGCCACATTTTATTAAAATGCCTAATTAACTCACTTTACTGCTGTGCTAATACTGAAAGAAGCACACTAATTGAATATTGATAGTACAAATCTTTAATAAAAGAAAAAAAAGGTAAATAATATGTTCCCTATACTGCACAGTAGCAATTTAAATGGAAATGTACAATACAAAAAAAAAAACAAAAAAAAAAAACAAAAAGGACTTCCATCAATGGAAATCAGGATTATAGTTATTCTGGGAAAGCATGCATTATGAAAAGGGCATTTTTTGTTCCAGTAGCCAGTCACCCAAAACAAACACAAACTATCAGGGAAATGTCAGTTCTGTGAAAATAGAGGTTAAAATCTTGTTCATTGAGTTTACTATGGCACATTTCAACCAAGGTCATTTTTCTAGAAGTGAGCATTCAAAAGGAGTAATTTCTGCAAATATAATTTCCTGAGTCTTATTTCCTTTTGTAACAATTGCAAAACTCCCCGGTACTCTTGAGTAAAATTGAGTCTTTGGATTTTTGAAGAACAGAGCCCATTCTCTAAACATATAGCATATGGACATGGTGTATAACTAACTGAGATCACATTAATATCAATGGCAACTTTTTAAATAAAATTTGGAAGGCATAATGAACAGTGTAGAGCCCAGGGTGGGCACCAGGCACACATTATGTAATGACCTGGAATTTGGAATGATGGAAATTATTGCTGAGAAAAACACAAGACAACCACACTAAAATAAAAATAAATAAATTCATAAATATTTTTCCTTTGCTTTTACTATAGTCAGGAATGTGTTAAGCTTGTGGATGGATGTATTTTGTAGCCCAATGATAATTCATACTAAGGAAAAAAAACTTTACATGCTGATTCAGGGCTTACGTGAGTAATAAATTGGAACTGTTCTGTACTTTTTTTTCCACTAAGAAGTTATTGACATTCTAAATAGCCTTTTTTTTTTCTTTACACAAGACTGACATCCAAATTTTGCATCCAGCTAGATATTTGAAAACTACTATTATATTCATAGCTTGATAACCTTACTTCCCTTTGACATTTCTAATTTATAACACAGGCAGTCATCTAAATAATTCAGATTGAATGTTTGCACTTGCAAAGTAAAGAAAGTTGAAAGACTATGAATGAAAAACCTACAGGCATTTTCTAGTACCTTCTAATCAGGCTGGTGGAAGGCGGAGGGGAAAGACAGATACTAAAATACAATTTGCATATATTAAACAGATTAAGTGTATTGATTGAATAGAAAATTCTGATCTTTAGCATTAGTTGTGTCACCATATAAAGTTATTAACCTGTGATATGAAATCACTATTCTTTTTTTTTTCTTTTTTCCCCTGTTTTATTTCCTTCACTCTTCATTTAACCAGGGTGCCCACTGATGTGAAGACTTTGTTTTCTGTGAATTAAAGCAGCAATTGATTCCATCAACCTGAATTTATGATGAGATTTTGTTTTGACAATTGACGGAGGGCAAGAGAGGGTGGTGGACAGAGGGCAGTTCTCTATAGTAGTGGATTTATCAGGCAGGAAATTAATTGAATAAATAAAGAAAAGCTTTTTCTTATGCTGAAAGTCCATGAAAAGGTTTGGTCAAAAGCTTGACCGTAATATATATATTAATTATCAATATTTTTTTTGGAGAAAAAAAGAACTAAGAACTTACAAGAAATGCATAGTGTGCAAGTTTGCAAACTTTTTTTAGCGAATAAGTTGCATTCTCAGTTTTGTACTTTCTTTAAAGCAGCACAACCTTTATGTTAGCCATTAGGAAAATAATGTGGAAAAGACTTGCATGAGATGTAAACAAAAAGAAATAGATTACATCTGGAAAAAACTTGCTACATGGGCCAAGAGCTTTCAGATCACTTAAATGGTCAAATCTATCACCTTTTTTTTCATCTCTTTTCTTTTGGTTAACACATAGGCAAGAGGCTTTTCAGCTCTTTAGCTTTTAGATTCCAGAGTTGAAAAATGAGCTGAGTGCTTTCTGTCCTGTCATCAGCAGGAAATTAGATGATGGATTAAGGAAAGCATACCTGAATAGATTTCATATGCTTATAGTTATGGCTACCAAAATGTAACATGGTCTCCATATTCTGTCTGAGCTGCATTGCAGATGGCACCACATTTTAAAATGAGCACAGACTTCAGAACAATAAATGGCTATAAATGGCTAGAGGTTTTTAGGAACTCAAGGCACAGTCTCTACTGATCTTTTTATGGTGAGGCAAGATGATGCATATTTCAACACTTGCTTAAATGCAGTTGATGTACGTTCTGAAATTAGATAAGAAGACCTATTTCGTTTGGATAGTCCTACTTGTAACATAGATTAAACTTGTCTAGTTTTTGTTCTGTTTCAATAGCTAAGGTCTTTTCTTAAACATTCACAACTTGTGTGTGTGTGTGTGTGTGTGTATTTTTCTTAAACACATGTAGCATGTAGTAGTGTCACCAGAATGTGACAATGTAGCAGCGGTGTTCTCACTAATAATGCAGAGGTAACAATTTGGACAAACATAGAAAATGAATGAAAATATTCAAAGGTGCAGTTTCATGTATGAATAATATAAATTTAGCTCTTGGGCTATAATATTGTATCAGCATATTGAAGGGTCTCAGTGGGCAGGTTTTTGGCTATCACACACACTTAAATACTGGAGTTTATAGTCTTTATAAATACATATATAAACTTTATAAATATATACAAACACTTTCTGTATATGTACATAAATATATACATTTACACATATGCATGGATTTTTTCCTTTTTACTTTTTAATAAGAAGTTTTATGAATGGGAATGTACTGTATATATGTCTCTTTAAAATTAATATGAGCGTCAAATGTGTGAAGTAAACAATGACTCAAAATTAGGGTTGCTGGAATATTTGGTTTTGGTTTTATTTTTGTTTTGTAATTGACAAAGATCAACTAAATACCAAATTACATGCTGTCTATAGCAGAGTGCCATATAATTACTGTCAGGAGTGACACCACTCTGCCTGCTGTGGGAGAAGGCTGGCTTTTACGTTTATTTCTTTTTCCTTTCCTTTATTCTGCTATAATAGCTGTGTTTACATATTAAACTGCAAGACTAACTGATTAAGTTGTTATAGTTGATATTGCCTTTTTCCTAGCTAAATGTTTTGGATTAGCTGGACTGCTGGCTTTTTTAGTCTTTAGGTAGCAGAAAGAGCAACAACAAAAGCCCAACTCTATTTCTAGTGTCGCTCAAGTATATTTGCATCATATCGTTGAAACAGATTTTTGCATTTATTGTATTGTTTTGTCAATGATAGAGTAGATTACATGTACCTTAACTTACTTCTGCTCTTGCCTTCACCTAATGGCATGGCTTGTACTCTGTAAAAAATTTGTAATTGCTCATTTGAATTTGCAATTTTCAGTAATCAGTCAGTCTGCTAACTTCCTGGTACAAAGATTAGAGATAAGCCCTTTTAAGAAAGTCCATTGAACAAAGATAGGATTTATTTGAGAGTCTGTAGACGCATAAATAAAATCTATGAAAAAAGTTAATTGTATTCAAGCTTGCAAAAAGCATTTTGAATGAACTTCATTACAGAACATAAATAACATGGGGTTGAACAAAAGTTGAAAATAGTTATAGCTACTCTACAAAAGAAAGCAACATTGTAATTAAGCAACTTAGGAAGTTACTTAAAGAATAAGCTAGAAAAAGATATGCTTAAGTTGTGTTTTACTGTGTCCTTTACACATTGCAAAATGGATTCATAGTCACAAAACATAAACATCCCCAGGGCACATTGCCTATGTCTGATGGAAGATTAGGTTGAATGGGAAGATGATAAATACTTCAGAAAGGTGAGAGTACAAAGAAGAGGATTTTTGGTGTTTTGATAGATCAAACTTTGACTGAACTCACCAACATAAGAGTACTTATGGGTATAGTCTTGTCAATTTGTATAAACAATAATGGAACAATACCTGAAATAATCTGATTTTTTTTCTCTTCAAAATGTCTACTTCTCTTATAAAATATAGCTATGTATAAGGTGCTATCACTAGTATAATTTTATTTGAAAATGAATCTGAATGTTTGTATCTCAGGTTTCGGAGACAATCACAGCATGATTGAGGTTTATATTTTTTAACTTAGCAATTCATTTAAGTAAGTAAACAATTCACTTTCTTGAAATATGAGAACTATGTGAGATTCTGTTTTTAATTTATGTAAAAATGCAGATGATGCTGTCCATTATAAACTGTGAAATAACTGTCAGAATGTATTCTATGAAATCTTAAAAGAGTCAGAGTGCTAAATGTCCAAGTTTCTAAAACTGATATCTTTCCCTTCATATACGTAAAATTTGAAGGTAGATTAAGATGTGAGCTGAAGATATGGAGAATCAATACTACATAAATTATGCTCTTAAAATGTAGATATTCACAAAAAGTGATATTAGTCAATTGGTACTATCACCACTAACCTACCACCTCCATGTAAATCAAGTGGACAGGATAGAGTAGGAGCCTAATTCCAAGGGTGTAAAATTTGTTTTGTTTGTCTCTGTTTACTATTAAGGGATTCTCTTGGAACAGGTTTGCCTGGTTAGACTAAAGGCACATTCTGGTATTAAGCCTCCCAAATATAATCTACACTTTCCTAGCCTGATTGGAGTTTTGGACTTTGTTTTTGTTTGTAACTTCTCTGTGCACCTATATGTATGAACCTTTCATTAATGGCAAAGGAGTAACAAACTTTTGCCAGACAGTTTTTCATCCACGTGGTTTGAATGAGAGTCAGTTCATAGTTAAGGACCATATTAGCACACTGTATAATACAGGGATTACAAACCACGTCTCAATTAATTAGTTAGGAAAATTTGCACCTCTTTCTAAAGAAAACCAGTTTAAGATAATAAAACTCTTGGCACATTCATAAAATTAATTCTTGTGCTGTTTGTTAAAACAAGCACCTACTTAAATACTTTTTCAAGATATTTTCAATTAAAAGAGCAGATATTTCACATGTGCTGTATGCAACGCAAGTGGTGACAGAGATACTTCAGTCAAAGATAAAGGGAAAAATTATATTTTCAGTGTCCTGAAAGTTTACAAGACAAATATTTATTTCAATAATGTGAACATGAATAAGCAAGGTATATTAGCTAAAACATTCTCTTAGCAAATAGAGATCAGACTTTGACATATGAAAGTAGACCAGGATGGGTTCAGTTTTTAGCATCTAAAAAATTAAAAGAAGTTTATTTGATAGTAATATATAAGTTTGAACTTTTAGAGACTCTTAAAATAGTGGGTATAAAAGAATCTGTAAGAATGAGATATTCCTTTTCAGAAGAAATAATTTAAAACTTATTCTTTTCTAATATTACAAAATTGCTTTTTTAAAATATTGTCTAAAAATACCAAAGGAATTTTAATGAAATGAAAAAATATTTTTATTGTTATGATGCAATAAAATTAACCAGATTTAAATACATATTCTTTTTTAAAAAAAGAAATTGAGACCATATATTTGATTTCTAGGTGGTACTGTTCTAAATGAAAACTTCTTGAAACATATCATTTAATATTATTAAATAAAAAGGGCAAGTATCCAAATATTTGCATCTAGTAATTACTTGCATCTTTTCTGTTTAGATCTTGCCCTTTGTAATTCTGCATGAGATCTGGAATTATCTCAGGGACTAATGAAGGGCAAAACGCTCTGGCAGGAATGTGTTGATATGACAAGTATTACTTATTTTTACCACAAAAACCATTTTAGTTTCTTGCCTGCAGTATTTGCCATAGGACTGTTGACTACTCCTGATTATCCTAGATTGTCTGAGTGAAATGAGATATTTATTCACTTGTTGGCTCAGAATCTCCAGCAGTGTTTTGCTTCTCCAAAATTGGCATTAGTATTGCCCATTGGCTTTGATAATTAAATTGTACACCTGTTCAAAAATAAGTAGCAGATTGTTAATGATTCTTGGCCATCACACTGTCAGTTGTTTTCCAACAATATTTCTCTTCAAATTATCAGAACATTTTTGTATTCCTTTAATTGTGACATGAACTATTCCAAGTCTTCCATGGCAATATGTGGATAAATCCTAAAATACCTGTCTTTTAAATCAGTTATGTGTTAGTTGCAATGTGGAAGGAGGTTTCAAAAGTTTGTTTGTTTTTGAATCAATCTTAATAAGATAGATATTATTCATTTCAGAGTTCTTTTTCTATCGGTATTTAAAATGAATGAAATCTGTAGGGGCTAAAGTAAATGTATCTCAGCAAATTTCTGAGAATACTTCTTTTAAAAAAATAAGTTTATTGTCTAAATTATATTCACAATTGTATGTTATTGATTAGCTATGAAGAAATTAATTAATAAATGTCATTACATCTTAGCGTTTTTTCCGTAATAGATATGATCATACAATGGAACTGTTAATATGGTAGAGCTCTATGATCAATATTTTTTTGTGTATTCCCCTACTAACTGTGTGAGTGCAAGATGTAGGTGCTTTGTGTAGACCTTTATTCCAAGTCTGGAATTCCAAGGTTCACAGAATCATAGAATGCTTAAGGTTGGAAGGAACCTCAGAGGTCATCTAGTCCAATTCCCCTGCACACGCAGGGTCACCTAGAGTAGGTGGCACAGGGCTAAAGTTTTGGTGCACACATTAATTGTGGAAGGAGAAAACAAGTGTAAAATTGGCCAGTAGTGTATATTAAAATCTTTCTTTGCTTTCATTATCTTATTATTATATTCTAATCCTTACATTTTTAGAGATTAGGAGGGCAGAAAGCAGAATTATTGAGCACTTTCTGAATATAACACCAAGTATAGTGTCACCATGAGTACATATCTCAGCTCCATGTGCAGCTTAAGTGCAGTTTTAGCCAAGCAAGCACAGCATTCTTCTATTTTCATTTTCATGCTAGTTCCTGTATTTTGAAATTACTGTCAGATTCTTTTGAAATGCAATCCCTCCTCTTATGCACAGCTACCATTTTTTACCTTGCAGTCTGGGCAATGTCAAGGGCCATAACCAGGGCGCCTCCATTCCAGACTGCCATCTGCTCCGTGCTCTGAAATGGGCTCCTGCATCTGGCACCAGGGCTACTTCCCTGGACTGAGCCTCCTTCTCACCTCACAGCGCTAGCACCATTAAAGGGGCATTACATCCAATTTGTGGTGTGTTTGTGATATATTCTCATAGTTACGGCTCACACTGCACATCTGCTCTATGGCCAAAGGCAAAATGATGAAACAGACTGTGTGAGAAAAGCACAGCAAAGAGCTCTCTCTCTCTCCCTTCACCTCATTTATGCACCCAGACTGACTCCTGCACACGTAAAGATCGCCCAGGAGCCTTGCTGTGCTCCACAGGAAGCAAGTCCTACCACTTTCTTCATTCTTCAATTTTGTTAGCATCTATACTGATTTTCTTTGTAGGGTTTATGATTGAACTCGATGATCTTGAAGGCCTTTTCCAACCATAACAATGCTATGATCTGCCTCAAGATGCCCCAAGTTTTGATAGGAAAATACATTTTTCAAACTGTAAACGTTTTTATACCATATCCATGTCCATTATTTACAGCATCACTGTGACAGAAGAACAGCCTGAGCATCTATCTCCCTGTCATAAGCCCAGTGGTCAGGCTTATATGATCTGATGCAGCATTAGTCTGGAGCTGTGCTAAGAATCCCTAATGATCATGGGGAGAGACACATATATGTAGAGCTGTAGGATATGGAGTTCCAATTTTGTCTGTTGAATGGAAGTTAATTTGCTTCTGTATCTCATTTATCTTATGTTATGTCACAATGAATATGTTCCCATCTTTGAGGCTAAAGCTTCTAGAAAGTAAGAAAATTCCCAATGAGAGATAATTGTCTTCCAATTTTTCCCATGCTACCCTATGCACCACAATTTATCCATATGCCAGGCGTTTTGTTTCTCTTCCTTGTTGCTCTCTCTGCTATATTAATGTGGCCATAGTGCCTGCATTTTAATTTGTTCCATGTGTGCTGTGTCTCTTGAACTGTGCTAAGTGAAGCCTGTGAACTCGCATCAAATCCTATTCCCTTTCCTCTCATGATTGTGCAATTTTTGCATAAAAACATTATGTGCCGAGCTGTCACTCTGCAGAGTCTGTACTATTTGTACTGTACTTTGCAGTTTGTACTGCAATCATTTGCCCTGCAACTAATCCTGCCTTTAAAACTTCAAATACTGGCTTCAATGCCAGCAGTCTCAGCTTTCCAACACATATATTTCACTATTTGACTTCTTTTCTTAAGAAAAAAAAAAAAGAAAAAAAAAGAGAGAACTTCCCACATGACTATGTCATGACAATTTTGTTGTAAGTTCATTGCACTGGTTCAACAACATTATTGCTCCTAGGTTGTGGGAATAAAGTTTGGCAGCAGAGTCTGATGATTCATTATTTGATTTCTTCCACTTCACACTGGGTGCACAGAAGAGCTTTGTCCCCTTTGCCCTATTCCTCAACCACCATCTCACCTGGCCTCTGTTAGGGTGTTTTTGTTCTACTATCGTTATGATGTGCAAATGTTTTTCTGAGGCTGGAGATTCCTCTTTGAAAGCACTCAGGCAGTTCCATCACACCCTTCCAATGTGTTTCTTAGATGGTCTTATCCATGATCCTTTTTTCTATATTGTGTCTTTCCACAGAGCAAACATTAACTCCAAGTTCCTCACACTTTCTGTGAAAATTTTGTAAAACAAAATAGCATCCAGTTGATATGACATTAACAATTGTAAATAGAATTGAAATGACTACAGCTAGTGTTTGAAAAATAAATATTTTTATTTTTCTTATACTTCCTCTGAAATTTTCCTTTCTACAGGTAGGGGTCTTTCGGTCTTTTGTTTAAGCTGCAGGCAAACTGCTATAACCAGTGTTAATAATAATAATAATAATAATAATATCTCTGCAAAGAAATCTCTGCAAAAAAGATCTCTGTGAAGATCTTCTGGGATGAAGACAAACAAAGAAAATAATCCTTTCTTCCTGCCATTTCAGGCAAAAGAAATAAAGAACATGAAATAAAATGAATTTTCTCCCACAACTTTTTCTTTATTGTCTTCAGACCCTTTATTCCAATTATCCTGAACTTTTTTTTATATATTAATTAGTATTGAATGCATTAGTGATGAAAAAGGCATTGTTTTCCATTTTCAGAATTTTGTGGATTTGCTTTGATTTCAACTTATGTGATAGTTACTATCACTTGGAACTCAACAAGTGTGAGTAGTGGATGTAGTCTGGAGCTGCTGAAGCGTCTGCATTAAAAATAGAAGCTAGAAGAGTTGTAGAAACATTAGAGAATGGCTTAAGAACTCGAATGTTAGCACAGCTGTACAACAGAAGATTCAAATGAACAAGGAGCAAAATAATAATAAGAACCAGGAAATTTTTTTAGTAGCAAAGCCTCAGTATCATGAATGCAAAAATCATTTTTTGGAACATGTTCAGATCAATATAGAAGTAAAGAGTAAAAGTGTATTATATAATACTCTTCACAGAGTTTCTAGTAACTTAATGACATCTAACTTGTGCTGTAAGCAGCAGATGCAGGGGTTATAGTTTATAGGCTCACATTGCCAGGAAGAAGGTTTCAAGCCTGTGGCACTGCTGATGCTGAAGGATAAACTGTCAAATATAGAAGCAAGACTGTAAAGAGTTTGGACACTTGCATGAACAACAATACTGAGTCAGCATACACAAACAAAGGATACCTAAAGCTCCTAAATCAAGGATGAAGGCAAATATTGAACATTATTTCTTATGCAGGTAGATTATTTGCAGTCAGTCCACTATAGGGATCATGTGACACGGCTGATGCAATCTGAAGGGCACAGGAGAAATGTCCCCCAGTAAGATATACTCTTTTAATCAACACAGACGATCGTAGAGCCATTGCAGGGCATGAAGAAAGCTGCTCTTCCAAGAACAAAATCACTTTTGGAGGAGAATTAATGGTGTCATTATACATTCTTAATAGGCAAAATATTAATCCTTCAGGTTAGTTTGTTTTTATGATATTTCATATACATAAATATTTATATACACGAAAGTGTATTGATTTCAGAATACCAGTGCATTCTAAATTTTTGAAATAATAGTGCTTGAGCTTCTGTCTAAATTATGACTGTCTATAGAATTCAACTGAAACTGTTGATACTGAATAAAAAATTCTATCTATAACTATGCAAATGTAATTGTATTGTTTGTTCTAAATACAAGGAAGCTGATGTTTGCAAGAGATGTGTTATACAAGATATTTGCTTAAAATGTATGTCTTAAGTATTTAATGGATACAGTTGGCAAATATTTAAGGCATTTGATAAAAAAGTTACCTTTGAATAATGAAAAAACATTCATGGATATTTCAGTCACACCTGCAATTGTGAAAACCTGAAAGTTGCAATGCTCAGAGGATAGAAACCTTATGTCTTTTTCTTGAATTAGTTTTAACTATTTTATTAATGTGGCGTTAATTTTAATTCAGTAACTGTACTGATACTTTTAGCCAGTGAGCATCCGCCTTCCCATCCCAGCATGCACACTCTGCAGGCACCTGTGCAGGCCCTGAAAATCCTTCCTATTGCGGTGTGTGCTTCCTCTCACACAGTGCAGTGGTGCTGGGCTTCATGCCAGTATTAGTGCCATCTTTTTGCATTCAGTGCAAAAAGAAAATAAGCCTCAGAGAGTCAAAAGGATACAGAGTTACCACTGCTGGCAGTACCCACTGGTCCACCGGTAACAACCATCCTGTTTCAAATGATATAAATTTATTCTTGCATCAATCAACTAGAACTATGGAAAGCCATATTATTTGATAATATCTCCTACAAGCATAGTCCTGGAACTAAAGCTCAGAGATGTCATTTTAGTATAGGGGCTCAACTGTTTTCAAGTGCTTCTGTTATTAACATTAGATCTCAAGTCTTCAACAATGCCACTTGTCTTTTAGGTAGCATGTGATAACTACAATCCATATGTTTGCCTGTTACTAATTGACAAAGGTGAATAATGAGTGTGTACATGCAGCACAGATATGTACCAACATTGTTCTGCAAAGCCCTGTAGCTATCTGGTATCCTCGTGGATATCTTCTGAAAAAATGGTAATTGCATAAGAAATCTTAAAATAGTTTTTGTTTTTTGGTTTTCTGGAAGAGCCCAGTTTTATATGTTTTTGCTTAGTACTACCTCTACCTCTGTAGTTTATTCTGAAGCTTAGGTAAAGAGTCTAACCAATGCCTTCTCAATGTCCGTTGTTCATTTAAATTGCTGCAACAGCATTACTACACTGAACTAAAATCTAGAGGAAAAGGAAAGCCAAATCATGCCATACTTCTGCACCGTGGTGCTCTTCCTCGAATACATATCGTCATGTTTAACTGATTCTTTCGATTGAAGGTTCAGCAGCTTAACAAGTTAACATTGCATAATTTTGATTACCCCAGTCTTTCAGTCTCATCTTGGACTCCAGACTCATGATCCAGCTGTCCTTTGACACTGTTTTCTTGCAAGCTGTTGGGCTGGGGTATTTCCCATGTAGTTGCAGACACTAGACAGTGACTGAAAAGAAGGAAACCAATTGAACCAAACCAAACAGAACTAAAATGAATTTGAACGGTACTCAAAAGCACGCTATGATACAATATGACCATAAATGTGCATGGAAGAATATATTTCAAAGTGCAGGTTTGCTTTTAGACCAGAATCAGGAAGAAAATGCTGAGCTTTCCCTTTCAAGATCAGTTTGTATCTATAGAAATCCATGAATCATTATTGCCATTATCTCAGTGCTTTCCTTCCTAATTTCATCAGTGACCATATAACTGTGACTTTTATTACACACTGGAAAGGATGTCATAGCTTCATGTCCTCCCCTCCTGCAAGTTACACAGGAAGGATGCCAAGATTTTTAGCTCCTTTAATCACTTTATACTTTAAGCCAGAGGAGGGCACAAAGGCTATTAAGAAACCTGCAGTTCTCTGAAATTAATGAAAAATACAGCTGTGAGAGGAGTACAGTTTTATTTCTGAGTTTAGCAGATTAGAAAGGAATGTCTGGTAACAAAGAGAATTGCATAAGTCTCCTGTTGACATCAGCAAAACTGTACTTAGAAATGTTGAAATGAGCTTCAGCAGGATGAATGACAGGCACATAGAGGCAGGAAAGGCAGATCTTGGTGGAAGTTTTCTTACAAATCGGCCTATCCTTAAAACAGATGATAGCACAAGACTTAGGTAAAATATCTTACAGTTATATTCATAAAGTCTGTAAATTTTTAAAAAGACTGTAGATATCGTAAAGACTATAAATTTTTCAGTTACTCAATCTAAATCCAAGTAAGATTTACACTTTGGTAACCTTCATCTTATGTGTCCACTTTGCTCCTCATGCAGGTTTGAAAGCTGAGAAGCTTATTACAGGTCTCTGTTTGTCCAGGTCTTTGAGATGAGTCATCTCTTTTTTTGAGCAGGCATTTCATAAGCCACTTTTGTGCAAATTATTTCCAAGCATGTAATCTAATGACAAAATTCTTTTTGTCCCTCATTTTTTGCTTTTCTGATGTTTGTTTATAGCTACACAAGGAGATGTTGTGTGAGTATTAATGGATATTCAGAAGAAGGTCAGCGGAGTTCCCTTCATTTCGGACTTCCAAGAAGTATAGCCACACTGGCCTCCTTACTAGATGGATAAGGCAAACATTAGTCTTAGATCAATGATCTGTGTGAAATTATAGCTTGTTTCTCTGCATTTAAGCCTTCTATATGAAAGTTTCATTGTTTGTTTCAGCTTCAGAAATTTATTGAACTGTTCAGGCCAGTGATTCCATATTAGACATGACACTTTGACATCTTGCAATCACAGGCATTTTGACATTTTTCTGTAAGTTAACCAATGAAAAAATAATGAAGGCAGATATGCTTCATATACATACACATTTTTTTATTATTTACAAATGATTAAGTTATTTGTGTATCTGTAAAATCACTAATATTTTAAATTACATTCAATATGTGATTTTTTGTTTGTTTTGTGCAAATTCCTGCTCAATAGAAAAAACTCATTTTTTTCCATGGATTTGACTTTGTTCTGTGATTGTTATAAAGTTATGTAAGCACTGGGAATCATTGTGAAAGCTAATGTGAAGTAATGGATGACTTTGTTAAATACTGGATTCAAAAAAGGCAGAGTATCGCCGTAATTGTTTTAAAAATGCATCATTGATCTTTACTAAAATTGTTCTGTCACCAAACACAAATACCATTTGTAGAATGATTAATGGAATTATTAGCCTCATAATTAAATAGTCAAATGCTCCACTGCTAATAATAAAAATTCTATTTTTAAAATATAAGCTTACATAATATTTTTAAAAGATCCACACTGGTTAGATATAAGATATGAAAGATGTTTCTTTTTACAAATCATTTCAAATTTCAACTTTTCTGAACATATCACATTAGGTGACCTTATATTGAATATAACATCAAGGTTCAGATTATCTAATTGTCTTCAGTAAGAGTTTTAGAATATTTTGTGTAGACAACTATGTATTTTCTGGTTGTAAAGATCCTTCCATAGACAATTTGTCATGATGGCTTTATGTCAGTAGCTCTTTTCTTTATTCCTGAGAGCTCTAATTGAATTTTTAGATGTGTTTATCACTTCTCAGCACATATTTCATATGTGTTTTATTCTGAAAACCAAAAGACTTTTAGAATTTACATAGTAATGTGTAGCATTTTTATGAGATAGCTTCTTTCAACAGTATTTTCCAAAAGTTTAAGTCTTACCTTGCACACAGTTTATTAGGGGTAGCATGTTTGTCATCCATTTGCCCCATACTTAAAAGCATTGTGCTGTGATTTACATTTACTAACACATGAGTTTTA
>JAUBOD010001033.1:594301-611975 GCA_032353885.1 Nothura maculosa | reverse complement strand
TGAGCCCTAAAGTTCAGAGGGAGTGGCCTTAGCAGGAAAGACAGAGGCAAAGAAGGCATTTAGTAACTCTGCCTTCTCGGCATCCTCCGTACCAAGGACCCCTCCCTGTTCAGCAGCCCACTAACATTTTCCCTCGTCTTCCTCTTGCTGCTAACATATTTATAGAAACCCTTCCTGTTGTCCCTGACATCCCTCGCCAACTCTAATTCCACCTGGGCCTTCCTCATTTTGCATCTGCATTCTCTGGCAATGTGCCTGTATTCTTCCCACGTGGCCTGGCCCTTCTTCCACAAGCTGTACATTCTTTTTTTTCGTTAACTTTGCCCAGGAACTCCTTGCCCATCCATACAGGTCTCCTGCCCCACTTACTCGATTACTTTCTTGTGGTAATGCACCAACCCTGAGCTTGAAATAAGTGGTGCTTGAGTATTAGCCGACTCTACTGGACTCCCTTTCCTTCTAGGACCCTGCAATTGCAATTGCAATTTCCTTGCAATTTCATTCAACCTTAGCATAATTATGCTAGATAAAATGTTACATTTTTTCTCTGGAGTTTATAACTGAAAATACATGTCAGACACATATCAAATATTTAATAGATACATATTTTATTCAAAATCGAATGACTTCAGCAAGAATGGTTGAGAGAAACTCATTTCAGAATAGCACTCATCTTGGTAAGTATTGCCTTTTATCTGTGAGGTAATTAGAAAGCAGAAGAATCATTTTGCAAAATGCTAGAATGTGTTTTCTTCTGTTGTGTTGTGCTGCCCTGCACTATGTTCTATTCTACATTCTAACTGATTAATTTAACTACTGAAATAACAATAACTGCAGCACATTTCTGAATCTATTTTTTTTTGCTTTCATATGTTCCTATATATTGAATTTTAGGATGAACATTAAAAACCATGTTCAATGACAATATTCTCCTCTCTTTTTGGAAGAAAAAAGTTCAAAAATTTTATTTTTGCTTTGAAGTACACTTGTCTCAGTTTGGCTATCAAACTGGAAAAATTATTATGTTCCTGAGTAAATAAGGAGAACATTTGAGCATTTTGAGCTTTTCACTGATTACTATAGAGTCTTTCTACTGCTGCTTTTGTCTTACTTGTAAAAAAATTATTCTCTTTGTAGGCCATTTTTAATGCGTTAATTTTTAAAAACTAAAAAATTTTGCAAAGAATTGCCCTCCTATATGCTTTTGTTCAAAAATAGTATGTAATAAAAATACATTTTTAGTGTACATTTAATTTTTACTATTCAGTATATGTTCAGCCAGGTGCCATGTACCTTACATATTTTAACTGTCTTGGGTTATTTCTACTAAAGCAGTAATAAAATTTGAAAGCCTTTTCTGTCTGGACCAGAAAGCGGGAGAATATTTGCTTATAGTATTCTAGATATCTATATATCTCCATGCGAGTGGTAATGTTGCACACCTCTGTTTTCTTCATAATGTGAAAGAATCCTCCATGAATATGTAGCTAATCATTTTTCAAAACAAGTCTTATTTTTGCCCTATGTTATGTAGAGCTACAGTATTGGAAAGTAGTTTCCAGTATGCAAGGTAAGCAAATTAACTCACAAAATCCATGCAATTTCCATATATTTATTTTGGGATTACTTCTTAAAATACTTTATATATAGTTTGAATAGATATTTGCTTTGCTTTAGATTGTTACACTTACATTCCCACGACATTTCCATTCCATGGTCGATGGGAAGATTGATATAGAAAACAAATCTTTCAGTGAATCTTCACAGTGTATCGTATTTAAAAAATAATAGACTTTTTTTTTTCTACTGATATCTTCATTTATCCTAGGAATTCCAGGAGAATAATGTTACAGAGGAAAAAAAAGACATGAGATGAAATATTCAAAGTGTATTTCGATGTAGGAACTAAGGAAGGAAAAACCTATTTTTGCCATGTGCAACCTCCCTTCAATTATAATAATTATAGTATTTTCCTTCTACAGATCACAACAAAATAATATTTGCCTTTACTTTTGATAACTAAATAATAGTACTTTAAATTCTGTATCGTGACTATGATTCTTTTTGTGAAGAACACAAAGGCTGCATATGTTGCTGTGATAATACCACTACTAGAGCATTTTAAATGCAACTGCTATATTGAAAAAAAAGAAAGGCAAAAAAAGCTGTCTCAGTTTTGTGGAAAATCAAAAAATAGGAGGGAAAAATGGAATCAAATTTCTAATATTTCTTTTGTTTCAGAAGAAACTGTACAATAATATTTTAAATGTTTTATTGTTGATTCTACACTTCAGGCCTCCCAAACGTCTCAGTAAGGTGAAGTTTTTTCTTTCAAAGTCCAAAGACTGTAGTTCTCAATTTCTAGAAGCCTATGTACCATCTTAATCATTTATGAACCACTGATAGGAAAGTTAGACTGAATTTTCCATGACTTTTCCAGAAACTCAAAGGTCTTCTTTATCTGTATTGTAGTATTCAGGATCTATTTTCAAATTAATCTATGATGTACTATATGTAGTTTATTTTGTCTTTAAAGTCAACAACATTCATGCTTTCTATTATGAATGTTTCATTATTCTTGTTAAATATATCAAAACAAGTAATAAATGCATCTTTATGCACTGCTCAGTTCTTCCTCTAATAACAGACTGCATTATTATTCTTCATAGTGCAACATACTACTTGGAAAATAAAATTTAACATAGTATTTACCTCTAGAAAAATATTGCATAATGTGATTAAATGCAACAAATATATTTTATATTCTCAAACGGAGCTGAAAAAAATAACTCTTTTTTATTTACTTCTATTAGATAATTAGAAAAAGTCAGAACGTCAGAGAAACAAGGGCTAGCTTGCTATACAAGTTACATGTGTCTCTATCTCTACATGTGTTGGTTTCTAAACAAGAATATTAGGAAAGAATAAGAAGCCAGTAAAAAGGATCGAAATATTACTCTGATTATGATGTTTAGAAAAAAAAATAAAAAAAGGCTTTACTATTACAGATTTTGCTCCCTTGAAGCTGATCTTAAAGGGAGAAAAACTGCTCCATTTTCCTTTACATCTAATGCACAGTATAACTCAAAGTCTTCTTTAATTGCCATTTTTTCAGGCCTGACTTCCCATGCTAAAACATTTCACCCATAGGAAAAGATATATTTGGCTGATGAAGACTTAACCATTTTCCTTGGACACAGCCCTGTGGGAGAGACAAAAAGAGGAAAGTCTGATTATTTTTTACTTCTAGCTCATTTTCAGAGAGTAAAAAATAGAGGCTACTGTTCAAAAGATGGTCTTTATTTCCTAAATATTTTTGCATTACACTTTTCTGAAACACTCCTGAGTGAGTATATTTTATTCAATTTGACAAAGAAAAACTGAATATAATATTTAAAAATAAAAGTTTCTTCTTTAGGTTGGCTTCTAATTCTAAGCCTTAATGTTATGGTATTAGGCTATTAGTTATCATTAATTAAGCAGTTACCACCTAAGCTATTAATTTCAATGCATGTCATAATAATGCAGAGCATTAAGTTGGAGACTGTATCAAGTATGTCCAGAGTGCTCACACATTACACAGGTTTTGTGTTTTTAGAAAAAAACAAAACAGAAAAAGCCTATTTTTTTTAAGGTGAAAATATTCTGATTTTGGCAGTACTACAAATTTTAACCCAGAGTGGGAAATATACAAATCACAACGAAATTTCATGCCCATATGTACAAAAGTCGGAAAATGGCATCTATTTTGCTGAATGAATATATGAGTGGCTAGTTCACTGTTTAGGTTCTTTCTTAACAGAAATTCTATAGAAGCAGCAATTCCATACTGTTTGTCTTTTTAAGGCATCTCTATGATTATGGAAAAGAAAAATACCTAAATCATTAGGCATTAAGCTTTAGCGTTATTGTTGGCTTAACCTTTTCACTGGAAGTTTCATTTATAATATATTTTGATATAATTAGGGAAAAAAAAAGATAAATGTTATTGCACCCAAGTACAAAATATTAATTTAAAAGTGATATCAGAATGCAAACTTCTGCCAATGCACATTACTCTGAGCATAATATTCTCTATGATCAGTATTTGTAATACCTTATTATAAAGGTATTTGTAATAATATTTGTAATAATATTTGTAATAATATTTGTAATAATATTTGTAATACCTTATTACAAATACTGATCAAATATGATCAGTATTTGTAATATTTAAATATAATGGAAGTTAAAAGAAAAATGTAAATATATATGAAGCAATATGAGCAAGTATAGTAAAAACAATTTCCCATAATATGATCATAGCAGAAATGTATTACCCTTTTCTTCCTCATATTACACAGAAAATTGGGACTGATGAGGTTAAATCTGCTTCCAACAAATTTCAGGCACTGTGTGGTGGAAAGCATGACCTTGAGAAAGAGAGTAGGATTAAAGAACATATTTTCCCAGTTCTATCTTGAATATATTTAGACTGTTTACCATTAGTCTTTTAAGAAAGAAGATCTTTTTGAAATACCAAAGGATATAATTTGTTTTCGTATAAATGATATTTCTCTTTTTTTCTTGTTTAACCCTTGCAAGGAATAATTACCATGCAATTAACATACAATTAACAAGGGTTAAACAAGGGTTTAACCCTTGCAAGGAATAATTACCATGCATATCTTACGTTTTTCAAAATTTGATATTAAAAATATCATTACGCACTTTTTAAAAAAATTCTGGCTTTTCTCAGAATCACAGAGAATCATGGTTGAGGTTGGAAGGGACCTCTACAGACCATCTAGTCCAACATTTTCAATTTCAGAAGTGACAACGTAAGTATACTGTGGATGTAATCTGTCAGATCTGTTAAGGGCAATAGAAAAAAAGATAATACTAGATTGATTCATTTTAGAACTTTACTGTGTAAAAGTCATCAAAAGCATCTCTGCTGACAGTGATTTCCACTAAAAAAAATACAGATATTTGGATCATTAAATATGCCTGAAAGATAAATTTGAACTAATTCTAATAATCACTTATTTTAAAAATGTTCCAGGTATATAGCCTGGAATATTATATATTTATAAATGTTTTTAATAAAATGTCACTTTTTGAAGCAGCTTTTTATTCACTGATTTTTATCATTATATAATATTTACATATATATATAATATAATTTTAAATCAGATGAAGAGGACTTGCTAATAGGTTTTCTTAAGTAATGGACTTTTGATCTATATTGCTTTATAGCTTCACTAATGGCTTTGGCACAAAGCCTGCAGTATGCTTATAAAAGTTGTTGACAAAACAAAGGGAATATACTCTACAAAAGAGAACTGGAATATCATACAGAAAGAAGCAGATTAAGTAATACAAATGGAAAGAACTGAGGTAGTACATAATCGGAATTTATGTATTCAGAGACTAATCACATTTCTCCTAAACCTTGTGACATAAGCAACTCAAAATTAAATTGTGAAGAAATCTACTAGCAGCTTTCAGAAACACTGTGCTATTACAGAGGAAATACTAAGGAGAGATAAATGCATTGTATGATACCATCTCTGGTATGCTACATGTGCTTCTGGTTGTAGAACTGCAATTGCCCCAGTAATTCTGATTGTGAGCATTCAAGAGAGTTTAATTCAAGCTGGAACTGTACAGAAAAGAGGGAGGACCTCATAGATTTTAAAAGTCTTTCTTGATTCTTGAGAAGATGATTTTATATGTTAACACTTTGAAATAAAATATCTGTATCTCTGTAGCCTGGGGTTAACTAATCCTGCCACCCTCATTTTCTCCATTAACTAATGTTATCACATCATCCAAATATATATTTTTCTAATATATTTTTAAATGACTAGAAACAAGATAACTTGTTGTTTTTCAGTCTAAAAGCAATCTAGGGCTGACTATATGAGAGACTTAGCCTAAGTGATTTTTATCTTCTACATCTTCATTCTATAGTTGTAAAGTACTTTCAACTCCACCTTGCATAACAGCAAGTTGATATTTTGCTTCTTAGAGAAAAAAAGGGAGAGTTAATTTATAGGTGTGAACAACACTTAGAATGATGCTCTCTGGGAGCTGTTCAATATATGCATATTCATTGAAATATTCTGCATGTTACTTACATAATAATGGCTGGACCTCAATCATCCATGAAGCAGATGATGATAGTCATAAACACCAACCTATGTGTTAGTCTCAGAATGTGCTTATCTCTTTCTTGACTCTTTCTATTCTCCCCACTCACAAAAAAACCAGATCTTGTTTTCTAAGTTATACAGCTTCCGTTTTAATAGAATCTTCTTTTTTTTGCATAATTCTAATAGTAATCATTCATATTATCTCCACTTTAAATAAGGGATTAGTCTATTTTTGGCACAGTTTCCCTTTCTTCACTAACAGAAAGGTATTTATCACAATAAATTAGAATATCGTACAACATTTTAGTACATCTTTAATACAAAGAAATCTCCAATATTTACCCTTCCCATTTGGCAACAATGTCAATGGTCAATTCAAAAATCTAAATTAATTTTCACACTTGCATTACTACAAGCATCATCCTCATACTTCAATATTCCTGATCTCTTCTACAGCAATAATTTTCATTAATTAAAATGAAGCCTAATTTTTCTCTGTAAAGGTTTTACATGCCAGAGAACTACAGCTTGATCTACATATCTTTTCCAAGCTCCACTGAAGCTCCACTAAGTCCTCAGAAACCACTTTTTTTTTTTCAAAAAATAAATAGTAGCATTGTTGTAGCTATGATCATACTTCATCTCCAACGTGGCACTATGGTTGAAACTGCATATGCCGGCTGGAAATCTATGAAACTGCAGTCAGACTTTTATTAATCAGTTTGAAATTTGAATGAAAGGCATTATTAGCATCTGAGGAGAAAACAGACCTCTCTCTCAGAAGATAGAGTTCACAGGTCAATTCCAATGACTAAGTCTATATCAGTAAATAAAATAGATTAAGAACTGTATGCTAGCTCCACGACCACAATTACATAGCCTAACGCATCTTCAAAATCCTAGTTCCTCTTCTCCTCCAGAAGGTGGTGGTAGTGGTGAAGGTGTTTCTGTAGAAAGGTTCTGTAAAAAGGTGAAAGCATAAGTATTTGTGCCAAACTCTGCTAGGAAATGGCAGAATGACAGGTGACATTAGCCAAAATTGGTGGACCATGAGAGCAACTGAGCATACTAAAATTAAACTGTGACTATAAAACCATTGCAAGCCTGTGACCTAACTCTCTATTGTTAGCCTGCATAGAAATCACAAGTGAATTCTAAGAGGGATATTCAACACTTGTAGAATATTATCAGGACAGAGGGTGAGGGAAAATTGTACTGTGCTTTGAAATGAATTTTTTAATGAATTTTTTTTTTATTCTAAGTCAAACTTGTCACATAAGGAAATGTCATCCTTTCAGATACATCCTTACAGAAGTATAGTGAAATAAAGTTTTCACATGCCTGAGTCATACAGTTAAGTCTTTCTTGCAACAGGTCTTCCATACAGCATCATTTTTCTCAAATTTTCAGGAGTCATTCTACCTTTCTGTGTGTTTGGCAACATTTTAAGCAGCAGTTATAATTCATGTATTGCTTACAAATTGATGCAACAAGAGCTTATTCTTCTGGAGGATGATATACAGGTAATATCAACTCAGTATTAAAAACCTATTTCAATCATTGTAACCATGAACATTTGGGGAAATTAAATGAGACTCATGAATGCAGAAGGCTGAATAAAGGAGACATTATTGTAAATCACATATAGTAAAGGTATAACAGAGTGTATCCCAGGTTGATATCCCAATTGATTTAGGAATCAATGCTAACAAACTAGTAGCATAATGGATCTTTGACTCAACACTGTGTAAAGCTTTTTTAACTGACTTTAAGTCTATAAAGAGATTCCTTATGGAAAAAATAACTTACTGGTCAGAATTTACTATTATTAATGTGTGTCCTGCAAGGGCAAATGATCTTTTTTTTTAAAAAAAAAGTTTGCATTCATAGTGCATATCAAGTTGCCAGGACTATATCTTGTAAAACTTAATAACTTGAGTCATGCAAGGATATTAAAATAAGATATGACATACCAGGGTTTGGAACATGACCAAAAAAGATCTGCTGCATAGGGAAATACTGTTTGCTTTTTAAAAAAATATTGTTAGTTAAGCAAAATTTCTTTTCTCTCTCTCTCTTTTGGCCTAAAAAGCAATCTAGAAAGGTACTTCAAGAGTCAGCTACAATTTGAGACCTAAATCATCAGGAGTTATTTTCTCCCTTAAACGGGTTGAAGAGGGAAACCTATTCTGTGCTAGACTCATAAATAATGCAAATCATAGTAGATATTTCTTTCTTCCAGCTTTCTTTGGGCTCAATATAGTTCTTATTGCAACATTACGGTACTTGAAAATTGCTCTCTATGTAAATCATTCCATTGTTCTTTTTCTTCTATCAGTGCTTACAGTGTATTCTATATTTTTTATATTTTTATATTTTTCAAACCAAAAGTGCTCTATTTTGTTGTAAGACCATCATTTTGCCATAGAAGCAATATGATGATCAGTGGTATTTTAGAGATGATTATGTGTCATGAAGAAATACAGATAACATGTTAAAGGTAGGCCCTAGACAACAGAGATAAGTAGTTATTACTATCAATCTGTGCACCAAACATAGCATAGTAGTCAGCTTCTGTGTGAGTTTGGTATTACCAAGGTCCAGACACAGATTTAGTCAAGTTTCTGCTTTCGGTAGCTATTGCATTGTAAAGTATCAAACTGAGAGTAATTAGCTAAGTGGAAAACTTTGCTTCCTAAATTATTTCTCAACATATAATCAAGAAGAAAAGTGGTCAAATTGAATTGCAGTTGCTTTGGAAAATTTTCTCTATAAATTACAGAATATTCTGATTTGTCATTTGCTGACTCTTTACAACTTTCTCTGCAGGCAAGAAATGCTTTCAATATTTCCATTCATTAAATTATTTATAAAGTTATTAAAATCAAATCTGAAGATTTGGTTAAACTTTTTCTGCAACTTGAAGGTCAGGATCTATAACTTATCAAAGGTTAGGGAATATAATCCACATTAAATTCAGTTCATGATTCCCCTTTCTCAGAATTCCTTTATAGCTTGATGCAAATGATCAAAAACCGAATTTTGCATTAAAATAAATTTATTTGTTACAATTACTCAATGAAGTTTTATGAATCACTCAAAACTGCAGAGCCTAATTCAGTCATGGACTTTTGATATCTAGGTTATTTCTCATGCTTGTAAAAATAAAAGAAGAAGAAGAATATATATGCTTTAAAAGTTAAAATGGCGTGCATTTAAAAATATATCAGCATTCTTGATGTATCAAGTGAAAACATTTTTATTTGATTTTGTGAAAACATGCTTTCTTTCTAATTTCTGAAGAGCATTTCTTTTTTCATTTATATTTCTTTTCTACTTGAGTGCTAAAGATAATATTTTCTTCTGATTTTGGAGTCACTCTTGCATTCAACTTTTGTCTCTGGTTTGCAATTCTAGTTATTCTGTTTAAACAGCACATCTGTAGAGGGAAATGAGATCACATATTTCCTCTTTCTAACACAGCAGGCTACACTGGCCTTCATTTAAAAGAAAAAAAGAGTAGATCTAGGAAAAAAAAGAAGAAGAAGAAAAGAAAATGTATTTATTTATCTTTCTTTACCAGTAAAGATCCAGAGGTGGAATAGTTTTTAATAAGAATGCAAGTCACCGATGCAGACTGATGGTGACAGTGACATGAATTATAAACTGACCAAAGACTACAAATATTAATGTGCCCTAATGATCTCAGTTGCATTTTAAGCAAATCACATTTATAAACTTACCTTTCAGGAATTATTGATAGTGTATTCTCCAGAAAATCTAGCAAACTAATTGAAAACCAAAGTCTGCCTCTAGGACTGCTCAACAATATATCAAGACCAAGGTCATCATTTGTGCAGCCAGGGAGCTGCAGGCTGAGCCTCAGGCATAGATAAACCTACTTTCCAAACCTCAGGACCCTTAAATTCCTGAGCACGAACCTTCTAGAAGGTTAATGCTTATCCTAATATGCCTGAGCTTTTTGAGCCAGTCTTTAAGCAGCATGTGATCTGTTTATTGTAGTCACATAGTGAGGTAAATATTCCTGTAAATAGCAGGTAAAGTAATATCTTTACACATATAAAATGGACTGCATGGCCTGATGTCACTTGCAGATGTCCTTGCCTGGCACTGGAGGAACATGCCGAACTCAGACGGACTAGCCTGGCAGCTTGCCATTTCAGCTGCTCTGTGAAATGCAATTTACATTAGGCTTTAGTAATATCTTTACTCTTTAAATTCTCCAATCCATAGGAGATATATTGATGTCCCCTACTTACCTTTGGCTTGGACAGATGAAGTGCTTGAAAACTGTTTTTAAAATCAGAAAATAATGCCCTCCTCTCTGCCCAGTGAATGACTCCTTTACTGAGTATCCTGGTGAAGATGTAGAGCATTTTCAGTGCAGGAGGCAGGAGTCCCTGTTCTGTTGCACAGCCTCTGCTACATGAATTCAATATGACTAACATAGTTTCACTGGAAGAATCATCATCCCTGAGAGAAACAGAATATTGAGAGGTTCTTTAAGCAGGTATTCAATAATAATCAGGTTAAGTCATTCAGGAAAACTAAATAGATCCAACATGTAGTATGTGCAAGTTCACTACTTGATTTATGCTTTCCCAGATGGTATCAGTTTATAAGTTCTTAAAAAGATCTTAATTATATTAATTGTGAAGACTGCTTCACTTCTTTGAACTGTTAAATGAATAAATCAGCTTCATATATATCCTTTACTTTTCTCTTATGTGCTACTGCAGGTCCATTTTTATTTGAAATAAGGACTCACCTGTTTGTTTATATTATGGTTTTATAGGAGTATATAATTAATTTTATTTAAACCAAACATACTGAACAATCTGAATTCCAAAAGTCTGAAGCTCATTAAACAGGTAGATAACAGCAGGTAGACAGGTGATATAAAATTAGGCCTTTTTGTCGACATCAAGAGGGCAGAAATTCCCATATGGCTTCACATTTCTGACAGTTGACTTTGTGAAGTCTGAAGTAGACATGTTAGCACAAAGATGATGACGTTTTGTTTTTGTTTTTTTGTGCAGTCTCTTTAAATTGATAGAATTATGAAGACAATTCTCCTAGGATTTCTTTTTCTGTTAAAAAAAAAAGTTTCTTAGGTGTTATCATAATATTTCTTCTTTTCCAAGTTCTGTGTGAACAAGCCATTTTGGGAAGATCATTCTCTATGAATTTCAGTCTAGTGGCACAAATGAGTAAAAGATTCAAGAATACATAACACAAAAGTTCTCACTGCATTGAATAATTCACTATCAAATATTTTTTTCTGTCAATCCATCTAAAGGTCTTAAAACATGAAAAGAAATTACAGAATATGTTTTGCAATTACCACTTTTTTTCTCCTTTTTCCTTTTTTTATCATAGAGTTACTCATTCAAGGAAAGAAGCCATTATTTTCTCTATTCACTCTGACAATATAAGAGACTTCTGGAATGTATATGGTTCCCTGAGTACTCTGGTTAAAACAACATGTGTCTGAGGCTAGAAAAAAATACTTTGAAGGCTTTAAGTTCTCCCAACATTAACTCATTATGCAAAACTGTAGAATACAAGCAGTATTGCTCCTCCAGCACAGTTTGAAAAGAATGTGGTTTTGAAAGTTATCTGAGTACTTTGCAGATGCTATGTTCTGAATTTATCTGTTGGACTCAGATACCCAGAAGAGACATTCACAGGCCATCTGTGTTTATAAACATGACCAGTCTAAAAATGAAGTCAGTGTTGTTTCTTAGTCTCTCTAAGAGTGAGAGAGTTTGAGGCATTCGTAGATATGTGGAATTTTTCTTTTACAGTTTCCATTAAGAAGTGCTCAATTAAATACTGTACCCATCATTTGTAGCTGTGCTTATACCTACTATAAATACCTTACTAAATTGTAAGAAATATCTTTTTCCAGTTGCAGTTTGATTTTATACAACATACATGCTATGGAAAGCTATTTTCTGGATATTAGTTCTACAAATTTTGCTTCCCCTAAACTTCTTATGCTTATAATTTGGAAAGAGGTGTCAAAAAAGTCTATCTTTGCGTCAGTCTATCTAGAGAAAGTCTCATTCCTCTTTCAGATTCATATCAGATGAAAAACACTCTGTATACAACATAAAGACAAGGATGATCACCAAAACTGATTTAGGTTGGTGTTTCTTTGAACACTGCCTGCAACCAGTGGAGAACCAAAGAAACGGACTTCCTCTTGACATCGGCAAAATGAAAAAAATGCTGAAAGATGGAAGTTTTTGAAAGGTCTTAAAAGAAGACATGGAATCTATTATAGGGGCACAACAAAAGTCATGTGAAGATTTTATAAGTCTTCATAAATGGTTCTCAAGGCCAAAATTTAAGCCTTTGGGAATTTTCTGATCTCTTGCATTATTGAGGAAATGTTTACTAGATATATCTTTTTTATTTCTCTTTTTCAGTGGATGGTATATCAATGAAAATCATCTAGGTTCAGATATAATAACTATTGAAAATTTGTTTATGTCTTGTATAAATATCTTGTAATTTTTGAATGAAAGAATGAATGAATGAATGAATGAATGAATGAATGAATGAATGAAAGCAACAAGAAAGGAATAAATGAAACCTAAGAACACTTGTTAAGTGCTCTTATTCTCTTGAAAAATTGTCCTGTGAGGTGTCTGAGGTTAGATAGTCCAATACTTTTCTCTGCCTAACACATTACATACTCATAGCAGTAGAATTTACATTCCTTCATGCAAGAACCTAGGGAAAGTGTTGAAAAATCAGTGAATGTGTACCAGAGCCTAGGCCTACATTACACTTCAATTCCATTCAACTTCCATTTTATCTCCCAGATATTTGAAGCTAGGGTGTAAGATTCCTATAGCTATTCCTTCCTTGAAAGAATGATCAATAGCAAATGTAATGGTTAGTGCTAGACAGAGAAAGAGTGGTGCTGGTAGTGCACGATGGTAATTACATATTGCCCTTTGGGGTGAACTTTCATTTAATGGAAGTGCTAATAAGAAATACCCTTTCACTCAATCAGCACTTACTTGAAGCCTTCTGTTCTCGAATATATAGCTATACATGTGACACAGAAATCCCCCCTTAGCTACTTCACTGACAGAAGAGCAATATTTCTGGATACAAAGTTATTTATCGTAGTGCTGTGCCAACAAATTTTGTTCTCACATTTCCTTAGCCATCATCTCATCTCATGGTCCTAAAACAAGTTATCCTGTTTTTAATTGTTAGCTATTTCTTTGCTACTTCACTCCTTTCTCTAGCTCAGCCTAGGGACCTTTAACTGCTCTTCCCTAATTTTCAACCTTGTGTCTAAATAACTAAAGTTATGTGTTGCTGCTAACTAAAAGGTAGATGAGACTGTTGTGTTACTGTATCTATTACTATACTATTACTTCCTCTGACCATTCATAAAAAAAGATATCTTGCCTGTACCACTATCCCCTAAATATTTCTGTCCCATCATCAAAAATCTGGGGAAAAAAAGTGTTTTTTTTCCCCTTTTTTTTTGATGTTATAATGAATCTAATGCTAGGAAAGGCTGGCTCCACTACAAGAAAGTCTGTCATGTTTCAGTTCCCTAACATTATTCAACATGCAAAGACAGCTGATTAGAAGGGATAAAGTGACAAATATACATGAGAAATGTATTGACTTTTGTGTTTGAAATCCAAGACAAAGCAGCTTCTCCCACTCTTCTGCTATGTTTCCAAACTCCCTGTCAGAAATTTGAGAAGAAGGCAGCTGGCTCAAGCAGAACTTAAGAAACACAAACATACAGACAAGAAAATGGAAAGACAAGACAGATTTTAGGTGCAGACAGACTTTAGTTTCAGAAATTAAATGTCATTTCAGAGTCAGACACTGTTAGATATCTTTTAAAAACTTTTAAAAGATTTTCAACTGAGGCATAATATTGCTATATTCTTTAATAGTTAGCATCTAAAAATTCACCTAGTTTACTTCATCATGGTATAACTGTATCTTAAAAGATTGCTGAGAATTTATTGGTTTTGGCTATATGGATGGCAGATCAAAGTAGCAATACTTTTCAGTTCTTGCAAGTATTTTTGGTCTATAATATTCTTCTGAGTATAAATAAGGAAATTTTTTTTTAATGTGAGATTTTTTAAAGTGTTTTAGTGACTGATGGACTGATAGTTATTGTGAAGCTCCAGGGAACAGTACGTCAACGTATAAAGTACAGACAGTCTCTAATTCCTCTTGTTTACTTTGGGCAGCAGTATAGAGCAGAGAACAACCTGATGAGGCATTAAACCACTTTTATTCAACATCTGTCTCTTCTAATTCCTTCCTTGCAATCTGCTCCTAGTCTCACTTTCCCATGATGTCCTTACACATTTCCTTTTTGAATTTAGTGATTACATCTCTCATCATTATGCACATGGTTCCTCTCCTTCCACAGACAGCAAGAAGAAAGATCAATCTTGGAGTACCTCCAGTGGCCTCAAAAGAAATTCTCTAAGGAAACATTTGTCTCTCTATTAGTCCTAAATTCCCTCATCATTTCTAGCTGTTAATTCTGCAACTGGAAGAGATTTCTATTTAAAGTTCTAACATAATCATGTGAATTTTAAGCTAGACCCTTTAGAGGAAAAGATACTTATAAGCATCTCTGCATTTTCTGTTGCCGCTATTCAAAGTATGCTTGATTTCCTGCCCTGTCATTTCACATCTGTGAGTGGTGTTTCTGGTTTGCTTGTGTCTGCCATTTTGTCTTGAAAAATATGGGGTAATAGGAGAAAAAAAAGTTATGCTAAAGTTATACTGAAGGAAGAATGGCAATTGAAGCTCACAGGGCAATTCTGAGCTGATGTATACACAACTTCAACCTATAGTGGTGTTGCAGTCCAATGAATTGTTTTTGTTTTTTTCATGGGTTTGAAGAGGCAACATGCTATTCCACACATATATGTCTCAGGTTCTCCTGACTTCCTTGGATCTCCTTAACCAGTTGTTTCACCTGACAGTGTTATACTTCAGAAGTGGAAATTCTTTCACAGCAAAGATGTTTAAACTGGGACTGGGCATGCATAAGGTATGACAATATTCCTATAGAGAGTTGTATAGCATAATAAGTCTAGCAAAGAAGGATTAATTGTGGCATTATACTGCTCCTAGCAGTGAAGTTATGAAAGCAATTTCGAAAAGGGGAGAAATAAAAACGAAGTCTGACAGAAAAGATGGGGTGTAAATAGTGATGTAAACAACAGAAGTGAGGTTTTTTTGTCCACAATTTTCTAGAACAGCTCATTTTATCCCTTGCTGATGTGTCCATGGAGGTGTTATATAGACAAATTATTTACTGTGCTGCTGAAATATATAGATAGATCAAGGGGGACTCTCCTAGAAATGAAGCATTCTTGAGGTCCCCAGGTCTAGCGCAAAGTGACTTAACAATGAGTAGTATAGAATAATGAATAATAATATCCATGTATTCTCAGGCAGCAGACTTATTTTAAGATTCTTTTGCATAATTATCATGAAGATGTGTATAGAAGTCAACACAATTATTTATTTCCTAGATCCCATCATTATATCATGTATAATGTTCTTGACATGATCTCAGCAATAGTTACAATACTGTTGGATCTGAGATGAGCAAATTCCCCCTTATAATTAGAATATCTGGAATATATAGCAAATGTTTATTTTATTATACCAGTTAAAGAACTTTAAATTAGATATAAGTAAAGAAGAGCCTCATTTCTCTAATATACTCTGACCCATTTCATAATATAAATGTCTACCTATATAAGTATACCTAAATTCAATCCATTGCCAAAATTCAACATAATTTTCAAATGTCATGCAAACATCATTTTTCTCAGCTAAAACCTTACATAGAAACATGAATAAAATAATCATTAATAATACTTTTTTTCAGCCTATTTCTAAAATTAATCATCATTGTTTCAGTGTACAGAACTCTCAGATCATTTTCATTTAAGCATCTTAGAACTCACTACTGATTTTGGAACCCAGACATCTTTATAAGGTGAAAAAATGTTATACTTATTTTACAATAGGAACATTGACAGAAAAATAACAGCCTCATATCTGTTACAGACTGCCAAAATTACTGAAAATGGAACTAGCCTCAGGTTTCTCTCCCCGTTTTAGATTTCTCCATATTTTATCTGTCCAAGTGCTACTGCTTCAAAATTGGAAATGTTTCAGTCATTCAACACTCAGGAAAGTGATTATATTTTTACCTAATTCACCCTAACAACTCTGTACATGTACTTATTTCCCACTTGCTCATTTCCATGCACTTCTATTTGCATAATGACAGCACAGTTCTGTCTCAGTGACTTGCTGTAGTATGCAAATCCCCAGGCTCTGCATGGCAGACAGCCATTATTCGCCAAGCAAAGTACAGGGATTTACATTAATCAATGTATAGTTCTCAGTTATTGTACTGCCATCACCTAAATCTCATAGCTCTGTCTAACTGAAGGAAGAAAGAAGAGACTTTCAGGAAATGGAGCTGGAGTGAACTGAAGCTTCAACCTTGCCATGCTTTATGGACTTATGGACCTTGATAGCTTTTCTCACAAAGACTGCACAGATAAGAAGAATTGTAATAGGTAAAGACTACAGGGTGAAGAGGCCATTGTATTAATTCATTAATACACCTGCTGCCTGAAGCTATAATTCATCTTGATCTGATGTTCTGTGAAAGCAAACACTCTCCTAAATCAGTACAGTTTCTTGATAAATATAGCCTATGCTTATGCTTGACAGTTGCAATTTAGATGTTGTTTTGGGAAGTACAGTTGCTTTAAGATAGGATGATAATTATGTTTGTAGACACACAGGGG
The DNA here is from genome assembly GCA_032353885.1 of Nothura maculosa. Taxonomy (NCBI): domain Eukaryota; kingdom Metazoa; phylum Chordata; class Aves; order Tinamiformes; family Tinamidae; genus Nothura; species Nothura maculosa. The sequence goes on along the minus strand of JAUBOD010001033.1, from coordinate 594,967 downwards.
CAGATTTCCCCATATTATAAAGTAGCACCATTTTATTGATTCCAAAAGAAGGCCATCAAAGCACCCTTGGTCTAAATAAAAGTATCCAGGCTACATAGGAGTTCAGCTGTAGACAACTTTAATTTTGTAGGCCCATTTCAAAGTCTTGGCCAATTCTTCTGCCAGAGATTTAAATAAAAATTGTATACTTGCTTTCATGTGATTCATTCTCTACCTCAGGAACAGTAGGGTGATATAATTGAGAGAAAGAAATATGCCACATGTAATAACAAGAACAATTTTTCATCATAAAGACACAAATCCTGCACTGATAACATAGCCTTTTTGCTGTTCCCAAAGAGCAGAAAGGAAAGGGCATAACTAAACTCACCTATCTGTTTTCCAAAGTCCCCACTGGATAATGCAGTGAATTTAGAGATCAAACATAAAAAAGTATTGCACAGGTGCTGAACAGGCTGCAAATGAATCAAATATCTGACAAACTAGAGAATACTCTGTTTTGCAGAGGACACTTACCCATCAACTGCAATTCTGACAGCTTTATTCAACTCACACACAGAGTAATAGCAGCTTTGTGAGAGAAAGTAATTTTTTCTTCTTTCTTTCTTTCTTTCTTTCTTTCTTTCTTTCTTTCTTTCTTTCTTTCTTTCTTTCTTTCTTTCTTTC
>JAUBOD010001033.1:564723-589222 GCA_032353885.1 Nothura maculosa | reverse complement strand
GGAACAGGCTGCCCAGAGAGGTTGTGGAGTCTCCTTCTTTGGAGATCTTTAAAACCCGCTTGGATGCAGCCCTGTGCGATGTGCTCTAGGTGACCTTGCGTGTGCAGGGGCGTTGGCCTTGATGACCTCTAAGGTCCCTTCCAACCTTAAGCATTCTATGATTCTGTGATTCTATGAAAAGTCAAGATCACAAATGAGGAGGAAAAGTCTGCATTCAAATTCATTTATCTTATAAAAATGCATAAAGCAGCAAGGCCAAAGTTTCAAATTATTTTTCCTTTATTCGCAGAAATCTCTACCTTTTAAGTAATGAAACAGAAGGATGTTGCAATAGATGTGGTGGATGGAAAAAAAGAGAGTTTATAAAAATTATAACAAATATTGTGTATTTCAGTGAATAGAAAGATCGTTTAATTTGGAAAATATGCTCTGCATGAAAGATACTTCTACATCCTTCAAACAAGCAAAAAACACAGATGGATAAAAAATTCAATTTCATTTTCATAGAGTAAGGCGATTTTCTAGTTTTTATCCTTAATGTTCTTCATTTACTCCTGGTTATTCCTTTCAAGCATTTCTGTTCTCTGTATAAATTACAGATCATGTCTACTCTTTTCATCAATTATCCAGTCTCTAAGCTTTTCTCCTCAGCTCTAATGATTGCTGTGTTTAAATTTTATGTAAATTTTTATCCTTTCTATCTAGGTCTTTTATGGAATATCAATCTTTACAAAGGAGAGAAAGAGATGTGCATTTTTAAAGAAAAATACTATATACACAGCATCAAAAGGAAGTAACATATTTTTGTATTTATTTCCTTTATTGAAGTTTAACAAAAATTAGCCAAGCATTCAGAGTTATTTTATTTTATTTTATCTTTCTCATCATCATATCATTTTGTCTGAGGAGGATTGTATTCACACTTCAAAGACAGAATTTTAAAGGTCACTGTCAGAACACCGATGCGTTGTCTTCCTATTTGTGCATCATTCTGACAATGTTGATTAAAGATAAAACTGCTGTTCCTTCCAATTTCTTTCTCAAAATAAATTTCTGTGATTTCTTTTAAGTAATTGTCCTTCATGATTGTGCAAACTACAGAACGAGACAGGAAAACAGAAGTGGCCTGAAGTTAGTTATTACTCAAGAAGAAACAAAGGCTATGGCAAGAAAAAACATTTGATGAAAATGATTTGTGTAGCTATCATTTAAAATCACACGTAGTCATCACACACATTTACGCTTTGCTGGTTATTTTATTCTGCTAAAGACAAAAGATGATTATGAGATAAAATTTAATGCCCTTTTTTCCCTCTAATTTATGAGATTACAATACTTTAAAATGGCAATGATCTTCAATGAACTGGTTTATTTGGAAAAGTTAAGAATTTTGTACATGATATAAAATAGTGCAGAAGCCTTCATGTTGAACTTAAAAGAAAGTGAAATAAAGCAATAATGAATGTGAAAATGGAAAAACTCACATTCAAAAACAAGAGTAATTCCTCACATACAATGAAAATGTAAACAGGAAAAGCTCGAGGCCAGAACATTTCTGGATGTAATCACTGCATGCAGAATTTTCAGAAAAGGAAGGAATTGGAAATATCAAGACTTCTTTTTTTTATGTTTTATAGTATGAAGCAGTAAGATAAATGCTTCAATACAAACCAGATTGATCTTATCACAAGATCAAAGAAAGATGTCTGAGAATTCAGAATGCTTGCACTTTGGGGAGAACAGAACACTCAGGCATGACCCTTTGTAAAAGTAAGATAGGTATCTTGCAGCAGAATAGCTAAAAGAAAAGGAAAAGAGAAACAGAACCCCTCTAAAAACCCCATTACAGATGTTTAATATAACATGGACTCTTGAGAATAATTTCCATGATTCATATTTTTGGTTTTTATAAGCCATTTTTATTTTTATTTTAAGAAAATTCAATTTCTGGTTTTTACTGACAATATCCCCCTGGAACTAGTAGCAATTGCTCTACAGTTTTTGCTGCCACAGGCAATCTGGAAAATATTCTTCCTTCACGTAGGTGAACATCGACTGGCACAATAAATGGTCACTAAACAATTTGCTGCCTTTCATATTTGCTGCCCTAGGCAACTATCTATTCTGCCTGTGTAGTAGAACTGTTTGTAGGAATTACAGATGGCTGTCATGTTTCTTCTTAGCTTGCTTTTTAAATTTGGCTCTGTGCAAAGTAGCTGATTGATCCTCTAAAAGACTTATTGGTTCAGCTGGCTGACCAGCTCCTAAGGAGGACCCCTCCTAAATGTTCTAAGTAGTACAAAACCACAAGGTTTCTAATCACTGAGGGAGTTTGATTTTGTCACCTACATGGCTCCTAGCTTACTTTTTTGATAGTGACCTCATATCTCATTTAGTCTCTTTACTTCATCTTGGTCACTGTAATTAATTTACATTAACCCTCCTAGTTCCTCCTAACTTACTCTCTTCTCCCTGTGTCCTTTCATTCTTGCACTCTCTGGCACTTTGTCACTTTGACTCCCCTGCAATTGATGGGGCACACTCAGATATGAGCTGAGCTTCTCATAACTACTGCATTTCTTTTTGTGGGCAGCAGGAAGTCACAGGCTTAAACACAAAACAAACGAATGAGGAAAAGTGTTACTTCAGGCTAAAAATTATTTTTTTATTTCTGTTCTGTTCTACTCCCTAAACTTTGATTTTGCTGGGTCATTTATTTTTTAGCAATATGTGTATAAGGAAACATACACACACATATATATACACACATGTGTATGTATGTTTGTGTATATATACATACATGCATATATTTATTTATCTTTCATCCACCTGCCTTCATATCCCCTGGTATATCTGCCTTCATATCTCATACTCTCAAGCCTCTCCCTAGTGCTGACTGAACATCCTGTAGTTCCAGTTTCAATGCAACTGTATCACATCAGATGACTTGGCAACAAATTGAACAAAGCCCATTATTTTTTTAAAGTACTTTCAGAAAATCTTAAAAGGCTAAAGGTGACATTTTGGCCTTGAGGCTTTCTCTGTATTATGGGAATACAAAGTGTATATTCTTCCTTATCACCTGAAGAAAAAATTCTGAAGGGCAAGGACAAAAGCAACATTTCCATGTATACTGATCTCTATATAGGAACAGGCTACTTTGATTCACAGTGGGCACTGGTATTGCCTGCAGCCAATAGTATATTTAGAGTTCCCTTAGAATAGGCTCAGGCTCATGGTATGATTTATTTGGTTCTTTTCCACTTGTTTGGAACTTTCTTAAAGTTTTCATTTGAGAGAAGAGCAGCTAATGTTCCTTGCCCTCATGAATTACCATTAGGAATATAATCTTGGCTGAAGTTATATTTCATTCTTCCTAGCCTCTCCCTTCCCTTCGCTTTCTTTTTCACAGTCATACTTCTGTGTATTCAAAGACTAGCTACTACTCCCAATATTTGGAAATTTTAAATTTAAATCAAAGAAGAAAAATGCTGATACTGAAATCATGTACGAGATTTAAACCCATTTGCAGCATTTATTGAACAGACATGAGATCCTGAGAGCCCTGAATAGTTATACATAACCAAGAAGGATTCATTATTTTGTCAGTAGTCTACTGCATCTAACTTTAATAAAAACAACAGATTCTGAAGAGCTGATGTAAATACGAATAGACAAATTCTCTTGATCTAATTCCCTCTTATGTACTTTCTTGAAAGAACTGCTGAGCTTTTACTTCTAAGCAAACTTTAAGTTTATCCTTTCTGTTCAATATTTTGTACTGTTTATGCAACTCCCTTAAGAAAAAGTTGTCATTTTTTCCTATTTTTTCCTTAAAGTATTTCTTTTATACAGTTCCTTTTCTTTCAGAGGGTTTTTATAGTGCTCTTACATGATCAATTTTTGGTACAGAAAGATTTGATAGATACATTTGTATAAATATGTTTTGTATTTGTTTATAAAGAGTTGATGAAGAAAGATTTGCAAATAATTATCCAGAGAATCTAACTGTAGCGTGAAAGCAAACTTTAAAGACTAACAGAAACAAAGCGTCTATTTTGTGAAACTAAATTAGAAGCAACTCTATATGCCAATAAACTTTTTGGATTAATAGATTAGCAATTTGGCTTATTTTAAGATTACAGTGCATTACTCAGAATTTCTTCCAAACTCGTGGTAGTCAAAGATAACTTGCAGGAAAATGTGGCTGCATTTTGCCTCCTTAAATTACCTCCTAATAGATTTAGTATTCTGTTATTTGAGCTATAAAGGTAATGAAGAATATGATTTAAGTTCCAGTCCTACTTATTATTTTGACATGAGCAGTCCCTGTCTTGCATTGCAGTGCTAATGGCAGTAATAGTAACACTAAACACCAGCTGTTGAAATGTTAGATGCCAATGGACAAGTGATAAAATACAATGGCAAGCTTCTTATTTTTTGCTTTTTTTTTTTCTTTTACCTGTGCAAGGACTGCTAAAATGTACATTAAATGTGTATGTTGTAAAACTCACAGCCCTAATTTCCTGTAATGGTAGAGCTGCACAGCTTTACCACTCGCTAAATGGGCATTAGATGCTTTGGACTCCCTTTTCACAACCATGTTAACTTTTCTTAAGCATGTAAGCCTTCTTTTTCTTTTTTCCCTCTAGGACCCTATGAACAGTAAAATGATTATAACAGCTAGAAGATGGGTCCTGAATAGACTACTAATGCATTGTTTTTCACAATAAGTAGCACACAGAGCAGAAGTGTAAAATGATCAGCTCTCTGCTTTACTTTTCCCCTGAAATCTCTGTTAAGTTCCCTTTAGCCCACTTAATTTTGCCTTTATACTGAATTGAGCAGATTGCTGATTATAACATCTGTCTATATTGTCTCCATCTATTTAAGTCTTCCTTCATATTTAGTGGGCATATTTCAAATACATTTGCCCTTCTGTACTATAGTTTTTCTAGTAGAGGTGAACTTTGTTATCCTACTGGATCTGAGGTCAGATCCCTGGAGCCCTGAATGGAGTTATTTCAGCATCTTAATTTTTGTAGATGTAACATTTTCTGCTTACTCCACAGTGCCTCCTTCAGTTTAACTCTCATATCATTAGCTTAAATAGAGGACCATATAATATTTATAAAACTAGTTCACATTTATTTGTTTTTCTCTGCACTTATTCACAAAGAAAATTTATAATCTTTTTCAACAAGCAGGTTTAGAAAGATATTTCTTGATGTGATGAGCCTCTGTAAACCAGAAAGCTGGCTTTTTACCAGCACCAAGGCAGAGACATAAATATACAAAAGACCAAAAAAAAACCCCAAATGTATAGGACTGGAGTAAATTTTCATTCTTAAAATGTGTGTTTGCTTATGTAAGTCTATGTATACATATATATAAATATGAGTGCGCTTTAAGACAAGATTTTTTTAAGAGAGCAATCTGCTTTTATTCTTGGGTAAATAAAAATAATTTTAAAAAATTAATTTTGTCTGGGATTTTTTTGATAGAAGAAAATGCTTTTGAATATATATTCAGCACTGAAAAATATCAGCACTTCCTCTGAATAAAACTTCTTAAAACTTATCATGAAGTATGACATAAAAAAGCATTGAGAAAGCACTGTAAGACATCTAATTAGTGCTGTTTAAAATATTTTAACAGAATATGTTTCCATTGAAATATGGTATTCTGCTGAGTATCTATTCAAGTGATACCAATTTTCTCCTCTATTCCTTTCAATGTTTTTTTCTGTGTAACTGAGAGCAATTGGCTGACATCTAAGTCCAAGGTTAAGAACTTTACACCACATCAGATGAAGATAGGTCTTAAATTGGTTATCACAGAGACAATCTCTTTTTACAGGTTAAAAACTTATAGATCTCCTTGATTTGGTAGAAACTTCAAAAAGATCTTTATTTTCCACTGGAATGAGACTCTTCATTGCTGTTGCCCAAACAACTTCTCAGAGAGGAATTTAACAGTTTGATCCCCTAATTTATTATCTGTATTACAGAAATATTTCCCCACTACATCAGATTGCAATAAGGAGAAATTAAATATTGCAGAATGGAATAGAATAATCTATATTTAGACATTGTTTCTCAAGTTTTTACTACAAAACTTGAGGGTATTCAGCAGTCCCTCAGGATCCAGGCAAAAAGCCACCACCAAATGAATGCCCACCAAGTTTCTTGCAGTCTTAATAACTCATGTGACAACTCATGCCAATGCCACTTATTTCCTTGAAACTGATCCCTCCACATATTTATTTATCTTGCCTGATTATGTGAAATTCCAGAATGAATTTCAAAATTGATTTTTCACATGCAGATCTCCTGTGGAGCTGAAGATGAGGAGGGGTAAGAGAGACAAAATAGACTAGTCCCAGAAACAAATGAAGAATCACTAGAAAAACAACTTAGCTGTATAAAGATAAATACTAGGACATAAAATTATCACAACTTTATAATAAACTGTTCAGACCTTACCTAGCAAAAATTTAGTTAGCCAAGTTTAAACTAAAAATGTTTTGTTTAGTTTAGTTAGTACAGTGATTAGTAAAGATTTGTCACAGACAGTAGTGGTTGGTCTAAAGTTAAATGTTATACTTTGTACTAGTATACGTTAGATTTGGCTTCATGAGAGGACAATAAATGCAAAGGATCAAGAGAATAGTAGTAGAATTAAAAATGACAATTATTGATGCCTAGAAATATTTGATGAATGATCAATATTCAGGTTTCCAGCATTCCTAGATTTGAGGAATCTGAGTCACTCTAACTTACTCAATTGCTACAAACTTCTATCTGTCAACAATTAGCCTGACTGCACTTATTTTAAAACTGAAAAGTGAGATTACAGGGCATAATTTGTGACTGAAATTGGCAGTAAAATATCTGCTTTCACAAGTAACTAAGTTAAAAGAAAAAAAAATCACGCATGCATATATGTACAGACACATAGATTTATACATATTTTTAACGTAAAACAGTAATAATTTGTGTAGCATTAGGTTAACTTCTACATTGAATCACTTCCTAAAATTAACTAGGAAATTCTATCCATTCAAGCTACTTCAGTCATTTCCATTTTTGCCTATTTGATTAGCATTACAGAGGTAATGCTTGTGCTCAAACCAAGTGGCTCGGAGCTAAAAATGTTTTTGAGTCATATATTGAGTAGTGTAAGAAACCTTCAATTTAAAAACTGCAGAAAACTATATCCAGAAATGTAGTCCAAAAAGTATTCTAATTTTCCGTATTTTTTCCTGAAATGCAACTACAGTTCTTCAAAAATTCCAAGTCATCCTAAAATATCAGATAACTCAGATAGCTTTAATATAGTCTGTTAACCTTAACTGTATAAGACTTATAAATTAGTACAATGTCAGTAAAATGATGTACTTATTAAATTTTCTGTTTTCAATTTTAAAGCTGAAAAGCCAAAAAAACCCAAAAAATACAAAAAAAAAGTTTTTAAAAATTAAAAAATAGAAAGATGTTGTCTTCCATCTTTCCTCACAAGGATGTCTGTACATGCAAGAAGTGAGAAGTAACTAAAACTGGTCTGTATTGTGATGCTCCTCCTTCATACTGGAATTAAAATTCTGTCATTGAGCCTATTTCAGATATGATCTCCAGCCACAAAAAAATGCCATAATGATTTTTAAATCTAAAGTTAAAAAAATTGAACTACTTTCTTCAGAAGATGACAGAAAAACCCTATTTCTGTACTACAAAATATAGATACATTTAATCTCAGTTGCTGCTCTTGTAGCAATGAATTACTGGACAATAATATGAATAATTCCATTAAAGAGCAGTCACTTTCCTTTTTAGTTATGATGGAGAGTTTAGATTTTGTTTCCAGGTTTTCAACTCTAATTTTCAATAAGTGCTTTCAGTGAAGTTACATGCCTGTAGAACTAATAACTGAATTTGCCCTAAAGTATTAGTCACTGATGTTGCATCAATGACAGGAAAATTAGTGCAGTTTTTTAGCTTTGTATTCATCCCACAGTTTATCTCACTGATATATATGCAGCTCACTCTAGCTAAGTGACATCATATTGAAACATTTGAAATAATTTTCACTGTTGTTGACATTGGGAAAGACAAACTATGACTGAAAGGTGTTAAAATTCTTTAGTAGGTTAGATAACCTCAGTTCTGTATAACCCTGTTACTTGGAACATTTTGTCACCTAAATGATTCTTTCTTTCTTCACAGGTCCAACTCATATTCATTTACAGTTGATGTTCATTTATTTTTAAGAGGTAAACACAATACTTCAGCTACTGGTGTTACAGACAGCAGAATATTACTCAGCAACTGATCAAATAAGAGTCACTAAATAATACAGACTTTCAATTCCCTGAAAAATAGAAGGACTCATATTTCCTTTTAAAAATTAAAAGTCTTCAGATTTTTTTTCTATAGCAGGCCAAAAAATATGTATACATGGATGCATATGAACATGTAGTAGTTCCTGTAATGCCTATTTTATAACCCAGCTTCAGTTGTAGGAAACCATGGAATCTGGAGCAACTATGTTTAGCTATTACACTTTCACACATGCTTATTTCAAATAGCAATATGTGAATACCATAGCAGTGTTTATGCATTACATACCTATGCATATATATGTAGTATACAATAGAAAGATCCATATATTTATATATTTTAAACAAATAATACCCATGTATGTGTGTGCATATATGGATACAGATGTTGATAAACAGTAAGACAGGAACACACTATATTTTTTACCTTAACAAATGAATTTCATAATTTGTGAGAGATTCAAAGCTGCCTCTAAAGGTATATGGACATAGAAAGGCCTGATGAGTTAGTGATACTTTATACCCATATCACAGTACATTTGTTGGACTCATTATGTGTTAAACTAAATACATTTCCCATAGGGAATGACAAAACAAATATGTCTGCAATATAATGTGTTATTTTTTTACTGTTTTAACAATTTGATCTGAATTATACTTGAAAGCTAGCCTGACATAAATGTTTTGCTTATGGGAAATGACTGTTTTTAGTTGAATATTTAGGTATAGATCATTAGTTAAATATGCAGCTATGAGCAAAGCAGGATGCTATTTTAAAACGTGCTTCGTGATATTCATAAAATTTTATTTATTCTACCCTTCAGAGCCAAAACCTATCATTATTACATTTGCTATTAATAGACTATCATGGCATGCATTTGAGGGAGGAGTAATGACTTTTAAGGTTATATATTCGTAATATTGCATGCAATTCTTCCTTGTAATTCCTAATAATATTCTTGGGAGCTACTCACACAAATCGTGATTGAATTGAGCATAAAGAAGGGCAGCACCTTTATGATGCTTTATGAAAGAACATTGGAGGCAATGAAAGTCTTTGTTGTAAAAGAGGAAAGGATTAACATGCAGACTTCAGTGTCTGATGGCCAATTATTTACTGTAATAGAGACTCAGTTTATGCATATATGAAATAATCACCAATTTCACCTGCATTTCATCTTGTATCCAAGAATGCAAGAATGTTAAGACCATAATTAATATAGTTTTAGAATAATGCATAAAGGATATCACCTAAAGGTCACTGGCACACTTAATTTGTTATTTATACTCTAGATAGTTCTTGCTTTGTGATCTTGGGAAATATGTTCTCCAGTAACTTTACCTTTTTCTCTCCAAAACAGAAAATGAAATAAGTGACCTTTCAGCTACTGTAAATGTCATTATGAGCCATGATATGGACAAGAAGAAAGTGAAAGCTTATAGATTCAATCCTCTAAATGTCTAGCATGTATTCCAGTGCAAACATAAGCAGATATTCAAGAGTTCTTTAGAGCAGTCTAACTTTTGGTCTTGTCAAAGGACATACCTATGAGCTGCCTGGAGTGACCAGCAGATACAACCTCACTTATCTGGCAAATCACCTTGATTTATACCAAGCATTTAATTGTTGTTTAGTATATATTAAACAGAAATATATACATATATATATATATATATATATATATAGGCATTACATCAGACACAGGTATCTTTTGTTGTGCTTACCACATCCTTTCAACCACTCTATTTCAAAGAAAACTTTCCTTCTGAGGCTGGCTTACATGGTCTTTCAGTTTATATATTAATAGCATGCAGATTTATCTTAAAAAAAAAGACTTTTTATTCCTAACTTTGTAATAGAAAGTTTCTGTCTCCAGTTTCCAGTGATGGAAGCATCAAGGATGAAATCTCAGTTATGTTGCCTCCTCACTCATATGAGAGACTGTGCTCACCTCAATCAGTTGTGGTATGCTGAAAAAATTCCACTGAATGCTAGCATTTACATAAAATCTTGCACATCAAGAAGTTCTTGTAACCTATTTGCTACTAAAATAATAGATTGATGATTTTCTAATCTGAGAAGTTATTTTTTTCCCAAGAAATTTGAATTTAGTGCAAATTTTTGTAAGTATAAGCTGGTAAGAGCTTATACACACCTCAAGGCAGTTCTCATCAGCAAAAGGCATTATGCTTGTGTGGCTTGATTTCTGTAATGTATTTGGACATTCAAGTTGCAGATTTGAAGGCATAATTACTGTCAAGTTTCTGCAGGCAGTAATGGATAAATATATATTATGTATGATTGATTATCTCAGAAAAAAAAAAAAACAAAACAGAATATCTCATTGGTCTACCTATTCTGTGGAAAGCACAGTGAAATAAATGCCCTGTTCAGCTTCAACTATCAGTCAGTAAGGCACCACATTTGTAGGATGATGCAAATCATTAACAAACTAAAGTTTAGCTGAGGTTAAAATATGTTCTAGTGAGACAGAGAAAAGCTGAGAGTGTTTTTTCAGATGTTTCAAATGATATACTCTGCTCTCCCCTATAATTTTCTGGTGACAAATATTTATTCCATCAGAGTTTTTACATATCTTTTTCATTTCATTTTTATTAAATACTAATTGGTCTAGAAGGAAATCCATTATCACATTTTATTTGTTGAGGACTGCAATGAAATTTATGTATTAACACTATCAAAGTCAAATATGGGAATTTTTTCATCTCTTATCTTAATTAAAGCATAATTTCAGTGCTTTGGAATTCAGTATGCTACTTCTATCAGTGCTTTTACAGATTATGTGATATCTTCTTGTTTCTCATTTGCTATGCAATCTGAGATAAAGATTGACTATGAAAGGTACAGGATGCCACAGGCTTTATTTGATTATAAATCTAATTGATGTCAAAGTAGTTAAAGTGTGGGATAATGACTTTAGAATATTAATGAATGTCTCATTAGGAAGATTAACAGAATATAAACTAGATTTTCATTTTGGTTCTAATGTTGGTATAGAGAACTACAGTGAAAGCACACAGACACATGCTGAATTATCTTACTCTATTATAAATCAACTGCAGAGAGATGAAAATGGAGGTGCTATTCATATGCACTAGATACTTCATTTGGGTTAAGCACCAACCCAATCAACCCAAATTAAACCCAAAGGGTAGGGACAGAATTTAAGAAACATGAAATAAGGAGAGAAGAAAATAACGTATGGTTGTTTTGATCTTATTTACCCATTTGGTTTTATTTAAAGCATTTATATGGCATTTGGTGGCATGCTTTGACAGAAGTGCCTGGCTGTATTTTTTTTTTCAATATGCCAAATGTACATATAGTCAGAAAGCAGAGATCTTGACTGTCCACATATTCTTTTCTCCATTTCTTTCTGCTCTTAGAGGCAACAGTGCAATCTAAGTATCTACTGTATTGTTAGATCAATTTTGTCCTTGATCATGACTGCAAAATAATTTTCAAAACTACAAGAAATGATCAAGGTTTTAGTAAGAGCAGGACAGAAATGAGGATGATAGAGGTAGAATATGCTGACAACTCCTCTCAGTAGAAGATAACTGTCCAGGGTTCATAGGACTTGAAAACGAAGGCCAGGTAGCAAAAAAACATAAAAATGAAATTACGATATGGAGCTAATGAGCTCTGTACTGAATGTTATACCATTTAATATTGCTCTTTCATTATTCTATGATATTATCATATTTTCCATCATCTCTATTTCTTAATTTCTCTTTTGACTATTTAGGTGCTTTCCCTGAAATTAGCTCCACATGGATAGAAATCTGTGTTTGCATGTAACAAAGTAGTTCCATCTGAATAGAACTTATTAAGAAGCTGAAATCTCTGGTTAAAAGTAATCTAAAAGTTTTTATAAAGTTTGTGCTACACTGAAAACGATTTCCCCAAATATGTAAGCACATATATGCATATGTGAGTAAAATTTTTAATATTATTCTCTGGGCTTTCTATTAAAATAATCTGTCCTTATTATTTTCTCTGCAAATGATACCTCAGCTGACACTGTTCTCAGTAAAGAGAGAAATAACATAAGGCTATATCAAAGAGTAATCTAAAAAAGTTCATCTAGATCAACAGTTAAAAAGATGACAATTTATTATTAAAAATCATGGAAAAAGCCATAAATGTAAATTGTGCTACCAAAACACAGAACAAGCTCTCTGTTCAGATTTATTACACCCATGAATATTGCTTTTACAATCCATCATAAACAACAGTCTAACATGGTACATTTAGGAATAAACACAGCTACTACTGAGGAGTTTCTTGGCAAGAAGCAGAAATAAAAAAGGTCATTTGGAAAAAAAAGTAGCTAAAAAAGCAGGGAAAGGATACTTAGAAAAGCAAGAAAAATTGCATCATAGAGAGCTTGACATGATTTTGGAATAAGAGGAGGAGGCAATATGTGAAAATATCAAGAAGTTTGAATGTGAGGACGTTAATTCCTGTGTAGCACTGAAAGGAATATCATGGTATAATCAGCATTGCATGGAGAAAATTGGTTTAGCAAAGAAAATTTATGCATCTGGGAAGTGAATAACCTAAGACTTCAGAGGGATCAAGTCCTGAAGGAGCCCACAGAGCCCACTCTGGGCCCAGCGCTGATAGCAGAATTAATCTTCCTGACAGGGAGACTGTGCTCCATGTCCAGGTAGAGTTACAGATCTGCTCCAGGCCAAAAGATAGAGCGGAAATGCAGATAATGCAGCACTCCAGCAATAAAAATTGACTGATGGAGATCAACCAAACTCCCTCCATTCTCCCAAATAAAAGAAATATTTTGTCTTGACAAATCCCTAAGATTTAAGGACTGACAAAAGGACTTAGGTTAAAAAGTTATGTATTAAATGCTGGACTTGAGCAACCAATTTTGTTCATTGCCTAGAGAAGCTCAATGAAGAAGAAAAATGAATTTTGATATGTCAAGGAAAACTTCTTTCATTTTCTTCAAACTTCTCTCTTTTCATATATTACATTTTACTTTCTTTGCTAAGGAGTGTCGAGGAGTTCTCATGAAAAAAAAGCATTTTATAGACAATACAATGCTGAATATGTGTGGACGTCAAAGGCTATAGAGAAATTAAGTAAGAAAGTAAATCATAAATTTTATTTTGTAAGGAAAATGGATTATTTAGATTGAAGGTACTCAAAAGGTATCAGGAGGATAAATAAATTCAATATTAAAAACTGGTTTGAGACTTCTGACAGATATTGGAAAGAAATGCAAATGCAAAAATATGGGGAAGATCATGGCAAAAATGTAAAGTAGATTAAAAAATAATCTACATATATGTTCTAGATGAAACCTTCATATTAGCTGAAAGAAAGAACAATTAAAAAACTGTGACAGTGACTGTGACAGTGAGAGTGAAGAGAAAAATACAATAAATACACAATAGATAAGCAGCTAAACATCAAGATATAACAGAAGACAAAAAAAATCAGAGCCTGGATATATCAGAGCCAACAGAACCTGGAGAAAATGCCTTTCTTTTGTTTCAGCTTGAGCCTGTTATTCCAGTTCAATTGAGATTTTTAGAGATAGAGAATTAATCAGCAGATAATTCAGTCAAAAGCATATTCTGATCTGAAGACAGAAGTGAGACATGCAATGTAGGTGTACCAAATAAGAAGCAAATAAAAAAAGAATAGAAGGATGTGCCTTGAAGACACATCACATGCTTGAAAAACATGGGGCTGACTGTGCTTTTGAGATAGGAATGGGGAAGGAATCACTTATGACAGGTGCTGCATTACTTAGGGGAAAAGATCAGGGCACTTCTCTTTGAAACTGAAAAGTGCTGCCTTCTGATTCTGCATTGCTGCTGAATTGGCGCAGATAGTTTTCAGAAGGACCTTGAATCCAGGGATCTGACACAGACTACATGAGAACAAATGGACACATTTTTGTACCTGAATCTTCAACAAAATAATATTTTCACATCTTTGGCTATTGAGATCAAATTACAGCTTAATCCTCTGGAAAGGAGGAGTGCTGAGTGAGTGCTGTTACCAAAGACATTTACATTCAATTTTTGTCATATCTAAGTCATCTTTAAGTAAATAAGATAATTAAGGAGGTTGAGTAAATATGTAAAAGAAAGTATGTCAACAATATAATAAATTAATGATTTGTGCATACAGAAAAGATAGTTCGTGTCAGTGAATAAGTACAGTGATTTTGGGGTCTATTTCTGCACAGATATTTTTTAATCAGTCCATTCCTTTTAGCTGATTATTGTGCTTTCAGTCCTAACAGTTCTTATTGTCTCTCTATATCTCCTGTTGCTTCTTCCTCCCAGATGGTTATTTTCTTACTTTAATTCCAACTATGGACAGAAAAGTACCTTTTGTAGTCTATACTAGCAATACTATTTTATGAATATATAAGCAGTATGGCAGGGCTGGGGTGTGATGCAGGCTCATCCAAGAGCATCCTTATCGCAGTCTGTGATTGCTATGAGACCTTTTTTTCTGAAATTGAGTTTTGTGGTGCAAAGTAAGTGAAATAACAAATCAATCAATTATCTTGAATAACCATGAACATTTTCCTTTTTTTGGAAAATCTGGCTGTTCTTTTGACAAAGAATCAAATCTGTAAGTTTTACGAAATTATTTAATGAGTTTGAAGTATAACTTCAATTGTGTGATTTTTGTGCACAGACTGAACATTTGTTCTTAGTATTTTTCCTATCTGAGCTGTGAATTATAATGCTATTTGTTTCATACACTGCACTGCAGTGAGTTACCTGAAGTTTAGTCAAGACTTAGTCAAGTGCCTTTTCAAAATGGCCACTTTTCCATGAAAGAATATTTCTTCTTCTGTGAAATAGATGTTATTAATATAGAACTAGAGTATTAGCAGAGTTTTAAAGTCTAAAGTTTTAGATCCTAGTGAGAAAAAGGCAAATCCACAAATATCTGTATTCTGCTTGTCCATTCTCCTTCAAAAACAGAATTTAGACTTTTCAAATTTGAAATAGTAGGTAGAATCTGCAGTAAGTTAACTTGCTCATTCATCCAAATGAAAGAACTATTTCTGAGGTCCTGTGCAGTAATGCTTACTCTTCCAAACACACATTTGCTTCAAGTATGGCTTCTGAATTTTTTTTTGTCTAGCAGTTTGCATTATTGCTCCAGTCATATGTACATACACACAATGTACAATAATATAAATATATATAACACTTGGAAAATCTGTTTCTGTAAAAGACATCATGATTAAGAATCAACAATAAAGGTCCAAGTCTTATCTATCTGTCAACAGATTCTGTGTAAAGAATGAGCAAAGATACTGGAAAATGTTTGAAATATTTCTCCTTTTCCATTTGCTCCTTTTCTAAACTAATTAGCACAGGATTTGAAGTTAGGTTCTTAGACACTTTTCAACCATAATTTTCATGAATATAATATATATGCTTTGAAATATGACTCTATTTCAAAATCTATCCTCTCTGATATCAATATACAGTCAATAGAAAGGATGGTTGAAACAGTTGCTTGTATTTTGCATGTAGCCTCCTAGATTGAGGGACTTCAATGAGGGAGTTTCACACTCGTGAACTTGTGAAGCTAACTCTATTATGAGAGTCATGAGATTTTACAATTTTAATTGTATATCTATCCTAATAGGCATACATAGTCCATTAAGATATATATATATATATATATGTTTATAGTTACAGTCCATTTCACGTGTTTCATCAAAATACTACTGCAATATAGGCATTATCTACCAAGCTCTATGTTGCCTGTATATTTGGTTAAATGATTTGTCTTTTCTGTAGTTATGTGTTGATTTGCAGAAGCCAAAATATGAGCCTGTGTATCCTCATCTGCCTGATTTAGCAGGTCAAAGATCTTCCAATATGCTTGTCGAGGATTGCTGCTGTTGCTCTGGTAGTCCTAAAATTGAAAGATTTTTTTTTTCTCCAAGATCAGATGAAATCTCGTAAGATTACAGTCTCCTCTTATTGACTGCTTTTCATTACACTCATGTAGTATAACTGAATATAAATTTCTGAATAGGCATTGCATGTCTTAGGTGCTTCTTTAGGTATGATGTGTGCACTCATTCTCAGTTTGTAAGATTATTAAAGAGTCCTTATTCTTCTTACTTCTACTTACAGCTCTAATAATTTCCTATAAAGGAGTATAACTTCCAGTGATGCCTGGCTTTGTAATTTCAAGGATAATTTACTCAAAATAATCGATATATCTATATATATATTTTCATGGTTTACTTTTGCACTGTGCAGATATTCCTGTTAAAAGTAAGACGGTATTTTACTATGATGATATACTCTTCCATACTCCTCTTCCATACCCCATACTCCTCTTCCATAGATTTGTCTTTGTGTTATACAGAGTTGTTGGCATTGGCCACTGAACATCTGGTGGTTCTGCTAAGAATTTCCTCATCTGCATCTTGCAGCATTGCTCTGTTGTGCCTTAGGTACCAAGGTCTGGAATTACTTGGATGGTCTCAACTTCATCATCTTTCTGATGGAGTATATATGGCTACTTGTACCTTGTGTTCCTAGGAGTGATTAGGTAGCCTCATAATATTCCAAAGAACACAAAATAATTCCTTTTTCACTCTGAGCACATCCCCTGTTTGACATTATATCACTCACACTCAGATTGTCTTCTGAGACATCACATCTTAAACCTGAATTTTTATTGTTTATTCTTTCTCCCTCACATCAAGAATATTCTAGCCTTGTATGACAATTAAATATTGTCTCACTACTCAGCAGTGGGTGGCACTGATGTGTGTTAATTGCTGTAAAAACTGATTCTTGTTTCCTGGCTTTCTTCCTGAAAGCCTGCATGCTCCCCGTTGTAATTATGACAATTTAGTGATTGGCAGCCTTCTTTCCTAGGATCTGTACATTGAATTGAGATGATTATCACCATTGTGTTGCATCTTCTTCTTCCCAAGAAGTCTTTACAACCTCAACCTCTCCATGCACTGAGTTTCTGTTCTTTCCTTCTATTGAAGTTTCAGTATATGATAAATAATACTCTTGTTTCTAACATTTTACCTGTGTTGCATTTCTTATGTTGTGGTGACATGATATCTTTCTCATGTAGTCTGGATTATATGAGTTCAGTCTTCTAACTTGTGCTAAATTATTGATTGTCACTGCTTTAATTTTCCTGGGCAATGCAATACTCTCTTTAATTTGGAGGCATGGCATCCAGATAATATCTATTTTTTCATAAATGTCTCTTTGAGCTAGAGTCACGAAACTTGCAGATGAATCTATCTTTAATTTCAGAATTTTAGAAATATCCACAAAGCTGCAGAGCTCACATCGCTCCATGAAAAACATTTTCCTGCTTCTCATTTTCAAAGCATCTTCTTCTTGTCCCATTTTTCTGTGGATATAATATACTCTGTATACTTTTATTGTCTGTGCCTCCATTTCAGAATTGATTGTCGGCAGCAGTCTCACACACATGTGAGAGAAACACTTCTTTTTTTTCTTGGAAATAAGTAGCAGAAGAATATTCTTTATACAGAGATAGCCAGAGATGACCATACAGAGTTGGCCATGTAAATTTTGTAACTTTGTGAATATTACCAAAAAATTTACAATTAAGGATGGGCCCATCTGTGAACAAGATAATCTTTTTTTCTATCTAGAATAATGATGTTCTCATCTCTATCCTTTTCTGGTACCTTTTAACTTGAATTGCTGCATTGTTTGCTTGTTAATAAATTGTCTGGCTGTGCGTGTCTGTAGATTGATTGCTTCCATTGTGTTTTGTGTACTTCTTGCTGGAAAAGAAGAAAAGATGACATCCAGGAAAAAAAAAATGTTCATGTAAAGATGAAAAGAAATGCAAAACATGAAAAAAAATCTCTTTCTGAAAAAAGATGTTCATGAAACCATGAATGATATTTATTAAGAATACCATGTATCCAAAATCTAGAAATAATGTTTAAGTTTCTGATATCCCCATAGCTTTATTATCTGTTGAAGGTTCCAGATACCTCCCTCAGTAACTGATATTTCTTCCTCTAGTTCTCTCCCAGTTCTTACAGGTAAAGAGTACAAAAGCTACTCTTACAAAAGAGTAGCTTTGCCAGCAATGAAGAGCTCAAACTGAAGGAATGTGAGAGAATAGGAATGTCTGCAGCATCTGGGATACCTCACTGTTCATTTAGAGCCCCGGGAAAAATTAACAGGGATTCAAAACCTGGGAGAGGATACATGTGGGAGAGAGCAAGATCTTTCTTTCCCTTTATAAGCATTCCTCCCTCCTGCTGCCCACCTGCACACTCTGACCCCAGAGGAAGGATCAATTCCACCGTCCTACCCCTAGGTCCTCCCATCAAGCCTAAATTCAGATCACCTATCTTCTTCTCCCAGGGCCGTTTCTCTTCCTGTCTGTATGTGCGAACCTTCATTTTGTTTCTAAAGCTGGCTTGTCCTTTACTTTTGCTGCTGCCTGTGCAAGTGCTAAACTTCAGGATACGATGAAGTATTATGCAAAGTTGTTTTCTGTATAAAAATATTCTGAAAAACATGTAATAAATTTTTTCATGAAGCAGATGTTGACAAAAAAAAACAGAAGAAATGTCAGAATTCTAGTTTCTTCTGGCTTCTCAATTAGACCTTTTTTAGTAACCTTTTTTTCCCCTCGTAAGTTGTAGTGTGAAGTCTGGATGGAAATCTGACTATAATTACTATTGCTTTGTACTAAATGACATGTGAAAGGTATAATATATAGCAGAAGAAGGAAGATCATATGTTGGGCAGATTATCTTAGTGGCAATTCAGATGTAACTGTATTTTCTTTTATTGTAACTGGTATATAAATAGAGCTGTGTGACCCAGTAGTGTATTTCAAATTTTGTTAGGTCAAAATAATAGGATAGATAGTAACTATGGAATAGAATCACATTTATTTCTTAGTGAGAAAAGGCACAAATGTCACCTTTCTTGTTGCCCCTGCTACTGCTGCTGTTGCTGTGCCAAAGGGATCTGCTTTCTCCTCAGCCAGGAAGCTTGTTTCCACACCAAATTCGCTTGAATTTCTCCTAGGGCTTGCGTACAAGAATGCCAAGAAGCACTCCCCCAGGCACAGGAGCAGCTATGTCTCGATGGTGATAATTATTAGCTGAAAAAACTCTTCTGAAAACTGAAAGAATGCAAATCAGCACATCCATATTCCCTGAACCAGTGAATTTACCTGAAAAATAAAGATATAAACTACTATAAAAATTCACAGAAACTGACAAAGCAAAAATGAGTGATGAAAGAGACACACAATAAATTATAAGCAAATTTTACCTAATACTTACCCTGTTGAAGTATTTGGGAAGCAGTTTGTGTTTTTTTCCTCGTTCCAGTTTTGGAGGATGTAGTATTTTAGACTGGATTGGAGTTTTACTTAGGACACTATTAGTATCCTACATGTAGATGTGGAGAAATGCTTGGAGGCCAATACAAATAACATAGAGTTAAGTCTTGACACTAACATGGGGCATTCTTCCTGCCCCAGCATGGAGGCAGTCAGGCCAGCTTCAAAACTGCAGATACACAATGAAACTGGGGTAAAACCTCACCTATCTCTCTTTCTTGCCCTCCTCAAAAGCTACTTTATTTTGTACCTAGCTTACCTTCTAACTGCAGCTGGGAATAGTTCAGGCTACATGTGCCTTACTTTTCTGTGTCTGTATCCTCCATCCTTTTTTTGTTGTTGCTATGAAAGTATAAAGCAGGCATGTGCATTCACTGTGGGTCTGCAGACATTGCAAAGTACAATGGGAGTGAAATGAATCACGGACACAATTAGTGCAGGAACAGGCACAGCCTCTGGCACTGACGGCAGTGACTCAAACCTGTCATTCCCAAAGGTAGCCAGGACTTCTCTAAAGCCTTTCTGTACACTTGTTATCACATGGTTGTCAGAATCACTGTACTGGGTTATTAGGAAAGCCAAGACCGTTTACCACTCTGGTTTGCCTTTCTTCGCTCAGTATTCTGATATGAGTAAGAATAGGGGAGATTTTAATGTTTCCTTCTTTTTTACATGTAGTCGTCTTGGAGTATCATTTGTGACAAAGGAGCAGGGACATGGATGATTATCTTGATGTCTGTTCTTGTAGCACAATGGGATGACATTTGGAACTTTTTGGCTTTTACTACAAATCTCAGGTATGTTTTGAGTTGGTAAGAAAGTCTTTGGTTCAAGGGATGTGGTAGAGAATCAAAGTCTTGTGAGATCCTAAAGATCCCTTGTATTACTGCCATATGGAGAATTTTGTTTATTAAGTCCTGTAGTCGCTTTCTATATCTGTCGCTATTGTAATAAGGAGTAGGATATTTTATTGTGTTTATCTTCTTTAGACAGAGAATGAATTCCGCTTCCTCTGTTACTTTGCTCTGCATATGCTGCAGAACAATTTGTGTGTGCTGTGAATTCACTATTTGCATTAGAAAACAAAAATGTCATAACAAAATGTATTTCTTTCTAAAAGTGCTACCAGGGCATTGGGTTCACCTGACAGCATTAATTCAGCAATTTCTGAGTTTGTAACATTAGCTCCTTCTGAGTTCACAACATTATCTAGATTCTGTCCTTCTCAATAGATAAACATATACTTAACTATTCTTTGCCAGATCCAAATACTGATTGCTCAAAACACCAATCATTTTGAATTAAAGACAAATGATTTCCATTCACATAAATGCAAACTAGGTCATATCACAGACAAAAATAAAAATCCCAAAGGACTCTCCTCATTGTCAGGATTGCAACTAAAATTTCCCTTCCTGATATATTTTACTATTACTATTTGAATCTTGTTCATTAGATCAATGACTTAGAAAATAGTGTGGTTTTTTCAGTAAATAAATTTTAAAGAAAAAAAGAAAAGAAAGGAAAAGTCCCTATGAATTAAAGATATAGTGTAGATATTTTTTTTCACATGCAGTTGAACATTTAGGTCATCATTTGACTTCCGAAGCTGTTTCACTGAGGTTTAAGCTTTCAAAAATGAATGACAATGTCATTCATCTCTGCAGAATTCACAATTTAAGCCAGTAAAAGAGATAGTTCTTTAAGATCAGCTGCAAAACTTTTGAAAATTCAACTTCAGTAGTGTTTCAAATTGGTCATGAATTAACTGAGGTAAAAAGAGGTAAAAAACGTAACCAGACGTTTTTTAAAACTTTGATATAGACTTTTGAGTATAAATTGAAGAACCGGTTTTCCAGCAGTCTGTCTATTATATTCTCTGTTTCTCTATCCACTGACATTTTTATCAAAAATTCTATCTATACATACAATGTCCAAATTTAAGGATAGCTTTCTCTGTATCCTTGTTATAAACACTTTATATCTTAAACTTTGTAATAGTGAGAGAAAAAAAAGTGTCAAAATATTAAAATAAATTGTTGTGTAAATTATTATATGTGATCAGTATGACAAATAAGATCACTAAAATATTTTAAAATGAATACTCTTTAAAGCTCTGGTTTGTTTATCTGTTTTTTTTTTCTTTTTAATATATACATGCAAGGTAAATAATTTTTTTATGTGCCCATTGAGAACCAAGCGCCTAGTGATTCAAGAACAAAGCAGATTTGATGCACTATTGATTTTCTACCTTAGCAGTAGAAAAAGAATTGCGATATACAAAGATCTGTTTTTCTGGATCTATGCCATCCATCTTCTAGCATTTATGTAACATAGATTTGTTAGAAAACAAATAGCTCACACAAGGTTAAAAGGGAAATATTTATACTGTTATTTCATAAATAAGTCTTAATATTGTAAGATAGCTTGTGAAGGGTATTTAATATAATTTCCACTATTGAATGTCAGACTTCATCATATGTTCATGTACTCTGAATTGCCCCTGCATCTACTACCTTGCCTTCTGCTGGTCACCCTACCTACACAGATTCTGGGAAAGGCTTAGTCACTATAGTCACAAAAATTTCCTTTTGCATTTGAAATGCCAAATTTTGTCTTAGACCTTCCCAAATCAATCCATGGTTTATGGGAGAGGCATCAAGGGGGCTGATTTGGAAATCTGATAAATCTTTGCCAGTGTCCCTGGTCTGAAGGTGAGCAGTCAGCATGGACTCACCAAGGGGAAGTCATGTCTGATGAAACTTATAGCCTTCTATGATGGGATGACCAGCTGGCTAGAGGAGGAGAGAGCTGTGGATGTTGTCTACCTTGACTTCAGCAAGACTTTCGACACCATCTCCCATACTATCCTCATACAGAAGCTCTGCGAGAGTGGACTAGACGAGTACACGATGCGGTGGATCGAGGGCTGGATGGATGGCAGAGCTCAGAGGGTGGTCATAAATGGGGCCGAGTCCAGTGGTGGCCAGTGGTGTCCCCCAGGGGTCAGTATTGGGCCCGATGCTGTTCAACTTGTTCATCAATGAGCTGGAGGAGGGCACGGAGTGCACTCTGAGCAAGTTTGCAGATGACACCAAGTGGGTGGAGTGGCCGACACTCCGGAGGGCTATGCTGCCATCCAGAGGGACCTGGACAGGCTGGAGAGTTGGGCAGAGATGAACCTCATGAGGTTCAACAATGACAAGTGCAGAGTCCTGCACCTGGGGAGGAGCAACCCCAGACACCAGTACCGATTAGGGGTCGACCTGTTGGAAAGCAGCTCTGAAGAGAGGGACCTGGGAGTCCTGGTTGACAGCAAGTTAACCATGAGTCAGCAGTGTGGCCTCATGCCCAAGAAGGCCAATGGAACCCTGGCCTGCATCAGGAGGAGTGTTGCCAGCAGGTCAAGGGAGGTTAAGGTCACTCAGCTCTGGTGAGGCTGCACCTAGAGTACTGTGTGCAGTTCTGGGCTCCCCAGTATAAGAGGGTATAAAAAGTCACTTTTTGATCTGTCTTTTTGCTAGACAGATTTCATTAGCACAACTTCACCTCTATTTTCTCAAGCTATGGCTGCTCAGCATGCTACCAGTTTGTCTAGTCTACTTTCTGGTCATCAGAATGAACTAAATAACTTAAAGTTTTGTTTCAAATGTGTGAGTAGCGGCTCTCCTCATTATTATGATTTTTATGCCTTTTTTAACATTATATGAATTTCAATTTTCATTTTAGTTTGTACTTCATATGTTTCTTCTTACTGTCAAGTGCCATAAATATGTAATTTTACAACAAATATGTAATTTGACATATTTGGGATGTGTTTTCGTGTTTTCAGATAAATTATCCTGTTTTGGCATGTTGCTTTACTTGTTAACTATTATATAATTGCAACTGGCAACAATTCTTCCACAGGGTTTCTTTCTTTCTATTTTGATGTCGTCCATATTCCAAAGATTAGGTCAGATTTTCAAAATATTAGCCTCATTCAGATGATGTCAGCAGCAACATTCTCATTTGTAGGTCCAAAGCCAGAATACCATAGCAAATTCAGCTTACTACCTCCCAAAAAAGATCTAACTTCTTGAGTCAGCAGCTACACTCCAGCTTATTTCACTGCTCATCTGCCCAGGCTGCATGTCATCAAAATAGCTTTTTCAGAACCCAGCATTATTTAGAGCATTCTCATGGATGTTACAAGTTTTGTTCACTGCACCTGTGAGAGGATCCTTGATATAATTTGAAGATCTTCCTTTAAGTAGGGCAAAAAACTTAAGGGAATTGGAAATGAAATTTCTTTGATTACTGACTATTATTTTACAAAATGACTGTGCTGCCATCCAGAGGGATCTGGACAGACTGGACGACTGGGCAGTCAGAAACCTAATGAAGTTCAACAAGGGCAAGTGCAGGATCCTGCACTTGGGGAGGAATAACCCTGGACACCAGTACAGATTAGAGGCTGACCTGCTGGAGAGCAGCCCCGCAGAGAGAGACCTGGGTGTCATGGTGAACGACAAGTTGACCATGAGACAGCAGTATGCCCTGGTGGCCAAGAAGGCCAATGAGATCCTGGGGTGCATTAAGACGAGCATCTCCAGCAGGTCAAGAGAGGTGATCGTCCCCCTATACTCAGCCCTGGTGAGGCCACATCTGGAGTACTGTGTCCAATTTTGGGCTCCTCAGTACAAGAGGGATGTGGAGCTGCTGGAGAGAGTCCAGCGCAGGGCTACCAGGATGATCAGGGG
>JAUBOD010001033.1:525315-564623 GCA_032353885.1 Nothura maculosa | reverse complement strand
CAGTGAGGGTGACAGAGCAGTGGAACAGGCTGCCCAGGGAGGTTGTGGAGTGTCCTTCTCTGGAGGTCTTCAAAACCTTCCTGGATGCCACCCTTTGCCACATGCTCTAGGTGTCCCTGCTTGAGCGGGAAGGTTGGACTAGATGATCTCTAGAGGTCCCTTCCAACCTTGAAGATTCTGTGAGATTCTGTGCATTTCTGTGAAAGTCTCCCTGAACATGTTTGAACTGGGCTCCCTCAGCTCAGCTTACAGGATGCTCCTGGTTGGCTTATGTCCTCCAAGAGCTTCTCCTTACCATAAGATTTCTTTTTCTGTCATTTGCTGTTTGCAATTTAGGCCTCATGTTTCATTTGAGAGGTCATGAGCTTGCCTTCTCTTCTTATAAGGCAGTTACACTGCAATTAAGAAATTCTGAAAAAGCCAAGCCAAGCAAAGTCATCACTTTGGGCAACATCTCACAGGAGCGAAGTTATAGCATAACCTTCCTGTGATATATTGCACCATAATGCATTTTTACAGTATCATTCACAAGTAAATAAAAAGTCCCAGTCAAAGCAATATTTTATGTTTTTATAGGTGCAGACAACAGAACATTTAAGGCAATAATTCCATCTGTTCATAAATCATTAAAAGTAAGAATGCCTGCAGTTCACGTCAAAGCTCAGGAGGAAGAATTTTATAAAAAGTGGGTGATGTATAGGCAGAAATGAGAAGTTTTTACACATTCTGCACAATTGAATACTTTCCTTCAAAAAGACTTTTAGGTACCGCCTCTCCTCCTCCTCCCATTGCATTGCAATTGCAATTGTCCTGTCATTGATGCCCTCATGTAGACAAGGTAAAGATTCCATAATTTAAAGATGTAATTTTCACAGAAATAATGTGATTTTTTTCTACCACTTTTTATGCTGTGTTATCTCATTGTACATCTGTTTTTAATAATTTATATTTCTATTTTCTTGGTATTAACTTTTCCTCTGGTTCCTACCAACATTTTACCATGTCTCTTCATGTTCTCTCTCTGACTAGTCAATACAAGTCATTTGGGCCTCTTTTTTTCTCAGGCTTTCAACAATTCAGTCTAGAATGATTCTTCATAAGTATTTTATTAATAGAGTGACAATCAAAAATCAAATAAATAGTTTGTTTATACTTGCCTATGAAAAATGCATTTATGAAATGTTATGCATCCCTTTCTTTGACTGTGGATTTATTTCAAAGCACTTAAAAGCCATTTACAATCTACTTGCATGTGCTTGGGACAAAGCATACATGAATCTTTTGAGTAAAATGTATATCTTGTGCACATGCCCTGGAGAAACAGGCAGACGAGGTATGCTGGGGAAAGGAATTATAAATTGTCTATTGTTTGAAATGAATTCACATCAAAGAACAGCACTCCAAGGAAGGAATTTGCCACCTGTTGCTGCCATCTTACAGGACAGATGGCTGTAAGGAAGAGGTGGAAAACAGTGAAAGAAATGTAGAACAGAGCCAGTGCAAAGAATGTTATTGATGAATCAAATCATTGTTTCTTTCCAAATCATTTTATTATTTATATTTACCATGCAACCTGGAGAGCTGACAGTAGATTCTGGACTTGAAACAAGGCCACATGAATTAGACAATAGCAGCTGCTAAGTTTTTCTTTGGTTCCCTACTTATATATTCTTATATTTTCCCTCCTGATTAATTCTATTTTGCTGAGCAGCAAAGTGTTGCTGCAAGAGCTCCATGATAAGATTCTGCTACAAGCTCTAAGAAGATAAATGCAACAAAGAATACGAAGGTATCAAAATAATATTATGAGCCGTGGTATAGATATGGAGTATTTTTATGGTTTCTTATTTCTGATTGCACTCTGATTTTGCCTGATATCATGTATCATCTTTTAAACACTGAGGAGTAGATCTCATTCCATAATGGGATTTCATGTTTACTTTGTTGAAAGTGTTTACTTTATTGAAAGAATAATTTTCACATTCTGTCCATCAAGGTAGATTTTTATCACTCTGATAGGTTATTTTCAGTGTCAAGAAAAATCACTGCTTTGGAAAGCACAGGAACAATCAAATAATAAAAATCTGTTAAAAATATTTCTGTGGAATGGACAAGAAACAGACTGACAGTGATTGAAAAGACAAAATGTTACTGTTAAGATTTTTTCCAAACATTTTAATAAAAATCTAAATAATGTTTTGCTACTTTTAGACTACCAGGCTTCAGTCATTTTCTGAGTAAATATTTCTCATTTTTCACCCAGAAAATATGAATAAGTTCATATCAAGAAGAGCAAAAACTGAATAAACCTTATGAACTCTCTGTCAAAGTCTCCAGTTAACAGTTTAGGTGTTATCAGAGTTTTTACTGATAAGTTTCTTAATGTGAAAGGAGTTGACATCTTTTCTCACTGCATTTCTAAGATATGTTAGTTTTGTAGATTTCTCCTATGTTTCAGCAATAATTTAGCAAGAAAGGCATGATTTATGTCTTTATAAATGTGTTAGAGTATGTGTAAGTGAAAAAGCCGTAAATTTGAAGACAGGATGTCTTTGAAGATACGGCCAGTCAGAAAGTTACTAAGAGAAATATGGTGAATCAGCATTTGTTGTATAGTAATTCATCACATCAGTGTTATTTATTAGCGTAACAGAGGAATTTATACACTCGAGATGATAGGGAAATTAGGAATTATTCTCAACTGAGTATAAACAATAAAGAGGGACCTTATTCCCTTCATAAGGTCTTAACAAAAGTAAACATTAACATTTCTGCATGCACATCCTGCTCTCCTCCCTTTACTTTAACTCCTGTTTCTGCAGTCCAAACAGATTTGGTCATTTGTTGTTGCAGCGACAAACCTCTGTGTTTGCATTTTTCAAGTGCCCATTGATCGTTGTCTTAAACTGATCTCTGGATTTTCACAATATTAATTGTAAGTCTGGTATGCCAGGCAACTTTTGACAGGGATTAGCTAAACTATGAGGAATAAATTTTCTCCTTCTGCTGACATTTTTCAGTATGCTGCACTGCCAGTGTTCCCTTTTTTTTTTCTTTGAATGAAAGGCTATTTGCAAATGTCTCGTAAAAAAGAACTGCACTACTTCAAAGCAATAGTGACAGGCAGAATTTTATGGTAGCTCTACCAGTCTCTTTAGCTATTAATTAGTGAAGGAACATTATTATTACATATCTTTTGTCACTTAAATTTAAAGCTAAGAAATCTTTTGTACACCTGTAGGAAAGAGAGAAATTAATAACGTTTGCAACTTGGTTTTATTGTCTCGTTTTTTTTTCTCTTAAATCCAGTAATTCCAACCAGCTATATTGGCCACGACTGGCAAAATAAGGTCAGCAGAGGCTGTGGAGAGTACTCCATGAATACGACTGGTTAGGCACCAAGGGGAACAGCCTGTCAGCCAGCAACTTGGAGGATTCTCCACATCCAACCAAACTTTTAGAGAGAGACCCACACCTGGGATGTTGTGGGGACACCCAGAAGCACGCATAGCTGAAGACACGCTCCTGGGAGTGGGAGACCCGTGCTAGGGCAGAGAGGGACCACAGTCTTTGGCAACCTATTCTGGCATGGAATCATGTCCCAAGCCAAGGCAGAGGAAAATGAGTTAGAAGCAGGAATGATTATCAGAGAGAAACCATTACCCTCCAATCCCAACCTCCTGCGCCTCTTGTCCCCCCACGAAAGGGGCACAAATGGGTTGAGTGTAACACACAATGAAACCAAAGTGAGCTGAACCTGGAGAAAGGCAATGAAAAGCGTCTCCACAAGTGTTAAATTGTTATGTTTTTTCTCAATACCCAAGTGGGTAATCAAAAGTTTGTGTTATTTGTAATAAATTATATTATGCAAAAATATGAAGGTGAGACTGTTTTGCCTATGATGACAGGTGAATATGATTCTTTTTCTCAGTATTTTAAGATATTTTGTACTGAAAGATGCTTTCATTTTAATTAACCTTACTTTGCCCCTCTTACATTTATTTGGTGGTTTGTTTTGCTGACCATATGGCTATGACTAAAACCATAGTCTATTATATTCAAATTAAAGAACAAGAAGGCACTGAGGACGAATGATAAGAAAATAATTTGCTTTCCATCTCTCCCATTCCCTGAAGGGATATTTTGCATAATTAAAACAGCATTCTAAAGTAAAATCCTTCCTTTTCAAATATCCAGGTTCCCTTCCTATTTTGGGAGATTTTTTTCAACATACTTAGTGCTCTATTTAATGTAATAAATATGCTACTTCTGGTAGAAAAGAAACAATCTTACTGTCAGAAAAGGAAAAAGTCATACTGTATACCCAGTTTCACTAGTGAATCTTCTGATTAAACATTCTGTGCAATGTGTGTCAAGAAAGATTGAATTTTTAGCACTTAATTACTTTAGCCACTTGCCATCTGTTCTTTGGATTCTGACCTTTCTTTCCAACTTGAGGCTACATGGAGTGTCTGCAGGCAAGCCAATTAAATCATGGACATTTCATGCTGACATTACAACAGACTTAATGTCCACCTGGAAAACCCTGGTTGAAAAATGTAATAGCAGTAACACTAAGAGCCTCGTGCAAACTTCATCCAGCAAGCAAAAAATAGTTTATTACACTCAGCACTGTTGGTTGGAAAGGTGGCACAAGTAGCAGTGGTAGCATCATCTTTTGATTTGTTTCTTTGGTCCATGACATTAATCATAAACTTTCAAAAGCTTTTCCAGCTACAGTTTCTCACAAAGATAGTGCAGGTTAACTCTAAAAAACAGCCTCATAAAACTTTGCTTTTCTCATCTATGAGGAATGATTACAGATTGAAATAGTGTGGAACCTTAAACCATCTAATCTACCATAAAATTCTCTGACAGCCAAGGCTAAACTTTGTAGAAAGTCTCTCATTTCCAGTTTCATGCTGCTGATCTAATGCTTTCAATAAGATTTTTTCCTACAGATGTCTTTTATTAACAACATGAATAAATACAAAATATCTTCATATATCTAGGAATGATCGTATGAACAGATGTTTGTCCATCAATGACCTAAAGTGACACGGAAGTATTTAGATGGTGTTTAATAGTGAATGGTACCAAAGAAGTATTCAGTTTTCTCTCAGTCCGCAATCTGGACCCTCAAAATATATAATTTATGGTAATGATATTATCACCAAAGCATATATGCCTATTGAGTTTACTACTTAAAAATACTATTTCTCTACAAAGGAGTTTCTGGAAAAATATATAGCTTCAGTTCCATCGAGAATCCGAATAAAAAAATAGGAAGAAAGTTATATTCTGTCTTAAAGACTATCTTAAACCTGACTGTAAGTACAAAGACAAGCTGAAGGGCATGCTGCGGAGCCTCTCAAAGTCAATGAGAGTCAGCCTTTGTATTGATTTTAATAGTCTTTGAATCAGGTCTTAAGTGCAAGATTTTGATAACCCATTAAAGCTGCCACATTTTAAAACTGAACTTCTCATATTGGTCTCCTAACTCAAAGAGAGAAAATAAATTTTACATGAAGAAGTACAGATTCTTACCAATATATATAGGAACATACCGCAGGGTTTCCTGTGCTTACAGCACACAGTCAGACTTCAGGAATATGTACAGCACCAGGTTGCAGGGTTACTGAGGTCAGAGAGATTAATGTTTTATTAGAACCTCATGTACTAATAATGTTCTTAATAGCAATCTTTTATTCTTCCTTTGACTTCTCCAGTGCTGCAAACTGCCATGAAAAGGACTATATTTGCACTGAAATAAATTAACTCTATTTCACTGCCAAGGAATGCTGAAACTCCTAATGAGACACTTTGTTTGTTCTGTTTATTTGACAGCATCAAACAGGAAATTAATGCATCAGGAAAAGAAGTCAAGAGGTTATGTCATATTGCTTGCTGAGTCTATCCCCAGATTTTCACTAAATAGAAGCATTTCAGTATTTTGAGTGTGGAACTGACCATTTAATTCAGGTTAAAAAAAAGTCTCCAAATGTTGATTTTTTTTAAAGAAACTAAAGTGTCTCAGCCTTTCTATAATAACATCCAAATGAAGAAAAAATGAAGTCTACTTACATAAACACGTTGTCATCTGTACTCATCATTGTTTTTAACATGCTTAGATACATTATAGCATAAAACATCTTTCTGATTGCAGAAGCTGTAATTATATTACATTCAAATCTATATTCAGTATTAATTATACTTTTATGGTGATCTGTGGTGCATGTATAGAAATGTTAAAATTTGCATTTGAAACAACTGGATTGAAAAATTGGTTTTATTTCCACTAAAAAACACGAATCATATTAACAGCAAATGTGTTGATCTTTAATTTGCTAGTGTATGTCCTTTATCTCTATCAATTTTTCCTTAGAACTAGAGATTTGTCAAGACATTCCAGATAACAGGTACAATATTCTTTTAATGCTTTCCCCCAAGCTTTTCCACACACATTTTTCAACTAAATTTGGCCCAAGAAAGAGTTGTATCGGTATGGGATCAGTATGATATATCATTTTGCCATCAAGATCACACACATAAAAAAATCTTATCCTTCATACTTTGTGACTCTTTTGGCCTCCTATGACAATTAATATCTAACTGCAGTTTTTTTATTTGATCAATATATTTCTCATATTTACTGATTAACAGTCATGCTCAAATATTCTATTGCCAAAATGCAGCAGACACTATTTGAGGAAACAGAAGTACTGATTTTCGTCATGTTTTGTGATCTAAATAGTTATTGATTGCCTCATCTGCCAGTATATTTATTCTTACCCAGTTGGCACTTTAGGACTTTTTGAAAGAGGAATATTTCTAACAGCTTGGTTGCTAAGAGCTGCCTAGGTTGTCTACTTAAGGGCTTTTGTTTTGTTTTATTTTTGTTGATTTTTTTTTTGGTTTTGTAGCTGTTATCTGCTATTTCTTAGCCCTCCCTGTTTTCCCTATGTTGGAGGCCAAGGCTAGTGCTTACTTTCCTCTCTCACTTTACTCTCTCTCACTTTCTTTACTTTACTCTCTCTCACTTTCACAAGCAAGAATATGTTTCCATCTCCTTCAAGGCTACCCCAGCACAGCTGCAGAGCTGCTTACATGGAGAGATTTTTTCCCAAATAAAAATATTCCCCACTTTTGCTCCTGTCCAGTTCCTTCATCTTATTTGTGCTGTCCTGCTGCTCAGCCACAGCAAGCCATGTACCTACTCTGGTATCCCTTGTTGACCCACCACAGTGGGTCAACACAGTGAAGAGTGGTCTTCACTCTAGCTTCACTCATAACTATCCACCTCTGCCTTCCCAAACATGTAGTGTCTAATCTGATGGCTATTCTCTGCCCAAAGGCATCCCCTGCTTTATACTCTCTTTCTGTCTTTTCTTCTTTGTCTTGCTGAACTTCCACTGGAAGCTGCCTGCACCCGGCTTTGCGCCCCGTTCTGGAGACCTGTCTCTAACCTGATGGTGGGGAGGCCGGACTGTTGCAATATTCACAAGCCTAGATGACTCCCATAAGGAAATGAAGTATGAATTTAAGACTGATAAATTCAGACATAGACCTTTTCCTTACTTTTAAAAAATTGATATTATTATTATAAATTACCTACAAAGTTAAAAAGAACACAATTTATAATTATCCATTTTAAGATCAAACAATGTAAAAGACTAATCAAAACACAACTATGCCTGCTCAGTAGGTCTGCCTACAGCAGAACAGAGGGAATGACCTGCATTGAACTAGTTACCTGCCTGATGCTCGGTCAGTGCCATAGTATGACTCTCCTCTCACTCATGCATTCAGTTTTCAGGCTGTTAAGACATTGGTATTAGTCCAGTGATCAGGGATGCCCAGGTCTCTCATATTCAGAAGTTCTTTATTTTTTTTTTCTAGGCTGAGAAACATCTTTTTTCTTCTGTTCATGTACCATTTTTTGAAGAGATTAGTTAGGTTTAATTAGAATACTACAAAGAACTATTTGGTCTCCATAGTTTTGGACCAGATTCATGCTATGTTTTTAAATTCTTGTTTATTTCCTCCTTGCATTCACAATGATGTTACAAGATAAATTGCTTTAACTGTAATAGTTATCGGTTGGTCCAGGGAAAATGATGCACTTATTTATATAGTTTGCAATGGCGAAAAAAAAAAGGAGGGGCAGCAAGCAAAAACAGCATATAATTTTTTAGGAGAAGATACATATTAATTAGAAAGCATCTTATGCTCTACAATGTGAAAATATTCATTCTTGCAGTCCTTTCAGATTACAAAATTATGGAGTTAACTGCTCTCTCTATCTATGAGCTATTTCATTAGTTCCAAGATCAGCTTAGCAGTCCCAATAATAATGACAGTGGAAACCATGAAAGAAAAAATATTGCACCATTAAAAAGAATTAAAAAAAATAAAAACACCAAAATCTCATCAATTCTGTATTTTAAAGCAGATATACAGCTCGTGTCAAAATACTATGATCTAACAAGATACATTAGTAGCAGCCATAATAACAAACAATAAAAAAAGTCAGATAAAAGCAAGATGTCACTATCCTGAAAAATAACATCAAGAAATAAGAAAAAAAAGCGAGTTCATGCTATTGCATTAAGAATTTTACTCTCACTGAAAACTAGAAGAATAAGGATTATATGTAAAACTTAATTGCTAAACTCCAGAGATCTCCCTCAGTCTATGCACTAAACTGAGAAGCCAAAATTGGCTTATCTATCCCATTTTTGTGTATCATCCATCATTGTTATAGCCATCAAGAAAGGAACTTGTACGTTACTCATAGTTATTCCACATTGAGTTATAGATTTAATATTTGTAATAGTGCATTTTATCTCAAGATTCAAGAGGAAACAGCACTCTGTAACAATAAGGTTCTAAATAATCGTGTATTTTACTTGAGAAGACATGAAGCACAAAGTTATTCACATTTGCTGGTTGATTTTTGCTACAATGGGGAAAAAAGGTATTAAAAATAGGAGGAATATTTTATTTCAAACTTCCTTGTTTAACAAGAAAATAGACAAGAATGGCAAAGACAATTTTGTAATTTTTAATGTCAGGGATCCTTTCAAATTTTTGAGGAAATTGATCACGCCTTGATTTCTTGGAATAAAGGATGGTATTTATCCTTGATGAAAGCAGTTAATGTTGCCAGTTATTTCTTTCCAGGCTTGTCTGAAGCATTTTAATGGCAAAGATTCATCCAGGTGACATTTTAAAGTAGCGGATTAACACACTCATAGTTTAAAACTATTCTTTATATAGATTAAAGAAGCTGGGAAGTTGTTAATTTTGCAAAATAGTTAAGACATTTACTTTCACCTAAGGCAATAAGGCTAAAAATTTAAGAGAAGATATTAAGCAGATGACAAATTTTATTCTTTTAAAACCTACAAATTATCCATACATCCTTAAATTACATAAGGCCTTTATTAAAACCATGAATAGAGATCTAAGATTTTTGGATATGAATATAAAGACCATAATAAATTAAAGAAATTAAGGGACTGCGTATGTTTAACATAACACTTTGAGTTTTGAGTTATTTCAACTCAAAAAAAGTCACATAAGATTCATTTGAAAATATCAGAATTAAACTTCTCAGCAATGTTATTTTTACACTATTTACTTATTTTACACTCTTTTACTTATTTATGCCAATATTTTCCTATCATGAATTTGGATGCTGATAAATCAAAAATTTTCTGAGAAGTAGGTTCTGACAAATTCCTCCTCCTAAAGTGTAAAGCATATTTGTACAGGTTAAGGATTAGAGTTTGCCATTCATAATCCAGAAGAAGAATTACTGGAGATGAGCAAAAAAAGCAGCAATGCCATCCTAGCATCTATCAGTTCAGGATATCAGTTCATTAATTTATGTTAATGCTATGCTTTTCACTTCTAAACATTTCAATATAACCAACTGAAAATTGTCTTTACAGTGAGCAAAGGTACAAGAATTTGTACAAAGCCAAGAAAAGAAAAAAAGTTCACCACAAGTTTTTTTTAAATAGTTAACTCAAGCGGTTTGACTTTGTTAAACATAGTATGGACTATTTTCCAACAGGAAATTGCTAGTATCTTTTTTTTTGAATAATAAGAGATTGGTTTAGCAATCTGTATCTATATCACTAAAAAAAAAAAGGAACATGTAGTGAAAAAGAGAGAACATGTAGTGATATATATATGCAGCCCATATTTAACTTAAATGTGAGCCCAACTTGAAATTCAGCCTAAAATATTCTCAAAAGCTAAAGCAATTAGTATAGCAGCAAATTGACTTTTATGACCTTTTTAAAAATTTGCAAAACCAAGTAACTATGAACCAAACATTATCTGTGAATTAGACATTTCAAAACCTAATCAAAAATTGCATTTCCTATCTATAAAATGATAATATTTTGAATATCTTGAAGATGAAAAGCAACACAAATGCTGAGGTGGGATTGAATGGTGAACTGCAATATTTTTATGTTCGCTGTGCATATGGTGGATTTTAAGTGTATAGGTGTAAGATGCCACTGTCTAACTCACACTAATTCCTTGAAACAGCTTAGCTTCATCTTGGATAAAAGGAAGATGACCTAGTCTGCATTAATTCCTTTGGGTAAAACTCCATTGGTTTAATACTAGTATTTTCTACTGAAGATTGGCAATATCTCAAAATCTATTTTTTAGGGAGGCTAAAAGAAAAGAACAACAAAAACAACAACAGCAAAAATAAATTCTGGCTTCAACTGATTTACCTTCACAGGGAAATTACTACCTGACTTACATAAAGACCTTTAGAAAAAGATAGACTTTTAGGGTACAGTGGATGGTTTTATTTATTTATTTTGTGCTGGTTCATTGGGAAAGATTTTGTTTCCTACAAGTACAAGCAATTTTACAGGAATGTGATGAAGAATCATTAACAGTGGAAACTGCAGGAAACTTATCTTTGAATGCTTAGTCTTTCCTGCCATACTATTCAGTTAACAAGCACAGCAGGTGTTCACTTAAGAAGGTTTGGCTGATTTTTTGTTAGGAAATAGGCAAAGAGGGACTTTGCCATCTAAGGCAGTGATTTTTTTTCCACTTGAATTTTCTACTGGGTACACCTACATGTTAATAACAATCCAGTTAAAATTGGCCTCCATTCAGATATGAATAATTAGGATAATTTTGAATGTTTACAGCATTGCATAGACAAATCATAATGTCTGTCAGCCATTACTCCTAAATTAATGAGGATTTAGTATTTTCTGTCACACCCTCATTCTTCTTTCTCTCTTACATATATGACTCATGACACATTGGCAGGAGGGGCAGGAGACCTGCATGGATGAACAGGGAAATCCTGGCAAAAGTCAAACAGAAGAAACCAGTATACAGAATGCAAAAGAAAGGATAGGTCCCTTGGGAGAAATACAGGAGCGTTGTCAGAGTATCTAAGGATTCAACAAGGAAAGCTAAGGCACGCTTGGAACAAAATCTGGCAAGGGATGTTAAAAATAATAAATGCTTCTTCAAATATATCAATGGCAAAAAGAAGATTTGGGAGAATGTGGGTCCACTAGTGAACGGGATGAGTGTCCTCCTGGTTACAAAAAAAAACACGGAGAAAGCGGAGGTGCTGAATGCCACCTTTACTTTGGTGTTTGCCAAAGACATCCCTCTGGAATCCTAGACCCTAGGGACAAGAGGAGCCTGGAAAGAGGAAGATTTGCCCCAGATAGAGGAAGATTGGGTTAGAGAGCACTTAGGGCAACTCGACACCCACAAATCTATGGGCCCTGATGGGATGCATCCCAGAGTGTTGCGTGAACTGGTAGACAATATAGCTAAGCCGCTTGCCATCATCTTCCAAAGGTCCTGGAGAACAAGGGAGATGCCTGAGGGCTTGGGGAGGAATAACCTAAGGCTGGGCTATTCCTCCCCAAGGAGGCAACAGGGTACAGGATGGGGACTGATCTACTGCAGAGCAGCTCTGTAGGAAGGGACCTGGATGCCATGGTGGAGGACAAGTTGACCGTGAGGCAGCAGTGTGCCCGTGTCGCCAAGAAGGCCAAATGGATCCTGGGGTGCATAAAGAAGAGCATCTCCAGCAGGTCAAGGGAAGCTATCATCGCTCCTACTCATCTCTGGTGACGCCACATCTGGAGCACTGGGGTCGGCCCCTTTTCAGTCGTGGTCCCTGATAAAACTAGAGGAAACAGCCACAAACTGAAGCACCAAAATTTCCACGGGAGCTTAAGGAAAAAAAATCTTCCCAGTGAGAGTGACAGAGCACTGGAACAGGCTGCCCAGAGAGGTTGTGGAATCTCCTTCTTTGGAGATCTTTAAAACCTGCTTGGATGCAGCCCTGTGCCATGTGCTCTAGCTGACCCTGTGTGTGCAGGGGTGTTGGACTAGATGACCTCTGAGATCCCTTCCAACCTTAAGCATTCTGTGATTCTATGACTCAAGCACACAAATAAGCCATGATTAGTACACTTCCTCTGATTCCTGAAATCTATTCCACTTTTAAGTGTATCATTTAAAATAAAATAAAATAAAATAAAATAAGGGAAAGGCAGGGCAAAGCGGGGCGAGGCAGGGAGAGGAGGAGAGAGGAGAAGAGAGGAAGTGAGGAGAGAAAAAGGCTCTTGTATTCCTTGTCATGTTATGGATTGGAAGTATTTTAAAGATGACTGGCATCTTTATGCTGTTTTTGAGGTGTTCTTCAGGTTACTCTAACAGGCAGTTTTAGGACATCAGAAATCATTGGGTATGATTTCCTTTGGATTTACAGTCTTTGTTCCAAATCCTCCCTACAGTATTCCCTCTGATTTCTTCTGACTACAGATGGAATTGCCTTTGGCTTCTCCAGCTCTTGGCAGCCACTTGCTGAGCTGGTCACTGAAAAGCACTGTGCAAGGCAGCTGGTCCCTCCTGCCCTTTCCGTGGCCGTGGCTGCTCCTCCACCCTTTTGCAATTTTCTTAGAAATTTACAGGCACTTGACTGTCTTTCAGCCTTGAACTCTTCCATAAAGTCTATTTGGCTTTTGCTCATGAGTTTAGTGTGATTAGGGGAGATAGGAAGGTAGGAATGTAATAAACATGGGCTTCTTTTCCTTAACAAAACAAGATAAATGTGCAGTTTTTATTAGTTTGATGATAGGTTATTTTTTATGAGTTTCTCCATTTACCTGCCTTGCCATTTAGGCAAATCAGTGGAGAGACAAGAGGAAACAAAGAAATGTCAATAAGCTAAATGAGAACAGGCAGACATGAACTCTTTTCATATCCAATCAAAAATTTTGCCTAAATTATCTGATTGATTTAGCCAGGCTCAAATTCTATTTGGCTGAGTAGTCCGGGTTTAGGCCCACAGCAAAGCCATGCATATATTTGGACACAAGCATGGTTATATCTTTTCACAATATCAGCGAGCTTACATCTACCTGAAAAATATCCCAAGTGAGCGGTATTTCAGCTGGCCAAGGGATATTTTATGGCATTTTTTTCAAATATTTTTAAAAGGCAGAGGTTTAAAAGGCAGAGTTTTAAAAGACAGAGATGTGTCTAAATATTTGCTTGGCAAAGCACCATAGACCAACGTACATACATACGTAATTTTATGTATACATACATCATTTTACGTCAGTAGCTGGTTTCTTCTTCTGAAGACTTTAGATTGTGAAGGTAAGAATCAAAGCATATATTTTGATAATATATGTTGCTTACATGTGAATTGTGTTGAATATCTATATCAAGAAAATATTGTAAGCTGGCCATTTGAATTAAATAATTGCTATTCTTTTTATTACTGCATCTTAACTGCTTTTCTTTTCTTATATTCATAGACTCTAAATATATGTCTCTCTGGTTTGTTTGAATTCTTAAATAGTCAACTTTTAATTCAAGGAAGGGAAGAGCCAAAAAAGAGTCACAAAATTGAAAGAGAGGGAGTGTGGAGTTAGTTAAGAGGCATAAGACATATGTAAGCACAGGACAAAGAGTAAGAACTATGTTGAGGTTAAGTGTGGATCTCTATGTAGTTCATGTTTTTTTCATGTCTTTTTTTTCATATACAGTTTTAAAAAGCATGATTACTTCATGGTTGAACTGTGTTTTACTTAGAATCAGAGATTAGAAGTTATTACTGCCACTGAATCGATAGCTACTGTGAATCATCAAAGTACCAAGATGTGCTGACATGCTCAGCATGTCAGGCTGAGTTCAGTTGGCTTTTAGTATGAATTTTAGTGTATCCACATTATAAATTCACTCTGTGGACAAGTCAGGTCACAGCTCTTCTAACCTACAAGTTGTATCTATATTGTCCAAGCTGACGTTTTGGATTGAAAGTAGCTCTCAGTGATTATTTTTAAGCTATTGGATAGTAATTTGAACTATAGAGAAGATTTTTTTTTGCTCACTAGGATTACAAGAGTTCTTGGGATGCCAACTTTATTTTTGTGTTATATGGAGTTAAATCATTACATTCAGACATTCAGCTTTCCCTTATATATTTGCTAAAAAAATAAATAGAGCAGATACACAAAACACAGAACTTTTGGTTTCATCAGGAAGTCCAGGACTCACCTTGAAACATCTCACATATTGCTTCAACAACTTCAGCCTTTTTAGGCAGTTTTAAGGTTTTGAAGATGTGTAAATCTTTTAGGACAGGTTATCCTGCCACAAAAGTAGCTTGCATTGGTTTCACATAACGAAGCTGCTTATAGAATCTAAAATGTTCTAAGCTCCTAAAGCATTTTAAATATCTTATAAAATTCTAATCTCTGTTATCCTGGATTTGGTCTGTGTTTATAGTGTAAATACAATTGCAAATCTCTAGAATAGACACAATCTGCTTTAAAATGGTGTAGGACTAGGCTGCAAATAAAAGCAGAGGGGTACTGCTCTGCCTCCCTGAAATACTTTTTGATGTTATCACCCAGGATAGAAATATTTCCCTTTCCTAAGAAAGCTGACAGAATTTAGTAGATAAAGCCAATCATAAACTGAATCATAACATTTTGCTCCTTATTCTAAAAATTTCTTATGTTCTACCACATTTTGAAGGAATGCCTATTGCTATTGCATTTCTGGTTAGTTTAAATTTTTTTTTTTTGGGTGCCTCAGAGGTTAATTATAAAGCAGAACATCCTGCTCTACTGGTAGCTCTACATATACCTTTCTTGGCTAAAGTTTCAAGGTGCAACTATGGTAAAGAAATTCCTAATTGTGAACACACATGTGAAGCCTATCTATATGTGGAAAATAGGAGATGTTGTGACTGCATAAATATGAATTAGTTCAAGAAGAGTTAGTTGCACTGTATCTCATATAACTGTCTATGTCATTGAAGGTCTGTCAATAAAAGCCAACCAAACAATTGCCTGGGTCTACTATAACATAAGAGGCTACTGCTTACTTCTACTCAGAGGATCACTGGTCAGTTAACTATTCAACCATACATGAAGCAAATATTATGGGTGATCACTGCTTCCTTATGTCGGTCAGTGTTGAGGGTTTTATTTAAGAAGAGTTTTACTCTAAACAAATATAGGAACTAGTCAGATGTACAATGGACAGACAATGAAGGTAATACAGTACAGAAACTGCCAAGTCTTTAATGTCAATAAAGCTTCAATTTCATTCAGAGCTGCCTACTGACCAAGATTTTATGGCATATTTACTGCTTACTCTCAATAAGAAACTTTTCTGTAAATTTATTCCCCATGCCTATTAAAATCAGAAAATTAGACCTACATGAAGGAGATTCTCTTTAGCTTTCTATAACTCATGCAAGTCTAATTTCTGTAGCATGTTTCAGAGATAAGCCAGAGGGTATTTTGTTAAGATTCCATGTTTCTCTACCATGGGAGAAGTCTCTTTCTTCTCTTTCAGTACAACATAAATCCAAGGAAATATTATTACCAGAGTTTCTTTCATGTATGGTAGCTCCAAAATCACATTGGGAAAGCTTGCCAAGTTACAATTGTTTAATCATAGAATAGTAGAATAATTTAGGTTGAAAGAGACCTCTGGAGATCTTCTGGCCTAGAACAAGACCAGCTTTGAATTTGGATTTAACATAAAAGTTAGATCAGGCTGCTCAGGACTTGATGTATCAGAATTTTGAGTAGTTCCAAGGATATAAAACAAATTGCAATTATGTTTTGTTAAGCTAGTCAGTCATCTATGAACTTCCTCTCTAGTTATAGATAGAATCTCCACAGATTATGATGCGAATCTCCACAGATTAAGAAGATCAGGAGGTTGTTATGGAAACATTTATTTCAAGAATGAGTGTATGCCTGCAAACTCTTTAATGGCAAATTCAAATTTAGAGTCTAGGTTACAAACCAGCTGAAGGCCATGTAACTATGGCTGAACAGCACCAGAGTGTTCATATCTTGCTGAAAGTATGTGGCTCCGGGCCAGCTCAGAATGACAGCAGAGTTGGCTCGTGTGTCTGCAAAGAAGGGATCATATAGGCTAGATATTTCTAATATAGCATATCTTACTTGGCTAAGGAGCCTGAAAGTACCATCTGCTATTTTTTGATCCTGGTAGTTAGTGTGATGAGAAATTCATTCAGGCAATTCTTGTGCAGCTGCAAAAAACTGGTGAGACAGCCTGTACATGGGAGAGAAAAAAAAAATAAAAAAACTTAAAAGCTGCTAAATATGTTTCAAGATAATGGCCTAAATAGTGTATCTGATGAGCATTTAGACTAAGTGAATGTTGAATGCCTTATCAGTGATAACACAGGCAAAGGTTATCGGCATGTGCCACACATCAAACATTGATCTCATTGCAATTAATTTAAGAGAAAAATTGTCTCCACCAGCAAATTCTTTTGCACAACTTTCATGCCTGTTTCTCTGTTGTTCCTCTCAGTTTCTTTTTAATGAAAATATTAGACCTCTACAAGTAAGTTAAAAATCTTTTCTTTACATTGATCATAGTTTCCAGTGTTTTATATTTGGTCTGTTTACCTTTCAGTCTGAATGTAGTAGAAATTTTCATTAATCTTTTAAGAGATTTTCTTTTTATTTCTTATTTAACCTCTATATTTATTTTCATTTTATTATTTAAATATAATATGATCCAAATCACCTTCGAACAAAAGTTACCCGAAGATCACTTAAGAGAATGTTAACACTTGAATTTTGAATATATGCTGTCATATGTTAGAAGGTACTGAGAAGGAATCAAAATTAGCTTCCAAGACACCACAAAAATGGTTTGAAAGATAATATTAACTTAAATGCCACATACCAGTAGGGCCAGTAACTGGCGACTGTACAGCCACAGAAGAAAAGAAGTTGTTTTAAACTAGAAAATCAGAGTTACAAATACAATTAAAATTTAATGAGAATTAGAATTAGAAAACCTGAGTGAAATGGACATCAATTTTACCTTTTTCCAGATTTTTTTCAGAATACTTTAAAAAATATTTTGTTTTTGAGACTTCTTTCTC
This sequence comes from Nothura maculosa, assembly GCA_032353885.1. Lineage (NCBI taxonomy): Eukaryota > Metazoa > Chordata > Aves > Tinamiformes > Tinamidae > Nothura > Nothura maculosa. The sequence goes on along the minus strand of JAUBOD010001033.1, from coordinate 547,150 downwards.
TAATTTTCATTCCATTTTAACTTGGCCCCACATATCAGCTGAATGCATTGCCAATGCTGCAATTAAATTAAAATCTTTCAGAGACTTGTAAAGCGCAGCCATCAGTAAAATTACTATAAAGCTTGCACAGCTTATAGAAATCAAATTTAAAAAATCAGAATCATTGTAATTGTAATTCTAATATTTTATTTGCAAAAGAAAGTTCACCATGTAAAGAGCTAAATAAATAAATAAATAAAATGTTCACTATCAAGCTGCTGTATTTCTATTAAATGCATTAATATCTACTCTGAGTGAATGACTACTATTCCATCTTCATAAAATTTCTGTAGAATAAAAACTTTATTTGACTTTATTTGCCTTTGCCTTAATTTCTAAGAAAGTATACTTGGAAGTACTGTTTACTTAAAAGTACAATTTGCAAAGCTGTTATTTCATCTAAAATGGCAATTTGGTACCTAAATTGGTTATCTGGAAATTGTAGTCTTGGGAAGAGAATTAGCAATTTGATGTTGTGATTGCTGCCTCCAAAGGCACATGTGAGTGGCTGAAACAGAAATCCTGCCGAAAAATGCCCTTTTGAGATACATGTAAAAGGTTTCAGCTTACTGAAGACACAACAGTGAGAGCGGCACAGTTCTTGCGGGAGCATTTCAGACTGGTAGAAATAAGATACCTCTTATTGTCTACAATGCTGCAGCTCCCTTGCAATCACAATAGATAAAGAGAGGGGAGCAGGTTACATAGAAGGCAGAGAAAGAGGCAAACAGGGCAAGTGAGCTGAAAATGACTTCAAATATGGACAGATATGCACCATTAAAGTCTGAGTAGAGCAGTTCACTATTTGCCTAATAAGAAGAGCAAGGGCTTCATTTTTTTCCATATGACCATAGTTCTGTAAAATTAGAAAACATATTTACTGAATTTTGTCTACTTTTCTATTTTTTCCCCATTTTAAATTTCAGAAGCCCTTTTGGAGGAAAGGATATTATATATATTTATCTACTGACTTTGTGTCTGCTACTTCTGCTCTAGCTTCTGCTACAATGACAGTACCAAGCCATTAGCTAGCTACATGACACTTAGAATAAAATGTTACAGGTTTTCTAGTACTGTTCAGCCCCCAAGAAGTCAAATAAAAATATCAAGAGTTTTTGCTCTGCAGTAACACTCTCTCTCCCCAATTTTCTAGCACACAAATAACAGCCAGTTATAATAAATTCACAGGAAGATTTACAAGGGAGAGCTAACTGGAGAATAACTGTTACCTTAATTTATAATAAAGCCTAAAATTTGATTTATATTAAAGCCTACAATTTTCAGAGCCACTAAAATCTGGTCAGTTCCCATGTAACTTTTGCATGTAACAATGCAATGTAAAATTCAATCATCACAGTCTTTTTCATAATGTTCTTACCATTTGTGAGAAAATTGCTCGAGAAAGGGTAAATCAGAGAAAAACAGAAGTTATGGCATTATAGAGGCATGCTTGAGGTGAGAGACACTTACCACTTCCAGAATAGTTGGTATGTACAGAATCCACTTCTCCACGATTCCCTTGACAACACAATCCGCACACACTACATCCTAGCACACACTGATGAAAGTAAACAAAGAGTGGAGCAGAATGGAGACCCCATGGCCAAACTTTGTTGGCTTCCCTGCAGAGGTGATAACCTGATGGTGCCTGTAGCTGATAAGTGAATGGAGGGTGGAGCAGAGTGAAGATACCACAGCCAAACTCCCTGCAGAGGTGGCAACCTGGCCATACCACACAGCTGAAAAGCCACATAGTACAATAAGATGCCAGCTGCTGGGCCAACAGTGGTGGCAGATCAGTCTCTTCTGATGAACTTTCTTCATTTTTTTTCTCATTCTAATCTTATTATAATACCAATACACAACCCCATCCTAGAAATTACCTGCTTTCAAGGAATGACCGCTCCTCACGGAGCATGCTCTCTAGATTTTGGATTAACTTGAAAGTCTTTTTACACCAATCTATAATAAAAGTTATTATGACTACAGTCATTCAAGCTCACCTAAATGTAAAAGAAAAAATATATAAGATGAACTAAGGAAGGAAATAGTAGGAAGAAGGAAGAGGGAAGAAGGGAGAGAGAAGACTCCATCTTGACTTCTGGATGTGTCAACAGGCTAAAACCTTTTCCTGGACAACCCCTGAGGAGACTCCTTGAGAATGAGAGCCTTTTTGCATATTCTGGGGTGAGTGATAATTGCACATTTGTAATCAGAACTAGCTAAAAACCCTATGCTGTGGTAAAGAATTTCCTGCACTGACATCCAAAACCTGCTTTGTAAAAGTTGCCTTTGAATAAATTGTGCTATTTGTGAACTGGACTACTTGATTGGAAAGAGATTGGATCTACAATCCACAGAGTGTTATCACAGTATTTGGTATCCCTATTAAGAGATGAGTCCAGCTGGCTACAGTCCCTCTAACCTTTGAGGATCGGCTGCAATGCAAGGGAATGCATCTCTTACCAAATTTGCACTCCCCTCTTCAAACTGTGACAGCATCCAGATTTTTTTTCTACCTGAAGCTTATATATCTTTAAAGTGCAAAATACTTGTATTCCTCAAAAGCAAAAGCGGTAAAACAAACTTTTTTTCCAGATGTGAGAGGAATAGCTTGCAATTAATTAAACAACTGAATATATTTAATAACAGCTTCATGCAGGCATCTTAATATGATATAATTTATCTTTGAATCACAAAATGCTGCAGTTGTAAATGCAAATTTCCATGGAGAGGCATAAGCCAGATTTATTATTTATTAGGGTTTTTCTGGTTATGTCCTCAATTTTATTATAGAAATTGCATAATGCACAGCTTAATAAATGGTATAAGCATAGGATTTTCGATTCTTTTTTTTACAATGTAGGAAAGCAAATAGTCTAGATTATGTCAGAAACAATGACATTATTTATCCTAAACCCTCAAATAAGCCAAAATATTCTTTAAATATTATTATTATTATTTTAATCTAATATATCCAATCACACAATGTCACAATGGAGTTTTCTTACTCAGTCAAAATTACAGCAATTTCATCAATGAGCTCTGTAGAGCTTGGCTTTGGATAAAATTAAACTTTGTATAGGACTTTTTTAGAAGTTCAGAACTGCATCGTAGTAGCCCATTGTACGTAGAAGAAGAGTAGAATTTAAAGAAATGGGTGGTATTTAAGTCCCTGCTGACTGTTACTATTTCTGCCCATTGATAATATTATGATAGTATTTAATATTCCTGAACTTTAAAGCATTGAACCCACACAAAATATGATTGTAACATCTATGTCTATCATGTAAAATACATACACTAAATTATTTACAATCCTTTCTCAACACTTCTTCTTTAAAACATTTTTTCAGCCAATTGGGAAGAGATTTGTCACCTTTTTTTAGAGACAAATAGCATGATGATGCCATCCAGAGGCCAAGCTAGTTCATTGCAATGTTTGTTTGTGAGGGATCCCCAGAAGCCAACCATCTCCTGTGCAAGATAAGGCATATTCTTTCCCCATTAGCAATGTGTGCTTAGTAGAGTGGTATGAAAGCCAATTACTTCTGTTTTTCCTATAATAAGAACTGTTCTTTACATCAAAAAAAATCTTCTGTAACTCCTAACCTCTTCAAAGGTCCCCATGAAATCGGACCATTCAGTAATCTTTGTCAGCAGGGTACAATGACCAAAGGAGAACACACCAGCAGAGCTGCTGTTAGGCAGAAGACAGTTTTAATCAATACATGTAGGAAGTCACATCTTATATGTAGAAGAACATAGACATAGCTTCTATTGCTCTTAAGATTCCCATACCTTCTCTACTTTCTCTCCTGTGCTTCTCAGCCATTAGCTGCTGCAAGTGGGAGTGCAATGTTCTCTCAGCTTTCAGTGGCAGTAGTGGGAAGTTTATCAATGACCTTGAAATACATTAAGGATTCTTCCTTAAGGAAAAAATATGCAGACCATTACCACTGAATAACTATTGCAATGATGCAAGTGTGTTGCTTACATATTAAGCAATACTTTTGCTTATAAAAAAAAAAATGGATCATGAAAAAGAACTGAATTGAAATACTAAATGGCTATTTCAAAGATTAGAGTTAAAAATCAGGAATTGAAAATAGTAACTAATTGGAAAAAGAATAAAATGAGTGCAATGTTTTGCTTCTCAGAATTACATTATGATACTTGGTTCACTTTGATTATAAAACCAAATAGAAGATTTAAAATATGATCTTTATCATTAATTAATGTGCCCCAAGTTATAAAAAAGTATCACCACAGAAATTTTAAGATGTGAGAGACCTGACAGGAAATGTTAGGTCCACGCACCTGCCCTCACTAGTTCAAACATCTGTTGGGAAGCATCAGCTAAAGTCTTTGGCTATAGATTACTAAGTAAGTAGAGACTAGCAGTAGGTAGGATAAACCAGCAAGGAAAGGAAGGACATGCTGAAAATCTTGGTTGTGGAGCTATCTTCACTCTCTTCAGCTTCTGAACAGGAAAATCTAAGATTCAATAAGGACATATTGATTCTGAAAGCTGTGGTTAATTCCATTTACTTGTTCTTGTCCATGAGGGCAGAGCAGTCATCAAAACTTCAAGTATTTGCCAAGTAAGGATGGTTTTGCACACTTTCTGGTTACAATGTACAGAAAAAAGGTGACTCATAAGGCTTAGGTTACCTAAGTCTGAAATCTTATTGATATACCTAGAGAAGTTTGTTTATTCCAAGGTTGCTAGGGAATTTAGAATTAAAATATTATATTTGTTTCTGGTAGGTAACACATTTTAATCAACAAAGATTCGCAGTGGTGGCCAGTGATAGGACAAGGGGCAGTGGGGACAAGTTGAAACCCAGGCAGTTCTATCTCCATGTGAGGAAGAACTTTCCTGTGAAGAACATTCCTGTGAGGATGCCCGAGACCTGGAACAGGCTGCCGAGGGAGGCTGGGGAGGCTCCTGCTCTGGAGATCTTCAAAAGCGCCTGAATGTGCCTGGGTGCCCCGTGCTCGAGGTATCCCCATGTGCCTCGTGGTGTAGATGTCCCTGCTGGGGCAGGGTTTGAGTCAGATGATCTCTAGAAGTCCCTTCCAACCTCAACCATTCTGTGATTCTGTGAAAAGATCTACAGAATTTATAATACATAGTTGGTAATACTAATACAAGTTTGTAAGGAAAAAAAAAAAAGAGTTGATTATTGAATAGCTTATCATTACTATGAACAATGTCCAGCATGGCCCTTTTTAACTTTATGTTATTCTATCAGCTGGAAGATTGCATTAAAAAATATCACAATGTTAAGCCTAATTTATTACCTTAATATTATCATAAATCAAACATTAAATATATTAAACTCAATTTTTGGTTTAGTAATATGAGTTTTAATTTTAAGGAGTATTTAACCTTAATCAACTCCATTTCTCTGTAATTTAATGTTGTGTTAAAAGTGCAGGTATTTCAACATCAGCATAGAAATATGTATCCTAATCACTAGATAACAAAATTCATTTATAAAAATCCAAAATTTTTTTTTCTTCCAGATACAATCATTCAGATACAATCACATACAATGATTTTTTTCTAAATTTATTAGAAGTTATACTGTCCCTTATTTTATTATTTTTTTGTCAAATCATATGTGTGAGAAATAGAAAAATAATATTTTAAAAGTATTCAAATGACAGTTCACCCTTTATAAAGAGACCATTTGAAACATATAAATTCACAGAAATATTGAGTTTAAGCTATTTTTTAAGAAAAATATTACAATTTAAATTGGTAGACATTTTTGAAGGGAAAGACTATGTTCCCTTGCTTTATTGTTACTGGTTATTATGGATGCTAAATTCAGATCATGCTTACTTCCCTCTCCCTTCTTCAGCCTTATTCCTGCAAAAATTTATTCATAAAATAAATTGTATATGATATGGGTAGTCATACAGATGTAAATTTCAATGGTATTATTTATTACAAACAAGCTTAAGGCTTGGTTTATTTGAAAGTTGAAACATAAATTTTGAGACATGTGGTACCGACCAGAAGTAGGACATAATTTTTGTGAACTTCAAAAGACCATGTTAATATTTACCTAGTTTCATCTGGGTTAAGTTTGTTTCCCACATCCCATTGGGCATTTGAGTTTTCTGATTGGTCATTCATGAGAACCTCAGCACTTCCCTGTATGTTAACAAGAACAAGGCATGTGAGACTCCTGGTCTAAGAAGCAAACATCAACTCAAGTAAGTCTGGTGTAGATAGCATAACTTACTGTGAATGATTGAGCAAATGCTGTGGCATGCAATATGTTCTGTATAAATTTTATCATCTTGATCGCAAATTGTACTTGAAAGAGACCATTGCAAGTCATGTACTGAACTTTACTGCTTTTTCATAGTTTTCTTTTTGTTTTCTCTTGTTTCGTTTTACTATTCATAGTTGTACTGTTCATTATATTAAGGCATCATCAAAAAGGTTGAGAGTTGCTTTATATCTGGGAGCAGACTTGCTTCCAATTACACAGGGAATGTCAGAATGTTTTTGGTGATGCATTGGTCTCCTCTTTGCTTGATCTGTATGATAATTTGTGTCAGTTCCCTCAGGTGGCTTTGTTCACTGAGAAAAATGAACATGTAAATTGGTACCTCTGAGAATATCTTACTATTCAACAAGATTGAATAAAATACAGAAAATCTACTGTCCAAAGATGAAAAAAAAGGTTTGGCTTAACATGCTTATGTGAAAATGGACATTTTAATATACTCTGTGGGCTACCAAAAAGGTTAATAGTGACACAGAACAAAAATATATGTTGAACTGGATGAATTTATTTCAGATCAGAAATTTAGATGAACTGAATCCTTAACATACGGCCCTGTTTTCTCTCTTTCCATAAAATAAGAGAAGTGCTCTAATTGTGAGCCGAAAAAGTTAGTCCTGAATGTCCTGAACTAAGGAACATTCTCTTATTCAGTAGATTTCAGATTTGTTTGGTAGACACTAGCAACTGTGATGCAAGATCAGCTTATGTCTTATGTACTTAATTCGTGAATTACATATTTATTTCAGCAAACGGCACAATGGTCAGAAATAGAGAGCAGTAAGTTTGTATAGATACTGTAAATTCAAAAACACTCATGACAAACAGGCATTTTTTTATTTAGAAGTTAATCCCTTTATAAAGATCACTACAACAGTCTCCAAATAGTAACTATTAGTACATATATAGTTAAAGGCAAAGTATACCATATGTTTTTTATTGTCATAGACCAACAACAGAATAATTCATTAGCTCATTACAGTACTTTCACTGTATGTAGAATTTTGAAAAGCTCATATTCATCATGCTGATTTCTACAGTTAATCTGTTTAGTCATAATTTTTACATTAACATAATGAAGCTTTTCAATGAACAGAAACAAAACAGAAAAATGCTACTCTCATACCCCTAAAAAGCTTATTAAATATTCAAAAGCTCTAATGCAAAGTAATAAATTTTAGTTGAAGACTGATATAACTAAGTGTGATTTAAAGGCTTTCTGAAGGCTGCTGTTGAAGCTGAAGTGCATTAACAGATGTGTCTTTGAAGATAAGCCCATATGTCATATTTGCTAGAGTACACACACTAGTGCAATTAATAAATATATTAAATTGACAGTTTTTTTATTAAATACCTGAAATAAGCTAATAATGCAGTTAATATTACTATGGAAGTTAAAGATAATAAATCAAAAATTTTAATTCAAAATCTGAAATATTACCAGCACTTATAAGTGAATATATATTTTAAACTTAAAATAATGATGGTATTCAAAATACAAGGTAAATCATGTCTTTATTACATCCTTTACTGCTCTTAAGTTTCATATTATCAAATTTCCTGTAATAAAGATAACATATTAAATTCAGAAGTCTTAAGGGCAATACATTTTCCACTGGTTGAATAGGTTCATCACATAAACCTCTTCCCAAAATAATTCAATGTAAAGTAAGGAAAAAGAAGAAAATTTTGTAGTAATCAGCTTTAAGTTGTAATACCAGGAAATTCTCACGTTGCTGTAGAATGAAACATGCAAAATTGCCCCATCAGTTTGCACTGGTTGGATCAATGAAATGGGCTCATTTCAGGATCATTGTTTAGAAAAAAATATCATCAGTGGCTGCTGGTAAAGTCTTTTTTAACGCATTCCTCCCAAATACATTTTAGTTTTTATGGTTTTTTAAAACTCCTAATGGTGTCAGATTCAAGCTTGCCTGAGTTAGAATGAGTTTTCTTTCACTAAAACTCAGTACTTCTTTTGAAAATTAGCCTTGATTAATGATCTCATTTGCTAGTTACTGTTAGTAATGCTAGTGAACTAATAGCAGCTCCTGCTCTGCATATTCACTCAAAACTAGAAATCACCTTATTTCCAAGAAACATATATAATTTTAAAAAGCATATATAATTTAAAAACAACTAAAGTAGAGCAATTCCACCACTTGAACAACCTCAAAATAAAATCTATTTACACATTTTTTCCTAGAATTTCTACTAATAGTATGATTCATCAAGAAAATTTGCAAATATAGGGATAAACTCTGTTTATCTATTTGTATTACTATTCATACTTTAAGCTTCTGATCCTTGATTCTTGTAGAGGTAGTTCACATTATATTCTTATAACCTGTAAATCCACTTCTGCAATATTTCTATACTATTTTTAAAAGTGCACACTCCTTGCATACAAAGGGCAAGGAAGATTTTTCAAATTGTTAGTGAACTATTTTTCATATACAAAATTGTCTGATAATCAGGCCATATCTGCTTACTTTACTTGAAAGGAGCTTGTACACATGTTCTTTGTGAACATGTTCCCTTTTCAGTGATTTGTGCAAACAAACTAAGATTAAGGAGTAATACAAAGCTGCTATCACCAATTTCTTCCTTGTTTAAAGGAGCTGAATCTGCAAGTCTGTGCATATTTTCATGTAGTTAGAGGAAGAGATTGTGAAGCTGTTAGTATACTCAGAAAACATAGAAATACTCACAGAATAAACCTGTCCAAAATGTGACAAATTCTGCCCAGAGAAGATAAATAAAAAGTGATTTTGAAATGATCCATGAGAAATTACAAAAAGAGCTGATGAGGAAATTAAAGCAAGATTTGAAGTCTTGTCAGATGTCCGTGATGTGACTTATAAGCAGACTGCAAAGCCACATAGCTGGATTTACAAACTTCCAAACTCATAAATGCTGCAGAGTAGGCTGGCAGATCCTGCAAATCAGGTACACCTGGTGTGCAGATGTCAGATCAAAGTATCAGCAATTTCACTGTCACAGATCAGGAAGAGGCAGGAAAGAATATTTTAACACAACCAGAAAGCTTTGACTATTGAAGAATTTATTGATAAAAGAAGTGAGAATTCAGGTTGAGAATTCAGGGAAAAAATTATCAGTAAAAGCCGCTGAGAATGTTCCCAGCCCAAATAAGAAAAGAGGGCACCCAGAGAATTTAAGAGAGAAGCTGTTTAAAACATCCATTTCCAAGCTCAGACAGAGAAAATCTAAATCAATCTACTTTCATATAAAGCAAAAATCATCAGTTTCTTTCAAAGTTCAATTGAACTACATGTTTCTATTAAATAATTAGAGAAATGAGCAGGAATAAATACTTAGAGAAAGAGTTTTGAGCAGGGCAATAAAAAATACTACTCATATACAGAAAAAACTTAGCTGTGTGAATGTAGCACAAACGCATATCTTGGGTCCACACAGCATTCTTGGTTAGCTATGTCTCTTCTTAAAAGAAGTAAAAAGGCATTGGGGGAAAGAAATGTTATCTGAACACTCAGTGCACCTGCCTTCTAGACCTAAGTATAGACATTGTGCAGCTAAACACTACTACTATTTTCTATTACTATAGTAAATTACTATAAATGTAATTTACCTGTGAAATAGTTCACTAGAATGAAAGGTTTAAAAAAAAAAGCTGAATCCTGTCCACTCTGAATCCCACAACATATCTAACAATAAAGGAAGGTTGGCATTCGTTCATATTTTAGTACTTTGAGAAAAGGGAAAAAAATCTACTTCAAATAAAGTAAGAAGAATTATCTATAACAAAAATACTTTAAGAACACTTCTTGTTCTTAAACACTCTTAATACATAGTTGTTTATTTGGTATGAAAAAATGTGGACATGATCTTCTGGGGATGATTTGTCACATCATCCCCAAGATGACGCATCATCCCCAAGATGATGTGACAAGAAATATGCAAATATTTGTGTGTATATGTATACATATATACATATATGTTTTTGTATATACATATATACATTTTTGTGACATATGATATGTGATGTGATAAAGTGGATGGATACAACAGCAATGTCAAACAGGGTGGCCGTTAGTAAATATAAGCAGCTGCTGCTGTATGTCAATATGGAGCAGATTTCTTGCACTAAAGCAGTTAATATTCCCTTAGCCATGTCTCATGCTCCTTTACATAAATAGCTGTCTATCACAAAGGGTAATTGCAGTGTTGTCATAATATTAAAGGGGTAGAATTACATGGGCATTATATTTTTAACTATTTAACCACCTTAAGTATAACAGTCATCCTTTAATCTGAATAGAGGATTTCATTGCCTACTGCTTAATTGACAGAGTAATTATATCTGTATTATAAAGCTAGATAATAGCCATCTAAATGTTTGTTTCTTAATAAGATTTCATTATTGTGCAATATCTTTTAACAGAGCTACATCAGTTTTTCTCTGGCTTACGCCAAGTGCTTAAGTCCCTTTAGGCATATTGCAGCAGATAAGCTACCAGAGAGAAGCCATATTCATATTTTAATACTCCAGTGGTATTGAAAATAGTGGAATATGTAGCAGATCTTTGGGGAAATCTGCTTCTTTCTTTTGCACTTGTTCATTTTTGTCAGCTAGTCTGTAAGGTCCAAGGCCAGTAACAGGATAATGTCTTATCACAATCTTGTTATGTTTCGGTAGAGAAATCCATAGCTATATGAAGTCAGAATACATTTTCAGATTCCCTCTTTTTATGAAGCTTTCATACTTATTGAGGTGGAATTTATAAAAAAACTGCTATAGCAGAAAATTTCAGTAGCACCAGGAAAGATCTCTTATGACTCCCATTTGGCATTTTTATTGGCCTTATTGTGAAAGAAAGGGTAGGTAGATACAATATAGATATAACATTGCTCAAGTCAAAAGTACCCTATAAAATACAGATATCTATTCTATATTACTATTCTATAATACAGCTATACCAACACATAACTAATGAACAAAATAATGCTAAAGATGTCCAGAACTTTACTGTAAATGCTACACACAGCATTTACAGAGCAGCAAAGAAGATTTAGAGAGGAGAAAAATCACTATATCAAAAATCTGTTATGAATATTCCTGAATACACCTTCTCTCAATAATCTGCTGTGTAAATATGAGATAGAGATAGATAATTAAATATGAAAAGCTAAAGATGATTCAGTAATTAATACCATGTTGATGTAAAAAAAGGAATTCCTGAGAAACATAAAGTGCTGTGTGGAATTATTTGAAAGGAAAGTATATTTTATCTCGGAAAGACCATCAGAGAGGCCTTATCCAGGTCCAGTTGAGGAGATTCTAGTTATGGGAAATGAGATCCCTTATGATCTCATGAGGAGGTGATGGTTATGTGTTGTAGACCCATGAGCATGTTCTGTAGAGAAAGGTTTTGAAATTACTGGAGTTGTTAAAACCTAGGATCGTTAGGAAGTGGAGACAACAGAAACCTTAGTTTCTGCCATACATGACGGAAGTGAATCATGAATTGTCAGAGAATTACTCTGTAGAGAAGTTATGGATGGAGAAAGCTCATTAGAACTGACTATCCTGGTTTTCTGGCCAATTTTACAGGCCTAAATGTATATTTTTCTGTTAATCCACCAAAAAACTTGGTTTAAATAAGATTTGGCCAGACAGTGTATGTCTCTCGTACTTCATTTATTTGCAGGAAAATACATTCATGGGCAAAGTTGAGAGACTTCATTAGGGCTCCTACCTTTGTTTTGAACTCAGCTTTTAGTAGATAACACAGATGCTCCCTCTGAGTCAACTGTGGCTTGATTTACATGAAAGCTGTTTCAGTTTCATTGTTTCTATTGGTCATCTATAGAGTAAAAGCTTCCAAGCTGTGTGGTATTACAGCTCTGTGCGTGCCTCACTTTTAATTCTTTAGTGTAGCTGTCTTAGCTGACACTTAGACTGATATGATTCCAAAAAGGTAAGATAAACAAATAAACAAAAAATGAACAAAAACTACGACCAATCTGATCCAACTTCTCCTCCTGGTTTTATCTTCTAAATTCTTTTTATTCCTCTTTAGCATCAGAAAAGTTGATAAACCTAGTGGATTTGACTGCATATAAAGTTGGACAAAAGAGATACTTGCTTTTGCAATGTCAAGTATTTTATCATCATCATAAAGATAATAATATCTCTGCATTGTTCTGGGGTGGGGAGAGGACAATCCATTTTGTATTTTGTGTGAAAGAATTCTATCCAGTCTACTAGGACCTACTGTGCACACAGTAATTTATCTCTATCCTATCTGTCATTTTGCAAAAAAAACCCCTCACTTTTTCCCCTTAAGCAGCCATGACTAAATGTAATAGGTGTATAATCTAGCACTTATATGACAGCAATGGGCTGTATAAATGTTACTCCCCAGTGCCTGACCAGTATAATACAAGATCCATTTTAAACACAATTAATTAAGCTTCACTGCCTTTGCAAATAAGATTATTTTCATATCAGTCATGAAAAAGCTGACCCTTAAATATTTTCATACTAAAAAGCCATCCTGTCTTTTATTTCATCTGCCTTTTTTATTACACATTCTTATTACACACTCTTTTTATTATACACTAAATGGCAGACACATTCATAAATCTGAAGTTTGGTTCTTATGCTAACACAAATAAAAGCTCACTAGTGTACTGAAATGATATTTAACCCTTGCATTAGTAATTGCTGTCATTTCCGATCTTTATCACTGCAATGTGCAATTTATGCAATTTCCTCATGTAAATAAATCTATTGAAATCTAGATGCTTATTTTATTAGGTACTTTGCAAATAGGCAACAAATTTGTCCATATAGCCTGCACAAGTCTCTAGGTGTAGGATAACCAGGATGGGACTGAGAAAACTGCTCAGACCTTAGGCAATCACCTGCACTCCTTATAAAACTCTGGACACAAGAATGAGCCCCATGTCCTGTGCCTCAAACACATTTTTCAAGACCAGGGACATGATCGTGACTGTTTAGTTCAAGCCAAGACCTTTAAATCTTCTTCTAAAGTAAGAATGGTTGACTATTTCATGCAAAATACCACATGGTCGGATCTTTGTATGCAAATATTTCACTGATTGCAGCATGCTCACAGACGCTGTGCAGTTCCCTCTTGGACCACAGTGTGCTTGTAGGATTCCAAACCATCCAAAGCACTAGGTTACTTCAGCTCTCCTTATGTCAGGGTTTGCTTACTCAGTGCACTGCAGCAAGGATTTCCAACATAATAGCATAACCCTTGAGGAGGAAAACTTAAGTAATATATGTTTAGTTTCCTTAAATATGTCCTTAATAATATAGGCTGCGCACGATGTTCAACCTCAAGATGTTCACTTGATTGTATCAAAGGATTTTAGATTAACCTCACTTGAGTTATTCTTTTCATTTTTACCCTCTTAAAGCCCATGTTTTTGTTCTGCTGATGAATTTATCCTTGTAGAGAAAAAAAAAGGTAATATTGGTGCAAATCAAAAGACCTTTTATAATTCAATATTTATTAAAACATACCTACCTCACAAGCCAGTAGAACTTATTACTACTTTACTGTACTTAAAGGAACATAATATATTATCTTACTTTGGAAAAGGATATATTTTCAATCCTTCTACATTTGTTGGCATTTGTTGGCAAAGAAGAAATAAGGGAAAAAAATAAGTCTTTTTTTTTTTTAAATAGTGTGTTTAGACAGATCCATACTGTTGCTTGTAAAGCTATTTTTCTAAAATCCAAATTCTCTCAATATTACATGCTTGTCAACTGACAACTGAAATACAATATTGACATTGGGAGTATTGGTCTACCAACAACCTAGAAGGTTAGCTATTGCAGCTTCAAATGTTTAAAAATCTCCTCTGTCACCCTTACTTCTTGGCAAAACATAGGAATATATTGCTTGCCAAAGTATTCTCAAGGTCAATGGCAAAATGGTAAAGCATTTACTGTGAATTTGAGAAGCTGTTTTTATTTGACATAAATTCAAAGACAAAATAGTTTAACTGTTAAATTAAAAGAAAAAAAAACACACTGAGACTTCTGTAGTGAAAAAGAAATAAAAGGAGAATTCCTTTAACATGTGGAAAGGTATAGGGCAAATAGTTTTGAATAAAATTAATGCAATATATTAAGAAATGAATATTTCTGGCATTTGTGCCTTCACCTCTTCCTTTTTTTTTTCTTGTTTTTGATTTTTTTCTCATGGATTAGTATCTAGTCCAATTAAAAAGTGCACATTTAGAAAAGAAAATATTCTTTCCAAAAGGTGACATGTCAAATAAAAGATCCCTTTTTAACAGTATGAAACTTTCAAGAGAAGATTTACTTAGAGTTTAATACAGTGTTTGGGACCAAGCCTTCAACTAAACAGTGTTCTGAAGGCATATGTTAATGACTTACTTAGTAAAGCATTGTTTTTGAGTCTTAACCTTGTAATTAGATAGATAATGGAATATTTGTTCCTCAGAAAGGGAAAACAGGATTTTTTTTTGACCTTGGAAATAGTACAAATCAGTGCTACTATATTTATATAAAAAATTGGGGAGCTTCCATAGTCTGCTACTGTTTGGAGACATTACCTGAGGAACCACCTAGAGAACCCTGTCATCCTTGGTACATACCTATACATTCAAAAGGTACTGATGAAGAGAAAAGGTCATTTTAAAAGTGGAATACATCTCACTGAATGCTTAGGCAAACAATGTAGCCGACTTTCCGAGTGTGTATTCAGTGAGTTGCTATGTCAGCAAATCCTGGCATTTTGAGGGCTTGGTTTAATTTTGCATGACCATTACCAGCTCTTGGCCTCTCCTATGAGGTTAGATCTTTCAAGAGAACATTTGACTGAAAGACATGCAGGCTATTTTAAAAGTCAGGCTTTCCTTTAGTAGTAACTGAAGTGAGTTCAGTTTTGATCCTGAGAAATATTCTAACGGTGGCCTGAAGGGCCTTGCAACTGTAGGCTGACAATAGCTTAAGAGTAAGAGAAGTAGAATTTTTGTTGTGAATGTGTTTATTTATGTGGCTACCTATGAGTAATTAATCAATCTGAAGTCTGAGTCTTCAGAGACTGCCAAAGAAGAACAGCTGATTCGCTTTCTGGGTCTGCTAGAGGTTTGGCATAGCTCCCCAGATGAAGAAAATGAGACCCTAATATTAGGAAAGTTTCCACATGGAAAGAGTACTCTGGCATTGAAATAGGTGGCCTAGGGATGTGGTGGGGGTCAAGAAACCACTGCCCCCTGGCAGTGTTCAAGAAACGTGCAGATGAGGCTCTTGGGGAAATGGTTTAGCAGACGTATTGGTGATAGGCTTAGTTAGACTCAGTGATCTTGAATGTCTTTTCCAACCATAATGTCTCCATGAATCTATGATTTCATATGAGATCTTTGAGATGGACAAAGCAATAGCAAAGTGCTGCAATGAGTTGTCACAGGTACAAAGAATACACAGGTGGATGCAGAACCAAGTTTCCAGAACTAAAAGTTGGAATTTTCAAGCTTCCAAGTTTCTAGGAAGGCTGCAGGGGATTGGAAAGCGGAAAGTACAAGTTTCTAGGTGACTATAAGAAAGAATGATTAAGAATTCAGAGCTAGTGCACAATAGGAGAATATGATTAATGTCTAAAGTAAAGTCACCCTACACTCATGCTAAATGGTGAAAATTCTTATTTGTGAGAAAGATTGCACAAAATAAAGAATGCGTCCATATAACGGGAATGAATCTTATTTTTTTTATACCATACTTTGTGCTTTTCTTACTTGACAAGGGCATGTGTCAGGTTCTAATGAAATGATTTAAAAGACTATAAAATAACCTTGAAATTGGATCTTGATATATATAATATATATATATATATCATAATATATATTCTGATATACACACATATCAAAAATATATATTACATTTAATATTATATATATTTTATAGAGAAAGAGAGATTATATCAAAATATATAGGGATATTTTCTATAACTGGCTTTGCTTCCTCACGCTAAACAGCAAGAGTAGTACTGAGGGTGCTTAGGGGGTGTAGGACTGAGAGTAAACAGTCTGTGTAGAACTAAGTGTAAAGAGGGAGAGAAGAACTTATGTTAAATATCGTGAGTACCACTGAGGGTAAGCAGCAGGAGTAGAACTGAGGGTAAACAGTCTGCGTAGGACTGAAGGTTAACAGTAGGAGTACCACTGAGGTGAAAGAATGGGATTAGGAGTGAGGGTAAACAGGGGGAGTAGGACTGAGGGTAAAGATCAGGAGCACCACAGAGGGTCAGCAGTGGGAGTAGGAACATGGGTGGCACCACAGAGCGTAAACAGGGCAAATAGGACTGAGAGCCATCAAGGGCAGTACCACTGAGAGTAAACGAGGAGAGTAGGGCTGAGTTTAAACAGGGGAAGTACCACTGAGGGTAAATGGAAGTGAAAATGGAAGGTTAAAAGTGATAAAATTATCAGAATCTCATAGGTTATTGAAAGTCTTAGAGCTTTAGGAGAAACACTCTTTATTTGCTTTATATCTTTCCAAAACTTTTTCAAGAATTTTGTGAAATATTATTGAAAAGAAGTAGAATTATTATGAGTTATGTAATTGGAGGGAAATCATGGTCCTTATTTAAGACATCTCTACTTTGTGGCAAGGTTATTTCTGTTAATATTGTATAGATGTCTATTCTCAGGGTCTGTCTAAACATGTATTTTCCCAAGAACAGGGCTCCACTCTCTGGTACCTTCACCTTCCTGTTTATTCCCTCTTGTTCTCCTCTCACTACTTTTCAGGTGTTTTTTTTTTTCTCAATTCAAATCTCTCATTCCATAACTTTATGGAATTCCATCAGTTTATCTCAGAAAGGAAACAAAGTGTGTAAACTCACACCAAAGTACTGCTGTTTGATTTTTTCCTGTTTTAATTATGTTTGAATTGTTTTATGGATTCGTAAAATTTGCCTTAAGCAGTATTTTGATATGCAGAAGGCACACAAAGCCAAACTGGAAGTGACCTTGCTATGTATTCCTCTGAATATCTACTGAGACAGAGTAGGGTGAGGGCAAAGAGTGATCTGGAGATCTTAAAAAACTGCCTAGATGCAACCATGTGCCATATGCTGTAGGTGTCCCTGCTTGAGCAGGGGGAGTGGGACTAGATGGTCTCTAGAGGTCCCTTCCAACCTCAACCATTCTGTGTTTCTGTGTTTCTGTGATTCTGTGGCTATCATCCCAAAATGCAAATATTAACTAATTATTTTCTCATTGAGACAATTGGAAATATCATCATGGATTTTTCTTCCTCTGGTGAATGAGTTACAAATGTACCTAAAGGAGTCTGGTAACAGAAACAGTACTGTCTGAAACACTCTTGAAATCCATAGTGCTCTTTTGCTTTCAGTTCCGGGAGAGGCAGATATACTAAGGGTTTGCCGGGAAGAAAGGAGACACATTCTTGCCTTTTCTCCCTTTAATAGCTTTGGTGTTATAACACATAATTCTTTTCTCATTTAACACTGTCTTTGTGAGTTGATAAAAGTTGAACACACTGAGTTTTAATAAAAGAGCAAGATATGCATGGTATGATTTGAGAAACTACTGTTTTGTTTTACAAGCAACAGGATAGCATGTTCTGGGAAGTTTAAGGGAACTCCATATGAAAATGCTTCATTAAATTTTCAGGAAAAAGAAACTGAAGTTTTCACTTTGCATAGAAAAAAGAACAGGCTCAATACTTGGAAAATATGCTTTGAGATGCCTCCCTTCTAACTTGCTTTTTTTCTGTACTATTCCTTATTTCTTAGGCAGCATCATTAAGTGCTTTATTTTGGGCTTCTGTGATCTCAAAGCTATTTGGATAAAACAGTCAAAGCTCTTTGGAAGGAAAAGACTTCCTTAGAATATTATGAATATCAGTAAATGAACAGTTTACCTCTATGAAAAACGAAAAGCCCATCCAAATAAAGAGTCCATTTAGAACTGAGAGTCTTGTTCCAACTCCTATAGTATATGGAAGATTAAACTAGCAAATTCAGGCTTATCATTCTGGCGATGCAACTGGCAGTTCCTTTCTTTTGACTAGGGAATAGATAGATAACCATAGCTATGATATATCTGCCTGTATCAAAATTATGTTGGTAAAAATGGAATAAAAAATAAATACAAGGCTTGATAAGGAAGAGACATTCTAAGTCAGTGAAAAAATATATATCTTGAATTCTTTTTAAGTAGTCATCTTCTATGATGAAAATACACTTTGCAAATCATTTTGCCAGCCATATTTCCTCTCACCAAACCAGTAAGAGCTTTTCCCTTGCAGACACAAATAGATCCCTCTCTCCCAGACAGTTTGTATGTAGGCAAACAAAGTTTGATAAACAGCTATATATACCATACTTTAGAAGACAGTCCAGCGAGAAGGAGAATTATAATTTAAGGCTTATCAACTTTTCTCAGGAATGTTCTTGGCTTTAGCAAGCTCCTCCCAGAAAACCTCTTTCTCCAAGCAATTTCTTTTTCTTTGTTAGCTACTATGATTTATGGGCAAAGACCCACTCTGCTTGTCACAGGCACTTTTTTTTTTCTTTCCTTCTTCTGATTGCCCAGCTCTAGAATGGCAGTTTGTGTTTGAAACAAATCCATATCACCATACATAGAAATGATTTGCCACAAATGTCCATCTAACTTAATAAATAACAGCATATTCACTGCATGCTTTTGCTGAAGTCTTTGGAAAAATAAAAAGTAACTGTATTATTAAAATTACTGTTCAGTTGTGCTTGGTCCATGCAGATCTGTTGAGAGACGGAGTCAGTAGAGCACAGTGAGTCCTCAGTATCCTGTACAACAGCATTTAGTGTATCTAGATTAATGTACACAGACTTCCTGTTTGCTGATACTTAGCTGTCAATCCCTTGACAAGTTGGGAACTCAACACGTTCTGAGGGCCCCTTAAGATGGTGCTGATTTGAGTTTTTTTGTTGTATATAAGATGTTCTTTAATGCTGGAAGTCCAAACTCTATCACAGCTTACATATGTTTCTACACCTTGCATATGCGTCTCTTCCTCTACCTGCTTTCAGCTTTTCTACACTTTCAGTGTTTGAGTGTACAGCACTACAGCTTAAGGCTATGCGGTGTTAACAGTTTTACAGGTTTGCTTTGCCATTTTAAATTTAAAACTGCAAGCTCCTGCAAATGAATGAAATAATATAATTTATGTAGCTTATTTTGGCAAGTAAAAGGGTTTTGCAGTCTCAAAGAAAACAGTAGAATTGTATTACTTACATTATCATTAAAGTAAAATGGGAACAGTAGAGCTCTTTTGATTAAGAAAATAACCAGTCTTACTTTTATATTATAAATACTTACTTTTGCAATACTTGACAGTCTGTTATGAATTTAGGTTGAGCTTGACAACAATCATAATGAATCCTTTCACAAGTTTCTGAATAAACTGAATTAACTGCTATATTGCTATTTCACTCCCTACCCCCAACTCCTATGAAAATAAAATTTCTGTTTTTGTCTGAAATACTGTGTGGAATACGCTCTTACTCTGGAGGGCCTGAATATAATTATTGGTTTTCTTGAGTATGGTCGTCTGAATTTAAATATCTGGCCCTCATTGAAAACATATGAAAAAACATATGAAAAAACTTCCTCCATTTTATCATTTGTGTTTTTTTCAGACATCCTTCTTCAACATTAGAACTGATGGATTGTATATTTAAATTAGCATTTGAGGCCACTTCCTTCATATCAGTAAACTCAGTATACGCTAAAAATATAATAAATTAATTATGTAATATAACTAATGTCCATGACTTGCTCTCCTTCAAAATAGCCAGAGGCTAAGGAAAAAAATGCAGTTCAGTATGGATGTAGAAAGAAGTGGGCAGAAGCTTTTTCAGATTTGTCCTTACTCCTTGTCCCCAGATCCTGGTCACTGGGGTTCTCAAGAACTCAAATTTATCTAATCCTCATGCATGCTCTAAGGTCCTGCTGACTTTCTTTGCCTACAGATTTTTGAAAAATAATGGTGAGCTTTTGTTCTTTGTGATTCCAAAGAAGAAAAATGACAGCGAACGTTTATGGAAGACATGGCTGAGAAATTCTTAGATGATAATATAACTACACCCAGAAAACATAACAGTTTTAAAAATAATTTCTTAAAATGTTTTTCTACCTGTATCAGAAGCGTGTTCTCTGATTATGTTCTCCAGGGCTGACTTTACAAACATACTTATGCTTATGTTTGTTTATCCCATTTCTGCTCTGTGCTGCTGTTAAGTTTCATTTTCATAGAATGCTTAGAATCATAGAATCTTTAAGGTTGGAAGGGACCTTTAGAGGTCATCTAGTCCAACTGTCAAGCACATGCAGGGTCAAGCACATGCACGTGGCACAGAGCGGCATCCAAGAGGGTTTGGAAGATCTCCAGAGAAGGAGACTCCACAGTCTCCCTGGACAGGCTATTCCAGTGCTCTGTCATCCTCACTTAATTTTTTTCTTAAGTTCCTGTACATATAAGTTACTATAAGAAACTGTTACAATATTTGGCAAAGAATTTTCTAAATTCAGGTGTTGGAAGATTCAAGAATGTTCCATTCACCATTAAAAATAAGCTGACAAGAAAATATCAAAAATCTGAGAACAATTTGTAACCATTACCAATGCTTTTAAAGAATTTCTGCACAGTCCATTCTTCTGAAAGCACATTACACAAATACGCTTATTGCTTATGCAATTATAAGAGGTAGAATTTCCAGTAAACTAAAGGGAAATTTTATGAGGTAAAAGTCTTCACTAGCTTCCTACTTATAAGACACAGACACATAGATGAAGGAGTGCATACTCTATGGCAACGAAATGTTTGTTTTTTTTTCCAAACTATACATCAGACTCACTCCAAAAAGTGTATGTACATATTGTGATGGCAGCAGAATAGGCCTCCAGATGAACAGAATTAATAGGGGGAAAACAGTGCTTCACTACAGGTTTTGTATCCTTTGTGGGACAAAAAGAGAGATTTTCACCTGCTGCTGTATGTCTGAGCACTAAACCATGTTTATAGGGAAGATAGTCGTAAGTTGTTTATTCCTTGAATAGAAAAGAGAAGAAAAACTGTGAATGGCTTCCTTTCCTTGGTATAAGTGATGTGAATGCATTCAGAGTTTCTGTTTTCTCTTGCTCTGAGCTTCACCACTTCGCTTTCTGAATACTCAACTAATGGCATATGCTACTTCCATTGCATTTAGCAATACTCAGCAGAAACTGCCTTTGTTGCAACTTTTTAAAAAATCTGATCCAAAGCCACTGTGGCTGTTGAATATTTGCTAGTTATCACCTGGTTTAGAAAGGTCTAGAATGGAAAATGACAGCAATAAAAACAATCATCTTCCCTTCTCCTCCCTCCCTCCCTTCCTTCCTTCCTTCCTTCCTTCCTTCCTTCCTTCCTTCCTTCCTTCCTTCCTTCCTTCCTT
>JAUBOD010001033.1:472632-517853 GCA_032353885.1 Nothura maculosa | reverse complement strand
GGCGGCCGCGCCGAAGGGGCTGCTCCGCGATGCCACTGCCCCGCGCGGCGAGCGGCACCGCTGGGGCGCCCGGAGCGGCTGCTGGGGCGTCCGGGGCGCCCGGGGCGGCTGCGGGGGCGCCCGGAGCGGCTGCTGGGACGCCCGGGGCGGCTGCTGGGGCGCCCGGGGCGGCTGCTGGGGCTACTGGAGCGGCTGCTGGAGCGCCCAGAGCGGCTGCTGGGGCTACTGGAGCGGCTGCTGGAGCGCCCAGAGCGGCTGCTGGAGCTGCCGGGGCTCCATGCGCGGCTGCCAGGGCTCCGTGCGCTGCCGGCTGGCGCTTGGGCGCGCGGGTACCGGGCGCTGCGGCCGGGCCCGGGTCCGGACGAGCCGAACTTGGGGACTCCCGCCCGGAAGCGCCTTCCTCGCAGCCCCACTGGGTTGTGTGCGGGGCGGAGGCGCCGTGCAGCAGAGCTGGGAGCCACAAGGGCCACGCAGGCTCGCGCGGAGCCTCGCTCGTGGAGCCCACAGACCCCAGAGATCGGGTTCCCCTGGGGTTCAGTCCTCAGGGGAATTAAACTTGCTTTTCTCTTTTTTTTCTTTCCGGAGAATTGGAGGGTCCATCGCCGTTGCCAGCCGCGGGCAGGAGGGCTCTGCCCTTGCTGCTCCCGTAGCCTGTGCGAGCAGAGGCCATGCGGGACCTGCCCTGCTGCGGGTGGCGCCGCTTGCGTTTTCCTGCCCGCAGGCGCCGGGGAGGCTCCTCGTGGAGCGACCTTTGGAGCGCGCCCGTATGGCAGCGATGTCCCTTCCCTAAGAGCACGGGAGAGTTTGGGGCGAATTCCGGTCGCGCCGGCGCCTCAAGCAGGGCTGTGGGCAAATGCTTGGAGCAGGTGTCAATCCAAGGAGAGTGGTTGCTCTTAGGAATGATTTTTGCAACTAGCCCTCCGCGTAACACCCTGAATGAGAGTCAAGTGTTAGTTTGTCGGAAGTGACTCCTCATTCTTGGAGTGTTTCTGGCAGCCCCTCACCTCGCGTCCACTCCGCAGCTTTCCTAGCTTGGCCGTGGTGCTGGATCGGCCCGGTGCAGAGCACTGGGATGGTGGTTGTGTCGCATCACCGTTGTGAGGCTGGTTGGAGCAGAGTTCAGCTACCTTGGAAGCTCTACCTGGAGCGCAGGGGCCTCAAAATTGCCCATATGTCTATCTGCATGTGTGTGATATGTATGTGTGCATGGGTGCCATGTACGTGCAACAAACATGCAGTTCACGTTGTGGTGATCCTGAATAATACTTGCTGACTCCTGAAAATGAGATTCTGAAGATGATCATATTTCACTATGGCATATCTTATATTCCCTGAATATATTGTTTCAAAGATGTCTGATTTTCTTTTCTTTTCTTTTTTTTTTTTCTTTTTTCTTTTTTTTTTTTTTTTCATGGTGATGTTAGTGCACTTTCTGGAGTGCATTATTGTTCATGGTCAGAATGACGGCAATACTTCTGCACTAAGCAGAAGTAAACAGTACAACAGTTCCTATTGTGTCTGTGGGGAATTCTGTTGAGAAGAGGTGCATGTGGGGGTAATAGTCGAGACTATAGCCTCAGGCAGGTGGTAGTATAAGCTTAAATATAACATGTGAGGATGCACATCTGAATAAGTCTATTAAGTATAATGTAAAATGGATTATACTCTATAGAAAATCACATCTCATTTGAATTTTGATGCTATGGTTGAAAGGTATGAATATGTGTGTGTATATCCATAGCTAATTGGATTCTGGTGACGGAATTTCTAAATTAATGCAATTTTTATTCAGTGAATGAAACATTAAAGGTTTGTATTTTCTCCTCTTTATGTCTATCTTCAAGTTCAAACCTTAATGAATTACACTAGAGCTGTCATAAGGAGAGTGAATGCATCAGCTTTCAGGGATATAAATATCTGTTCACAAATGAGTATTTTTAACCTCCAAAAAGATATGAAAAGGGGGAAGGGAGCTATGGATTCTAGAAACTAAGGTTGCAGTAACTTTGAAATATGCAAATAGAATTATATCTCTTGCTGATTATGTTTCATTCTTCTTATACATGAGAAGTTATTGATTTTTTTTTATAAATGAGAATAGTCTACACTATATGACTATTTTGCTCTCTTCTGAAAAGTAGATTAGTGCTTGGAGAGCTTAGGTGACTAATACCGATTTTAGTGCTAGACTTGGGCAATAAAACTAATTCTAGCCTTTAGGCTGGTAGCCAACTCATTACGGAGATTCTTCCAGTGCTTCGTTTATTCACTGCTAGCTGGTGACTGAGGGAGCCCTGGCCGTGAATCAAATTGAAGCTACTTTGATGTCCTGCGACCTGGGGATGTGCAGCCACGTGTCAGCCGGGTGACACGATGCTGCCTTGCGAATGCGGGCCATCTGCTTTGTACTTTTAAATACAACCTTTGGCTTGGAATGGACTTGGGTGGAGAATTTAGTTTTTGAGAACCGAGCCGCGAGTCATTTTCTGCTCTCCTCCCTTTATTGATTTTGTACTTTGTAAAACAGAAACTCTTTATGGATGTTTTTCCGCAAGGTCTCTTGTGTTTACCTCTAACTTATCAGAGCAGTGCGGTGTTTTAAGCACTTGGGAGCCAACCTGCCTCCTCCCCATAAGTGCAGATTGGATTTGGACTACGAGCAAGTGTTTTCAGCAATCACTTGTGAAGGACAGGTGTGCTTTTTAGCTATTCGCTTTACTGAAATGTTCTTTTTTTTCCCACCTGAAATTTAGGAGATGCCTATTCCTGAACTGTCAGGACTCTGAGCTGTTTAGATGAATGAATTGCTTCGTAAAGGCTTCTGTGAAGTCAAAGAGAGTGTCTCAGTCTTGAAGGGAACACCTGGCAAGAAATACTTAGAGAATTTGCTTTTTGTTTAATAGTGTGCTGATCATCGAGACTTCTTTTTCTTAACTTTTCACCCCTTCTCCCAGGATCATCAGGTGGACTGATGTCTTCTTTTGCTTCTTTTGGCAAAGAATTGGATACTGTGCTCACCAAAAAGGTGTTACCTGCCCCTCTGTTTGTGCCGTGATGTGACATATGACTTGCTTGGGAATACATCTCTATGTACTGTGCAGGTGCCAGACAGTGAAAGGGACTTATATGCACATTTGACCACCTAGGCTGTTACCTCTGCTTTTGTTGCATGTGGGCTGTATATAAAACTGTATATAAAACACCTCTACGATTCCTTGAAGATTAAAATATGCTAAAGCCTGTGCAGTGAAATGTTGTACATGTATGTATGACATCCTCATAGACGTGTCACAAGTATCCTTGAAACTTAGAAACTCTGGTCAGTGAGGATCACAACTACAATTAAAACATCTTTTTCTTTCAGATTTAGTTTCCCTGTAGCCTAAATATGTCTTTGCTTTCAGCGCTTTGGCATTCCGCTGCTGTTTGATATTTTGTGTCTCTCTAATGCTACATAAAGGAAATACCTCATTCTTGCAGCCATTACATTTGACCTGCGTGACCCTCTTTTGAGATAAATTTGATTGTAATGCAGTGTGTGCTGTTTAGAATAGGTCATTTACAGAGTGTGGAATAGGACTGTGCTGCCTTTGTTCTTTCAGAATCTTTCATACTTGGGTTACATTAAAATTCATATGACACAATTTTCTCCTGCGCTGGCTGTGCTCGTAGGCTGAAACTTTCCTGTCACAGATTGGAAAGATCCCTTTGTTGCCTCCTAATAAACGGAGCTGCAAGGATCTCCTGCATTGTCGAAGTGCTGCTCCTTGGGAGAAGAAACAATTAGGTGTCGTGTTCAGGAGTCTAATTAAAAAGCATGCATTTCTGTCACTTCAGTGATCTGGTTCTGACCCATTTCGACTTTCAGTGTCACGATTTTTTTGTTTGTTTGTTTTCATCTGCTTTGTGGCACACCTTGGACACAGAACAAAAGAATTCCTTCCCTTCCAGAGGAAATTTCACAGAAATTTTTCACTGAGTTTGTGAATAAATACTGGGTTTTTTTTTGTTATTTTGTTTCATTTTGTTTTTAGTGTATTTCAACATACTGAGTAGAATTATGTTCCGAGTGGTTCAGCTTTAATTCTAATACTGCTGTCCAAAGAGAAAATTGGGCCTGCCAGTCAGTCTTGGTTGAGTGATAAATAACAGGTTGCTGTTAGTCACCAAATAAGAAGTTTCACCAAATAAAACCCCCTATTTTTAACCATACTTTAAAATCACTGCAGGTAGCTCTTATGGAAATTAGCATAGTGTTTCTCCTTGGGATGTTAATGCTGATTGACTGAGGACAGGGTTAACAGTGTTACGGACACGGACCCCTGACTGCAGCTTCGTTCCTCTGGAAATGGTGCAATGTGTCTTAACATTGTCATATATTAATCCCAATGTTTAGTTAATAATATGTATACATATATATATTTATATATACTGGGCTGAAGAGATAGAAGGGATCTACAGAAGGTCCTGGGTTTAAGATTATATGGAGTGATGATGACAGCTTTATAGATAGGTTGTAATGAACACAGAGGGCAAAGGTTTTTTTATTTTTTTCTAAGTTTCCATAGTATATTCTGAAAACAATCAAACAAACAAAGAAACCCAAGCAAATACTGCACTCTGGAATGGATTTCCTTTCCATAGGTTATTTTATGTTAGTAATGAAGGCAAATCTGCGTAGCCTGTTCGGAAGCATCGAAAATGGCACTATAATTGCATCTTAATGTATGAACTAAATTCTGAATTATATCTCAGAGCCTAAAAACAATTCAAGTGCATCTTCAAGAATGTAATTACTGTTTATTATTAATTTATTTGAATTTTAATAAAGCTTTAAACCCAGGGGATTTGGATGCCAGATTCCTTCCATTTGAAAGAATTTTTTTCATGCTAGTTCTAGACAACCTGAGATACGAAGCTAAAAAAAGGTCACTGTAATTCATTAAAAAAGCACGTCACATTTACTATTTTATACTGACAGCATCATTTTAAATACCAGTAATTACTGCTTTCAGTAGCTTTTTTTCACTACAGTTACATGAGCGGATGTGCAGAATTAAATAGAAAATATATGGATTTCCAATTTGGTCATTATGCGAAGAACAGTTGTTCTGAGCTTGTGGATCAGTTGAATATATATCCTGTGCAGAAAATGGAAAAAAAAAATTACAGGTATTGCAAACAGAAATAAAAAGTCAAACCATTTTTATTTTGTTTGTGTAAGATACTTGTGATTCAGACTTGATTTAGGCACTTCTGAGGTGCTAAATATTCCAGTTTTATTCTTGATGCTCTTTTTCACTTCTTAAGCCTCGAGAGGCCTGACAGCCAAAGGACTGTTAATTTTGTAATGGATGGTATTTACTTGAAGTGACGAATAGTTTCTCTCTTGTTGATTGCATATTACTTCCATGTTATCTACGGATTATAGATGCTTCTATTTTTGCTCTTGTGTGTAATATCATTAGCCTCCATGAGATTATAGCTTAGCTGTATGTAGATGACATGAAGCAGGGTTTGCAGACGTGGCCTTGCGTATTTTGAAATGATCAGGGCATATCCAGAATGTGTCTCCTGTGAGATGATGGCCCCTTGGTTCTTTGTTTTGCAGTCTGCTGTTTTTCTGCTGCTAGGGTCGGTCACTGAAGACCTGATCAAAAGACCCTGAAGTCAATTTAAAGAATCGCATTAACTTCAGTGGCTTTGGGTCAGAATCCAAGAAGGATCATTAGCTGGATGCACAGGACGTGAATTTCCTTGCTGTGAAATGCCCTTCAAATCCTGCTCAAAGAAGTTGTGCTTTTTCATAGCGGCAATTATGAAAGGATCATTCTCTGGAAATCTTTGAAATACATGAGGAATTATTCATGCTGTTGCAGCAGTGAGTTTGCTCCCTAGTTTTCTGGAACAGAATCTTCCTGCAAATCCTTCATTCAGGTTTTTGCAAGCGGTGCAAAATGCTCCCGAGCTGTTGCCTGGCAACAACGTAGTCCTGCAACAGTCTATGGGAGTCATTGTTAGTTATACGGGTGTCTCTGTGTATATATGTATACATAAAAAGACACATTTCGAACAGATTCTGCTGAGATTTTTTTAAAAAAGCTCTTCAAAGAGCATTTGTAAAATAGTCTCATAGCTTATGGACAATAGTCACAAATATATGTATACATTTTGAGCATATTACCTTGGAAACTTTCTCTTTTATTCTAGGCTGGGTAAAAGGTCATGTAGTTGGGCCATATTTCACCAATATACTTGTATATAGTCATAATAAGCAATACACAATATTCCCCTGTTGAAGGTGGGAAACACTTTATTATGTTTGTGTGTATGGATGCAGTTTGTACTACTTGCTGTCCTTAAAATTGATAAATGTATTCTTGAACCAAAGTCTGGGTACTTTACATTGTAGTCTCTCAAATATGTTTGTTTAAAATGACAATGGTAAATGTCAAGCTGTATTTTATGTTCTTAACCTCTTAAATTTGTAATGCAGTTCTATGAGTCAGAAGGATATTGATGTTTTATTTTAGATATAATTGTTCTGTTACAAACTGTTTTCCATATAAAATAAATAGTTCATCTCCAAATAAATGGAATATCTGTGATAAGGTCAAAAAAGATTTAAGACAACAGCTTTAATTTTCTCAGGAGAAAATCTCTATGTTGTGAGACAAACTTGCAAACTTATAAGCTGAGGGAAAGTAAAGTTAGCACTTTAGTGGCATAAAGTAGTCCTCTATATGTGTGTGTGCTTTTACTATTCAGAATAACTAACTATGCATCACACCTGAGAAAAAAAAATGTGTGAACCTTTCTGGCAAATAGTAATTCCCTTGTAGAGCTGAACACCTAATATAGGTCCAGAGATTTCCAAGGCTTGAGATGTTTAGCTAATACAAGAATTGAATTTGCTGTCCTCGGGAATGAAGACTTTTAGTGATTAGGATAGACAGAGCCTTCCTCAAAAAGCTAGGAATAAAACTCTGGGAAGTTGTGAAGATGAATCCTAATACTGAGGTATACCTAGAAATTAGCAAAAATAGTGGAATCTGTAAGATCCCGATGAAATACACTTTTCCATGGCGCCTTCCATACTTCATAGCATTTTAACAGTTCCACCATGTAAAAGATGTCTCTGCTGACATCTTAATTAAATATTAAGTATTAAATATTAAATATTAAATATATCCCATTCAAAGAGGTGCCAAGACCATCCCCGACAGAAGCGCAGAGGAGCAGGTTCTTGCTCCAGATGTGCAGCCGTTAGGATCGTATTTGATGGAAGCCTGTAAATATTTTAAGACTGTTCTGTCCTTTAACTGCCTACCTGGCTCTCGTGATCTCCAGCTACTGTAGACTGAAGCTTGGGAAAGTCCGTGTCTAGTAACGTGTTGGTGAGGAGCTGGAAACATGTTGGTTGCAGGGACTAATTTCAGAGGCAAGGGGAAAAATCACCCCCCATGTCCCTGCTGGAAAAATGGCTGTGTTTTCCGTTCTATCTTGTTGCAAAATAAATAAATAAAAATAATGACAAATAAACTTAATATCATTTTTTTTTTCACTACTGTGTAGCAATGTAGAACCCTTCTTGGACAGGAAGCTCATAATACTGCTAATTCTTTCTGAATTCTGTCTCTGGAATTTTTTTTTAGATGGTGTTATTTGATTCTTTACCCTGAGAGCAAACTCTTAGATTCTCTTTTCTCATGCAAACATTTCTTCTTGCCACAAAGAGAAAAGAATGTCATGCAAAATAAAAAGGTGTTTCTGAAGGAATTGTCATAACCAATTTTTTTAATGGTACCTAATAAAAAGAGACAACATTCATGATTATCCTTTAGGCATTGTTAAAATAAATATAATTCATTATCATTGCTATTACTCTTTTTTCTTTTTTTTTAGCTATCTAACTGCAGTTTTAGAAATTCAGTCTTTGATAAAGGATTTACTTCATAAAGTAAATAAATTATCTAGTTCAAATGTGATGAGAGAACATGAAAAAATAGAATGTATGTGGCTTCACTAATAATGAAGAAAATATTCTATTTGAACTGAAGTTGAAATACTCAATTATTAATCACTAGGTTAGTATGATAATAAGCTGCTTTCAAATAAAATGGCTTTGCTGATGAAAGCAATTCTTGTTGATGTTGTTGGGATAATAAAATTTCTCTGAAAAACAATTATTTTTCTTCCTGAAACTGCACTTTTAAAATGTTTCTAAGAATACCTCTATAGGATTAAGTTTTCATATAAAAATAACTGTGTTTTTTGGGCAACAAAAGGAAATTATAGTCACTGTATATTTTTTTCAATTCTAGAACACATTCAGCACTCCCTTCGTATAATGCATATATATATACATATATATATATACAGATATGTAAAAGAACAGCAGCATCTTGACAATATAGTTACAACAGCCTTTTTTTTTTCTTAATTGTAACAAGAAAAGTATTAAAATAGAACTGATTTTGCTGACTTTTCTGTAACTCTTACATCCTAACTGTAGTAAGGCTTTGAGAGTTTACTCCGCAACTATAAAACGACCTTTTTCTAGAATACCAAAATCTTTGTGCTTAGCATCTTAGACTGTATGTAGAGGAGTTAAATTCTAGTCTTTTCAGGTATGCAACTTGTAATCTCGAGTACTACTTTAATTCATTTCAACCTTATTTTCAATTATATTAAGGCCATTGTACACTACATAAATTAAATTTAAAGCTTGCATTGATCATGGTCCAGACCAGTATTATGTACTATTGTAGTTTAGATGATAATATCAGAATAATTCAAAATCTTTTTTTTTGTTAAATAATTTAAGTTTGTTTTAATGTTATATGAAGATAGTTACTTTCACTGTCTTCTTAAACTTTCCTTTTGATTTGAAAATATTTTTCATTTTTCTTAATTTTTTTCTTAGGGTTAGAATGTTTATTAAATATCTGATTATTTTAAAAATAGAAATAAAGTACATCTCTGCTTGCTTTCAGATGTTATTGGTGCAAGTTTGTCTTTCCACTTTCCTTCTCGGAAACAACCACTTGTTTTGGGCCCCACAAGAACAGGCAGTGATAGCCAGGTAAAGCTGGTGGCTTTGATAGGACTAGTGTCTCCCTTTCTTTATTTGAGACAAATTATTTGAGACCCCAGCACAAAACCTGGGGTCCTGAATGGTTTCACTTTTAAGAGAAGATATCTTTGGAAAAAATGTTAAAGGGGCAGTTATCTCATCTTAACTAACAAGACAATTCTGAAAGTTGAATATGGCCAATAATGCAATTTTATAGCCCCTTAGGTTATTACTCCACAGTGATGGGTGCAAATGTATGACCCAAGAGGTACAGAGATTAGCTGTATTTGTCAAAATAATGTCATAAATGCAGCAACCTTACTTACAGGGGCCAAATGATGATGCTCCTACAACATAGCTGTTTGCTAGTGCAGTGTCCTCATTCATATTTTGGGAAGACATCAGAATTCTCTTGTCTGCAAATTTTAGAGATAGTATGTAGGGTTTTTCTTCTACAGAACAATTTTAAAAGATCATTTAGACTTTAAAGACTTTAAAAGACTTTTAGACTTGAAAGTCTTTAAAAGACCGTTTCTTTATAGGCTTATGTGGTGCTTTCTACTGAGTAACGCTAATACCTATGCTGAAGTAGTGTCTTTCACCCATGAATACCTGACCTTGTCTCAAGAAGTAAGTGTGGTCCTGTGGAGGGCTGTGAGACTCCACACGCATTGTAAGGATCAGTTCAATGCCCTTGCAGAGTCCAGGGATACCAATACTTGCCTCTTGAGGAAAGCTGCATATACAGTATGTTCAATAAAAAAAAAAAAAACAAAAACAATTAGAGAACAATTTACTGAAGAGAAATACGTAAGAGGTTTAGAAAAAAATAGTTGATCAAATTACAGTTTGTCCAGAAGAGCAATGCCAACAGGGACATTTGCAATGGTAGTGCTGTAGTAGCTAGTGTTGTCAGATTACTGGTTTGGCTTTAATCAAAAAGATCTTCTTCTGCAGCCGTTGGAAACAGTGAAATGTTGTGTTGTCTTCAGTAGATCTTAGCTGAAAGCAAAGCGTTGAAAGGAAAGCAGCTGTGCTTTACCAATATTATTCATATTAGTGAAATAGAGTTTTAAGCTTACACAGTGTCACAGGCTTAGGTAGTGATCTGTTTAATGAAACCCAATTCCTTCATCTTGTTGCAATCATTAATGATCCTGATCTTTTTTTAATAATCAAAATTCTAACACATCCTCAAGAAGAGCTGTAGAAGAAAAACTTTAAGTTACAAATTAAAATATGTAAATAAAATATTTTTGTTGTTACTGTGATGCAAAAATATTGATTAATTACATCAGCTGTTTCTGGAATATGTAACTGTTCCCTTTATTAGCTCTCACTGTTCCGAGTAGGTACCCTTCTCATTGCATTCAGCAAATGGAAGGATCAAGCATTTTAGCATGAAAAACTGTGCAACAGGCAAGACATTTCTCGACAGTAAATCCACATTCATATGTAAATTTTAGCTAGTGTGAATCAGTGAATTTGAGATTTGCAAAAAGCAGAGTTAGAATCCTAAGGTCTAACTTCATGAATTGGAACAGGATCTCTGATAACCATTACTCTTATTAATGATATTTATATTTTATTTTATATATATATATATATACATATATATATATATAAAGTTAAATATTAAAAATCTATCAGAAGGAATAAGGAGCAGTAGAAAGGAAGCTGACCACTGTATTCTGATTTCATCGTATAAAATCAGAAATGGAATTAATTGTGTGGGTTTGTCATTCTTAGTAAAGCCGAAGAGTTACAGTTTCTAAAAGATTGACTAGACGGGGTAATAGAAAGCCTGTTTCTAGAGTAAAGGCTGTTGCGTGATACAGGATTTACCAATAGGGCCCCAGGGCCAGACAGGATGTTGCCAGGTCACTGCCATTTCAAAAGTCTGAGATTGTTTAGCTGAAAAAGCATGGAGAGGGTCATCAGAGGTAACTGCTTCACTGCACTTCATGGTTTGGGATGAGGCATGAAGACCCTTGCCGGTCAGGGAGTGAGCTGTAGTGTAGCAGCCTGTGGAGAGGGATAGCCAAACCATGGGACGTAGGTGTGGACATGTTGGGAGAGCAGAAGCTCTGCGAGGAGAAATGGCGGGGAACTCACGGAGGAGCATCCTGGGAGCTGAAGGAATTAGAGACAGATGAGATTTATAGGCAACACAAGCAAGATTTATACTGGCGGGCTTCATGCTATATCTGCTTGAGGATAAATGTTACTCTTAGAGCTTTCAGGGGATAATATGTGCAGTATTCACAAGTATTGCTTTGGGATTTTCTGAACTGGAGAAGGTAGTTGGTGGTAAAATAGATGTGTACTTCTTGTAGATTTCAAAATAAAAGGTACTATTTTGACACAATCATACTAAAATGTAATTTATGTCCTAAGAGAACTCTGCAGTCAAGTAAACTTCCATATGCTTTCAGAAGGGTGTTTTCCAGAAATTTTGATGTAAAAAAGTAGTCTTTAATTCCATCTCCTTCTTTGCTCCCAGGCCGCAACAAACCATTCAGTAGTTTCTGCTGTGTGTTGTGGCTTATATTCATTACCCCCTAAAAAAGAAAAAAATCCAGATGCATTTTCCTTCCACTGTGATCTGAAAAGCTAAAAGCTGTAGTGAGATGACATCTCTTCAGAGTCGATGATGCTTCACAACTTTCAGAACTTGTTTCTTCTTCTTTTCTTCTTTTCATTTTTTTTTTTTTTTTTTGGCTTATTTCTCTTCCATAGCTGTCTTGCCTGAATACCTGAAGCTTTTCATATATCAGACTGCAGGTTGTTGATGATATGATAGCAAATATTTTTCTATTCGGTAACTCAGTGATTAGTAGAGAGAATAAATACCTGTTTTTTTTCAAATAAATACCCTTCCTAGTAAACTTAATCAATTTATTTGGACTCATTAAAAAGGGCTAAACTATCGGGCAAAATGCCTGCATGCGAGTAGAAAGGTATATGCAGAAATACTTCGGTGTGTGTGAGGGTTTTCAGTGAAGGAGGATGCAGAAAGATGTAAATGATGCTGGTTTTCATTGCACGGAGCTAGCCAAGAACACTGCGACAGCTGCTGTCGCGGTGATGTTCTCGGCTGAGCCAAATGGATGATAAATGAGCTGAGTTAAATTGAGGGATTTGAAATGGGGAGTGTTTCTCGTTACCCTTTGAAGCCCACTTTACAGAGCTATCAAAGCAAAACGTAGCTGCCTACGTATCTCCTAGGATGGTCGTGACTAAGATGGTAAAAATGGAAGAAGCTGAGAGTGGTTATTAAGAGATTGTTAATATTTCAGTACCACTGTTTTTCATTTGGGAAGTTGGTTTGCCACGAATTGCACACAGACTCAGAATGTCTTCTGCTAAGGAAGGGCCAGAGCTGCTCTTGGTTATGCAGGAGGTGTTTGCAGGTTTTACAAGCTGGCCACAGGGCTCCTCAGTAGCTCTGGAAATTTGGGATGTGCTTTATTTGCTCCTTTGTTGTGGTTTCGTTATTAATTTCTGTGTTGTGATATTTGGTTTCATCTAGAAAAGGTCATATAAGTATTATAATTAAACTGGATAATCTCTCAGTTCACAAATTCTTCTAGGTGTATGAATAACTTCATGCAGATACACTAAATGGAGCTTGCTCTGGCTTTAGGTTACAGCTTTTCTTCAGTATCAGGAGGGTTAAAAAACTTTAGTTTTTTGAAATGAGAAATTGAAGTGCTGGTGTGATACTGTGTCCTCAGGAGCAGATGCCTTAGGCAGAGGCCTTTAATCCCTGTGCCCTAGTTACAGCAATTAAAGTTCATGAAATATACATTTTGTTACATATGCATCTTGGCTTCTCTTTCTTCTTTTTCAAAATCAGTCTGAAATATTAATGATCATATAAAATGCATTTTATTATATGAATTGCTGCTAATATTGCATTCTAGTTATCTTGATAGATGCAACGAATGACATTTTGTAACATTTGGACTTAGATAGGTATTCTCTTGCTGAAGTACATGTGTCTTTCATAATATGGTGCCTTATAGGTCTACCGCTTTATATGCATTTAAGGAAAAAAAAGGTATTGAAGATATTCAACACTCTAGAGGTCCACATCTTATAATTATTCATCATTTTTACTGCAGCAGGACAAATTAATCATCGTCCACCTGTGCAGGAGAGAAGAGAAATGCTTAACTAGGTTGTGGTGCCCGCCAGAGAGAGCAGAGGTGCTCTAGCACTGGAAATGCTAGTGCGAGGTATCCCAAGGACAGGTTTGTTTTTCACTGGGAGACTTATTTCCATTTAAAATTACCAACCTATTCTACCTGTCACATAAGTGTATTTCTAAAGCTTGTCTGTGCCACCTTCTCCTCCCCCAGCTCCCATCACCAGTTAGACTGAGGTGCTGAGGAAAGTCACCACCTGAGTGCCGTGTTTTGCAGGGCTCGTGGGGCAGGGTACAATGAACATGGACAGCAAAGCAGTTTGTAGTAGCTATTTCAAAATGGGAGCCCGTAAGGAAGGTACTGTTTGTTTAGCAACAGGTATAGCAATTTGTATGTTGCACTTTGCATATATAAACAGTAGGCGCAAAAGCTCCCATATGAAAAATTCATCGCCTGAAACACACAGCTTTTGAAGTTTTGTTTTTTTTTTCCTGAGGCAAAAGCGTATGTCTCTATAAAACAGCTATATTTACTTGAGTATGGCCAGAGAAGAGGCACTTGGCTGCCGCGCTGTAAAATGAATGAGTTAATGGAGGCGAGACGCAGTCTGTCTCTGCGGTAGCTCTTGACGCACAGCGGCCCTAATTGGGGGAAGCTATTGAGGCCTTAATTGCTGATTCTGCAGTGCTGCCATGTTTGCTGATAAGGTTTAATGCAAGCTAAAATTTGTTAGCTAGAAAGAAGCAGTATTGCTGGTGCTTGGAGCGCGAGGGCAAACAGCAGACATTGCTGTAGTGCCAAATGACGACGAGGGATTTCAACACGTAGCATTGTGATTTTTCCCATTGCAGGCTAATGAAGTACCTTTCTTTGAGCAGAAGACCACTGAAAATGTTTGAGTTTTAAATTACGCTACCATTACTAAAGCTGAAGCACTAGTTGGGTGTTTAGTTCACTGATTTGTAAGAATCCTAGATTAATGAAAAGTTTCTTTTCCTAGAGAAGAACAGATATGACTATTGATTTACACACTGCCAGGTGGTCTGAGATTGATGTGATTCTGAAAAGAAACATCCGTTGTGTCCACCAGCCTAAGATTATCTGCATCAGTACTTTTATCTTCCTACTATTAAAACATAGGTTTAATATCAAAACTCATTTATTAAGCCTGAGGTTTCATTCACGTTTCTGAACATGGCAAAAGCTTTACTGACTGCCAAATGAATACAGGATTATTGTCTTATTCAAATGTTGAAAGGCTTAATTCTTGGGCTGTGGTATTCCCACATGTTTATTTCTAATACAATTGTGTTCAAATTACAGTATTATTATGGTGTAATACAGTAACCTTTTAAGCTTCCAAAATGCTCTTTCATTTCTGAAACATATTAAAATCAGTTATTGGTATTTGAGTATTATATCGTAGTAATAAAAATATCAAATTATGTTATAAAATGGCTATTTTTCTCCCCAGAGCTAAACAGAAAAATAGCAATAATTTTTGCATTTAACGTAATATTATCTGGAAGCTTCAGTCTTCTGTATCTTAACATGCTATTAATATACTCAAAGCTTTGCTTAGAGTAGAACAAACAGTAAGGTATGAAGTGAACAAAATACAGATGAAACTCCAGATGAAGTTTTTTTTGTGTGTTTATTTGGAAAAAAAATACTTTATAAGAAGTATTATGCTTGCACATAGCTAAAATCTATTACATTTTGTTCCTGAACTATATCTTAAGCATATTCTGTATGCTTGTAACATTTTCTTCTCACACAATTTATACAATGTTTATTAATATACATAACAGATGTGTACAGAACACATCTAGATAGCAGGTAGTGCAACACAGTAAATAGATAGTACAGCACAACAGATAGTTGAAAGCAGTGGTTTAATTTATTAGTGCTTAGAAGATGACAAATACATTCATCAAATCTAATAAATTGAATAGTTATTTTGTTAAGTTTCCCTGCAATTTAAATGGAAATTGAGTCTATTAAGTCTGCTTGCAGGCCTAGTGTCCATGCAAATGTAGAAATAACTATTGTTACTAATTCATTTTATTTCATTTAGTAGTCTGCTTTTATTGTAGATTTTCTCCACTCCTTAGTCAAATTTTAGTTAAAAGTTTAGGATAAGCTCAGTTAAGTTGGTTGTTTTATGGGCATAAGGCAACGTAAAAATATTACATCTTGTATTTGATGATGTTTGGATGCATACAAACATCTAAGCAGAGGGCGTCCATTTGTTTCATACAGACAAATGGTGTGTTTTGTACTTTAGCATTCTGCAGCCTCTGTAGTAGTTCATAAAATTGGATAGTTGTAACCTGGAAAGGCTAAAAAAATCATAAAACGAAACTGTCATCAGTGAAGTTTTCCTTAAACTAAACTAATCTCGCTAAATGAGAGATGTCTCCAAATCTGAGTCCAAAGTGACTGTAGTTTTTCAGTGTTTGTTTTTAAAAACTCTGAGATTTATTTGTTCAGCTGACAAGAACGACCTTCCTTTTACCACAGTATTTGCCAAAATTCATGTGGTTATCCACAGAATATGAAGTTTATTTCCTTAAGGAATATGATTCTGAATCAGCTATCTCCTATTATTCTGTTACCCTCAGACACTGCAAAACGTGTCTAAATACTATTGATTTCATTAAAAATGCAAGCAGCAAGAGATTTCCAAGAAGGGTTGCAGGAAATGTGAGATAATTGGCAGTAGCACAGGTCTAGAGTGGCTTTGACTCTCAGTTTGCAATTTGTGTGCTTCATTCTGCTTTTCTGTTTGGTTGTTTGTTTTTAAGAAAAGAGAAAATGGTGCTTTTTCTTTCCTGTGGCCAAGAAGCAGTTACCAAATTGTATCATCTGCTCTGCTAACACAGAAAACAGTCTTAAACCAAATAATAATGATGGCAAAAATTGTAAACTTTCCTCCTCCTTTCACTTGATTGGAGTGAAAAAAGGAAAAAATATCAAACAATAAACTTTAATAGCAAAAACTAATACGAAACTATGACATTTTTTGATGAAAGTATCATTATTGTAGAATTAGTAGCTTTTTTCTTCTAACCATTTAGCCTACACATGCATGTTCACAATATTAGACTCTTTGTTTTATATATGTTCTGTTGCTAGTTTTGAAGTCACATCTACGTGAACTTTATGATGTAACCATCACATATGTTGAGTACAGTGCATAGTGTTTTACACTTAATAGTCATGTAAAATAATACTTCATCTTCCATTTAGTTTCTTCTTCTT
This sequence comes from Nothura maculosa, assembly GCA_032353885.1. NCBI lineage: Eukaryota > Metazoa > Chordata > Aves > Tinamiformes > Tinamidae > Nothura > Nothura maculosa. The sequence goes on along the minus strand of JAUBOD010001033.1, from coordinate 501,362 downwards.
CTTTGAGAATTTTCTTCCTTTTCTGTCTTAAACTTAACTTAAAAGTGTTAAAGAGGTAAAATGTCGTAAGAGTCCCTTTTAAAGAAAGAAAAGGGCTGAAAGCATGGCTACTTAAAGATTTGGTTTATGAAATAGTATCTTAGAAGTGCAAAAGGAGATTTGTTTATCCTCTCATAGTATAATAGCATAGATATATTGGTTTTTTTTTTCCTACTTAACTACTTTACTACTTATCATTATCCTGACTTATAGTAACAGCCCATTCAAGAAAGAAAAAAATATATACATGTATAATAAGTCCAGCATTTTATGATAGTCATCAAAAGCATTTCTGGAATTTATGATTTCAACTGAATCAAGAATCAAGGTTTTAGTTCAGATTGTAGCACTGATGATATCAAAAAATTGCATTCAGTTTACAGACTTCAATATGAAAATTATCCTTTTTTGTAGCAATGTGACCCTTTTGCATCTGCTTTTTTGCCTGCTCTAAAACCAATAGTGCAGGAGTAATTCACTATTGCTGCTTTCTTGTCTTCAGTCTCTTAAGTTGCTTATAGGTGAAGGAAAATCTCCATAGGTTCTTGTTTTTATGTTCTTTTTTCACCTAAATAAGAAAGAAAGGACAATGAGGAATACATCTGATGTAAATATTGCAGTACTAATTGCAGTTAAATTTTACACTTGTGTATGATTTCTTAAGTCATGCCCTGGGTCAATTCTGGCTCACTTTTTTTGAATATATTCACAGCAGAATTACTTGGTCCAAGGAGAATAGTATAATCTGAATATCTGTTAAAACAAATATATAATTTTGGGAACAATTGCCACTAAAATAAATTGAGGAATTAACAGGAATACATATTTTTTTCCTTTGCATGCTTTTCCAGCATATTCTTTCCTAATATTTGTCAATAATGTTTGTTAGAGATACCAGTGATCATGTTTACTGTTTTTCTTTTTATCGCACATAGTAATAGGGAAAACTTGTCTCATACAAAGGGTGCAAATGGAACATTCAAATAGAGTGACTTTTGCTGACAAGCTTGGCTTTTTATTTCAGTACATCTTCTGTATAATGTGTTGTAATTTAGCATCGCTCTAAATTTCTATTTTTTTAAAGAAGAATTTTATAAAGGAATATAATTACTAATTATGTGCAATAAAATGTTTTCCATTTGCATGAAGAAAATCATAAAAAGTAAAAAGAAAATTTGCATATCAAAGCGCCATTGACCCCAGGAGAATTTTTCGTGGGTGGAGACATGCAGTCTAGGGGTTGGCAGTAGCAGAGCTAAAAGGAAGAGTTTCTTTCCATAGTTTCAATCTCCTTTCTTTGCTCTTTGGTGTATGTAAATGTACGAAGCATTGATACTAACTTGATTCAGTCTCTTTCACAGGACATAGTAGTCCCTGCTCTGCAGAGGGGTTTGAGACTAGCAGAAAGTAGACATGCTGAAACAGAAATGGGATGAGAAATTAATGGAGAGCTCAGAAATAGTCATTTTAATCTGTGGATTATATATCTTCTAAATGACAAAAGGATATACAAATTTGGTGGCTAAAACTGCAGCTCATACTTTCTAGCATTGCTGCACGTGTTGTAACAGGCATTTCAGCTCCAAAAGCACTCACTGGTCTTGTGTAGCAGGGATGTTACTGAGGCACAGAAAACTCTATGGCAAATTTCTCCCGTTCTTGTGAGAATGGTTAGTTATGTATTAACATACTATCAGGTACAAATGTGATAATGTATTAGCTGCACAAATATACTGTGTAGCTGTTCAAAGTCTTCAGCAAGATTTGGCTTTTCGATTTTTTTTTCAGCTGCAGTGTTTAATAATGTTTTATCAATGTGACTGGGAAAAAATGTTATAAAATTTCAGACATTTGATTGGTCACATTTGAAAACAGATAAATACATAATGTGAGATTTTCTTTTTCCAAGAAGTGTTGATCATATATGGCCGGGCATAGGAGGGAAAGAGGAGAGAAGATGGTTCCTGCAATAGCTTAAGGTTTTGGTTGGCTCTTCACTATCTACACTAAGGCAGTTCATTGGCCATCTGCTATGAATAGAGGAGAGTAAGCAGCTACATCTTGCGTTTTACTCTCTCAAACTCTGTGAACCTTTTCTATTTTACACATCAGCTGTCAGTGCTACTGACAAGCAGGCAAAACTGAAGATTCCTACTCTACTTTAGTTGGCCTTCTGTTCTTCTGTCCTTTTCTTTCCTGGCTGTGCTTCACCCTTTTCTCTGTTAAAAATGTATTCTTGTATCTTCAGGGGTTAATTTCTGTACAAGGTCACCGGAACTGTGCACCTCCAAACCTTACCAGCGGCTGGGAAAACTGCATTTGGCAGCAGGACTGTTTTCCTTGGAGCTCAGTGATGGCCAGGACGTCAAGTTGGAGGAAGACACAGATCAGAACCAGTGTTTCATAGATGGACCTTTTTATTCATCAAGCTATTGCGATTAAGAAAAAGTGTTAGTCAGAGATGGCGATTCACACAGCACGATTCACACAGCACAACAATCACACGGTTGCCACATTACCCGTGTTAGAGTAAGGGAGAGGAGGGAAGGAAGCTTCATGCTGGGAGCTGCTAGGTTCAGGAACATCTTCGGGGCCCTTGTTTTGTCTGGTGCATGATGCTTAGTCTGCCTGCATACAGCAGTTGCTGCCTTCTTGGATGTGGTCAGTTACACAACCTGTTGTTGATATTAACATGCGCTTGTGGCCGTGTAGGGATCCTGCAGGTGTTTGGTGTAGAGTCTTGAAGGACTCGTCTCCAGAGCTTATCATCCCATGGGAAACCCTCACATGCTACTTTCTAAACATTTGTGTTTCCTCCCTTTAGCCTGTTTTCTCATAACTATTTCTCCATTTGAACCTTTAGTTACTACTCAAACAGCTCAGGCAAATCAAAAAGGGACTTTATGACATCAGGGCAGTTTTCTGGGAAGCTGTTATTTACTTCTGATATCTATAGCTGATGAGAGTTACCTTTCTTCAGGATTTCTTATTGGACTCTGCTACATTTCTTTCTTTCATTTTATTTCTTTTTGGTAATAATCATGAGTATTAGATTAAAGCTAAATAAGGTAGAAGATTGAAGTAGTTGAAGTATTTGCATATCACATTATCAATGCTTTTAATTTCTAGAAAAAAAATCACCTTCAACTCTGCTGTAGGAAAGTTTGTGGCACTTTCCTTGAAGGTTATGTCAGTTCAATCTGGTAGTGAGCTTTACTTTTTTATGCTATTTTTGTCATTCCCATGATAGTACATAAGTCTGATGTCCACTGAAATGAGGGGAGAGCTGGACTAACTTTGATTTATACAGATGTTAGCACATAGATTGCAAGTGATGAGAAGAAAACCTTATGTCTTATTGTGATACATAATACAATATTGACTCTTTTTTTCAAATCAGTGGTCCTGATGAATCTGTGCAAGGGAATATAGGCTGCTCCTCTTGGACCAATGGATTTAGTAGCCTCAGTCAGAATAGGTCTAGAAAAGTTGTTTAGAATGAGGCAGGATTTTATGTGACATGACTGATAGCCTCCCTGATCTAAGGTAGTGAGCTATTCTTCCCCATAAAGTCCTCACACGAGGACTACATGATGCTCTCTACTGCTTTCAAAAAGGGTGCGTGATCCTAGGCATGCAGTGGTATCGAGATTTAGTGTTCTTTTGCATTACAAGGTAACCTATATTTTTTTTCCTTTTTTTTTTTTTCCAGGAGGATCTAAATTGTTAAATGTATAGCCTCTTTTTTTGCAGATATTTTAATGTTTGTGTTTCTGTAAAAGGCAGAGCTGTATGAAGGGAAAACTTCAGTTTTACAACTCTCCTGTTCCTTCTCATCCACTCCTCCTTCCCTCCCTAGCCAATCTTCTGTCATTTCTTTGGACCTTTTAGAGCTTTTAGAGGAGAGAAAAAAATATGTAATGTAAATTGGTTTAATGATTGGTTTGTGATGTTTTACTTCTTTTCAATAACAAAATAATTGACTACCTTTTATTAATTGTGCTTCTGTTCTTACTAGGGTGGCTTTAGGCAGTGTGACTTTAGAAAAGCTCTGTTCATTTTATCCCAGACTTCTAGTGAAATATTTCATATTTAAAGTCATCAAGTCATGTTTTGAAGTTAGGCCTAACATTGATAGCAGTCAAAGTAGTAGTTGAACATGTAATGATTCTTACAAAAAATGGAGTATTATAATTTGATGATACATTCTTATGAGAGTTTTAATGTGAGCATTGAGGAGAAAGATGTTGACCAAAGAATAGCAATGAAACTGGCACTTAACTGTAGATACTTAGTGATGTACAGTTTAATATGAAATACAGGTGCCTCAGTGCTAATATAGTAACATACATATTTTTTATGAGAATTTTGTAGGACTTCCATGACAAATCTTCTTTCAACCTATTTTTTTTGTTTGTTTGTTTTTCTTTCATTATGACTTTCTTTAACTGATTCCTCACTTTAATGACTCTAAGAATTACCCGACAACCTTGTTAGCCATCTTGGCTCATGTTAGGCATTTTATCTCTTGCTTACTACAAATAAAATTCTTAGAGCTTGTTTTCATTTTTTTTCTTTTTTTTTAATTTTCACTGAGTAACTATAAATAATATCAGTAAATAAGACTGAGTATGCCTTTTCTTCTTACAATGATTAGAATTAATAATGTAATTGTAAATATAAGCCAGATCCTTTTAAAAATTAGCTTTCAAATTATAATTTTTGATAGTATCTACAAATCTTGAAATATATATGAAGGTAAAAATCCTGATTTACAGCACTATGATTCTAACTTAAACACTATGATTCTCATTTCTAATTATATCTAAACATAATTTGATATTGTTGATTATTTTAGATATAAGCCCAAAGCAGAATTCTGTTGTTAAACTCTTGGGTCTTTAGTAGATCTTATAAATCTTCTTTTTTTCTTCCACTAGTTGCTACTTAATATGCACGTATAAACCTGAATATGGCAGGTAATAATTGTAATTGGTGTGTATTTTAGACAATAGACACGTTATTGAATAAAAAGCTTTTTGTAGGTTTTTCTTCATAGACTGTAAATGATAAATAGTGACAGAAATAATGTCCAAAGGTTTATAATAAATATTTGGAAATATTGGGAAATAAACCCAAAGGTTTAGACAAGCAGAAGTGAAAAATGTAATGTGTTTGATAAAAATAAATATTTAGTAATAATATTGATGAATAGTTTCAAGTGTGGGTATCTAACAATGCATATAATTCACAGCTAAGCTATTATGTTCATGTTAAGAAATTTTCTCCCTAATATTTCGGAACTAGAGTGAACAAAGAGCAAGTCACTGAATGTAAAATGGGAAAATGAGACTTAGATAGAAACTAACGGTGCATGTATTCATTTTGTTGTGAAAAGTTCCCTGTAACATCAGAGCAAACCCAGTGTGGTGCCAGAGACTGCATAGTCTCTGCTTCACTTAGGCTCAACTCATTACCTCTTTGCTTTTGGTGTAGCAAGGCCAGAACTAGTCTCCCATTGTTCAATTTATCTTATTTTTCAGTATGTCTTGCAAGTTAACCTAAGTATCTCCACTCTGTGTTGGAAAGAAAAGCACTACACAAAAATAATATTCTAGACAAAATAAGAAGATACAAAGGAAATTCGTTTTGTAGAAATACCTAATGTTGATTCTTCTCTTTACACTTTCATGCAAAGATTGGAGGAAGTGGAAATTAAAACCAGGAATAAAAGCATCTGTTTCATGTCCACACACTTCAGACAACTCCATCATTTTGGATAGCACGACAAATACAATTGCCTTATTTATAGTTCCTGTATTAGTGAAAGGAGCTCCAGTCAGATATTTATTTTACATTTAACTGTAAGGACCCATCTTTCATTGCACACTTCAAAAAGTACTAAAATTTTTAAAATCATTATGTTGTAAAATAACATTTTTAACAAGCTTTCTAGCACTTAACATTTTCAGCACTTTTCAGATACTAACTGATTTGTGTGGTCATACTTATGACAATAACCTACATTTAAGATTTCCACAGGAAATAATATTTTGTTAGATTATTTTGATGTTCAATTTGAATAGCTTAAAGCTAGCATTTTTGTTTTGACTGTAAATGCAATTAAACACAATCCTATCCCAGGATACTGCCTTTTATTCTGAATTAGGATCAAAATTAAATAATATGTGTGTGTGTGTGTGCTTGATTTTTTCCTTTTATTCAATGGATGATCATTAAGGTAAAACACAAATGGATTGTTCTTGAGTATGTTACATTGTTTCGAGAATATGCCCAATACAAGCAAACTTCAAAATAATGCTGAAGGATTGTCACATGATTATGTAAGTGCCATTACAGGTGCCAGGGAACTATGTTATTCAGTAAAAGCTAATTTGAATGAAACTATTTTTTAGCTATCTCAAGTTGGGAAAGTAAGAATGAACATTTCTGCAATACTAAGATATCATCATGAAATGCAAAATATACTGCTGCAAGGTTCACTGTATATAAAAAATTTATCAGATTCTGCAGGCTTTGAAATGTTTTTCGATATCTCTGGAGGGCCTCACAATGAGAGTTTTTAATAAGTCATTCAAAAAATTAGTGGGATATCCAGACTGAAAACAGCATGAGCTGTTAAAAGAAAAAAAAAGGTGGTCATGGTGGGGGAGTGGTAAAAGAATTTCCTGATGTAGTTAATTAAATAATTACAAATGTCCTGCCATCAAAATATCAAAATATTGGTTGAGTGAAACCTAAAATTTCCTCTGTGGAAGACATCATAAATTGTTATGTCAGCTCAATGGTAATAATTATTTCCCTTTCTTAGTGCGATGAAGACTCACTACAAGTTACACATAAGTCTTTCAAGATTGGACACTGCAATAAGTTTCCTATTCCTTTTCCCCTCTGACATTTCTCTTCCTTCAGAGATTTCTCTTTTAAATAAACTGCTGTGGAAAACATGTGGCACAATAACAACTGCTGAGTGGTGTGTGTGTGTGTGTGTGTGTGTAAAGAACACAGAGGGGGCAGGCTTGCAAATTGGAAGTAAAACCAAAGTTTACCTGGCTTGCCCTTTAATTATGATTCACAATTGTAAAGATAGGATCTTCTTTCTCTTGAATGGGCACTTGATTTTATTTCTGCTTTTTGAACTACTTTTTATAAGACCTTTCAATATCATCATGAGAAAGATGTGAGAATTTTTTTGTCTTTTTTTGCATCATGGTGAATCGATTAATCGGTACATTCTGTATGCTTCCTTTGCCCGGTTAAGCCCACAAATGGGAATTTCTGGCCTTTGCTTAACTCAGAACTTAGATCTGGATGGGGAAAAGGCATAGCTGTTGCTAGCATGAGGAAGCAGATGGGAGTTAGAAGCAGTTTGTTCTAACTTGGACGGTGGGTGGAATTTGTTATCTCTTAGGTGGAGTCCAAGAGATTGCTTTCATCTTAGTGAAGGATGTACACTCTGTTTCAAACACAAAACACTTGATCCTAATTCCCAGAACTGAGGCAGTGTTTTTATATTGTCTTTAATGGACTGTATTTTGCATTGAAACTTTACATTTTGAGTCATGTGATCTATTTGTATAAAAATTCAGAAACTGTGTAAGCCCTCCTTCTTGTTGCTCTGCCCAATGCATCAAGCAGATTTGAGATGGGTGTGTGTCTAATTTTAAATGCTACAGCATCCTATTAAATTGTTTTGTAGAAGGCATATTCTGCTCTCTGCTCCAAATGGGATCTGGGGTGAGTAGCACCTTATTTCAAAACTTTGCAAACACCCATTGTAAGAAATAGGCTAAATGAAAGACTCTGGCCCTACATCCCTTCTTGTGCTTCTGGAACCAGTTGTTGGCACTGCTGTGGTAGCTGCACCACTGATTTCATTGAGCAGCGCAGCAGGGGGCATAGGGCACTATATGCAAACACCGCATAGTATTTTAATTTGGGGTGCTGTATTATCTTGAATACTCTTTTTTTTGTCTATGGAGTTAGTTTTGTATTTTGGATATGTAACTATGAGGGACAGTGCCCTTACAGTGCTTGCTTTTCAAAAAGATTTTGGTTACATTAGCAGTGTGCATAGTCATACTATTATTAGTTCGAAGCCTTTTTTGAAGTGCTTGCTCACTAAATTATCTTACATTAAGAAAAATCCTTTCTCCTACCACCTTTGTTAAGCATTGTTTTTTATTATGACACTCCATGAACTGTCATGCCTGAGTTTTGATATTTTTGTAGAACACTTCTTCCTAGGTATTAACTGATTAATCTTCCTGCTTGAAGATTATGAAGCCCTCAAATCAGTGTATAATTCAACAAATCCAGATTAAAAGCTTTTAAGCACTGGGAATCATGGATCTCTGGAGGTCTCAAGCAGTGATTCAATTTGTTTGCCAAAGAAACCAAGCCATTAAGAATTGTCATGTGCTTTAAGATCCCAAATCCAGAGGGCTGACTGTGCTGCCTTCCTCATTTGCTAGGTCAGTTATTTCTTTTCAACTAGCTGCTTGGAAGATGATTTGGGAAGGGCTCTTCCCACAATGAGCATCTTCCCATACGGCCACATGCATGGACAGGACTAATGCACAGGTGATTATGCTTCATGAGTGGCAGGATTTCATTTCAAAGAGCCTTTTGCTTATTGTATTAAAAAAAAAAAGTAGACTTAATTATTTAGTCAGTCAACTTAACCAGTGATTGAAGAAAGACATGTCAGAAAGACTCTTACTTTTTTTTGAAGCTTTATTTTACATTTTGCAATTTCTTTGTCTTGCACAAGTTGAATGCAAATATATATTTTTGACCTAAGTGATGACCTTCAGTGATGAAAAAAGATGTTTTCTGTTTTGAGATGTGAATTTTGAACAATTTTAATTTTGAATTGCAAGGATTCGGTAAAAGTTCATGTCTTTTTTAATACAAATTAGCCCATTTTTGTATCTGACTTTCGTCCAAGTCAAAGTCTTGTTACCCAAGTACTGAATAACTATAGTTTTTTAATCATTGTTTGTTGTTTTAAAATTAAATCTAAATTGGAAAATTCACTCCCTCTCTTCCAACCATGAAGTGCAAATATGATAAGCATCATTTTAAAGTTTTTGTTTTGTTTTTGTTTTTTGAAAGGGATGTCCTTAGAGTAAGAAGCTCTGCTCACTTTGTGATACTAGCAGGCCTGGATCCACAATTAACTGATGACCTAGAATAACAAACTGGCTCTTTTTATGTATCTGATTGCAAACCTGTTCACTTGATTGCACTTGATCACCTGTGTGTTTTCTGGTCCCATTTAACTTAGAACTGCACGGGAATCCTTGCTATTAAAAAGGAGGTTGGTAGGATGGTGAGGATGTTTGATCATTAACTCCTATGTGTTATAAGATTTGCATATCTGACCATGCAAAATATTTGAGATTATACTGCCTATATTAAGATTTTTTTTTTTCTTTAAGGTAATTGCTTTGCCACTGAGTGCTCTTTGCAGTAGCAGTATTTCCTTCAAAGAGTAAGATTGCTGTTTCTCTTTTTCTGTCTCAGGTGACATAGAATGATATATGGTTATCCAGAAGTAGGCTGAACAGATATGAATATTCAGTTCTGGATTCTTCTCACTTAGCTCCCAACATTTACTTGCAGTAGGTAAGTCATCTAAGTCAGGAACTGGAGCTAATTTAGAAAGCAGCAGTCAAAAAGGAGAGAAAAATACCTCGGAAATGCAATGTTCCCTGTATCTCCAGGAAAGCATCTCAGAGTAATGAGTTTCTTTTCATATTGAAGACTCGCAAGTCTGAGATGTGGAAGGTAATATAGATGACCATGAAAATCTAGGTGAAATATTGTTGGTAACACTGTGAGAGGGGAAATAAAGATAACCAAATAAGGAAGGGAATTACTAAAAATCTCTATAATCTTTTCAACTTTGTACAACTGTAGCTCAGAAAAGAGTAAGATACCTGGATGAAAAATTCCTATTTCTACTTGCAATGAGATAATAACTACATATTAATTCCCTAGGTAATAAGGAACTACCAGTTGTAGAAAGAAGAAAATTGCCAAGAACAGTATCTTCTGAATCATTTGGCTTTTTTTCCCCCTTATTCTTTTGTTGAGCCTTTTTTTTCCAGTGAGATTAACCAACATCTTGTATTTTTGTTTGCCTGAGGTTTTAGTCCTGAAGCACCATTACATGTAAGCATTTGCTGGAGATTAATTGAAAGCATAGATTTTTAATGATAAAAAAACTTGGATTTTTTTTCAAAATATATTTTTTCTTATTTTAATAACCTTGTAGTAGAATGGTAACAAATGGTCATGAACTTGAAGAAATATCCCTTCCTCTAAGAAAGAGGATAGAATTCAATAATGGGTTAAGATATGTATTATGAAATTTCATATAAAAATCAATATTTCTTTTGATCTGCATATTCAAAACCCCTAAAATTATTCAGAATAATTAGGAGAATATGAGGATATAGGGATTATGGCTTTCATCACTGTGATATGTGAATTTACACTGTGTTACTGTATTGCGTTTGCTTGTAATAACCAAAATGTTTGTACTAACGTAGTAGAAAGGACAGAACGATATTCTGAAAATGAAGTAGTCATTTAGGAGAGAGAAAACATGTTGGAACTTTGTTTTCATACAGCTGTGCATAATTTTTTGGCACAGATATACTGACCATATTTTCTATTTTTCATACCCTTTATAAATTATTTTATCTTGTCCCAATTGACCTATTGTTACAATTTTTTCAAAGGCTTAAGATTCTCTAGAGAAGCAGGAGAGTTACTAGATGAAGTTGCAATATGCCTTTTAAAAAGCTTAGCTTTTCTTGAGGTTCTAGGTTCTTTTTTAGTTCTGTTTTGTGTGATATTTGTGTAGTGAATTTGAGGACTGAATCATTCTAGTGCTGCCTTGTTTATACAACATATTTTCTGGTAGAACATGCCTGAGAATGATATGTGAATATAAGTAAAGGATAGCTCCATTACTAACTGAGGGACATTCTTATTACAAATATTAATTGGTTCCTGCAGGGAGTGTAATAATTTCATATCATGCAAATAAGGAAGCAAATAATAATATTCACTTTTCTTAAGCAGTTATTAAATTGGATTTTTAATGAGTGTCATTATCAATGACCGAGGAAGAGGCAGTTCCATTATAGAGGGGAAAGTCCAAAAGGGGAGAAATTTAATCTATGAAGACCTGCAGTCTTTTCTTGCCTTGTTTTTTACCCATGGAAGCATAGTCTGCATCAGACACCAGGCAAGCTAGCAATAAAACCTCAGATAAAATCAAGATTGCTTTAAAGATTTTAATGTCTAACCCCTTTTACTCTTATTTATCTCCTTTTTCTCTCTACGTCTCTAGACAGTATCATGATATAAAATGGTTAAAGAGCAGAACACAGTAGTAGCTTTTCCTAGGTGTGAAAAACAGGTCATGTATCACCTGAAAAGCAATCTGATTTGATCCATAGCAAGCCTGGAGATCTCTCTGTTGTCTAGCAGGACATGCTGCTGCTGTACATTCACAAGTGCTTTAAACCTCCCAAGTAAGGGAGGACGTTTGATATAACTAGCTTCTACTTTACTTTTTTGTCTAGGTTTGATCAGTGCCCTTGTCAGAAGGAGGCAGTTCTGCTGCCTTTTCAGGAGGAGGCAGTTCTTGCGAGTCCTACTGCCTTCTCCCACGTCCTCTGCAAGGGCACTTGATTAGTGAAACAGGAAGGGAAAAAAAGCAATTGCCGTTTAATCGCTCTTCACAGAGTGTATCAGACTGGCAGCTGTGAGGCTGAAGTTCCTTGTGGCAGAGTGATGAGGCTCGGCCGTGCTGCAGGGCCTTCGTGGCTGCGCCGCCGGCCTGCGCCGTCCTCTTGGCCAGGCCAGGCAGCTGCTACCGCCACCACCTGTCTCCCCAGCATGGCCCCTGGGTCAGTGCTGCCCCTGGGGACTGGGCCCTGGGGGCTGAGGAAAGTCTCTAGGGATCGAGGGGAAAAAATGTTTTTGGAAGTTTCTGTCTGCTATTCTTGGTCTATTAATAGTGAAATAATCAATTCTCCACCCAAAAATATAGGGATATTCCTGAAAATTTGACCTTGTATAGTAAAGGTTTCTAGTTTGCTAGTTTTGGTTTCTATAAGAAAAGAACAATATTGCTATTAGGTACCTTAAATACATCTAGTGTTGTCTCTTAAGGGCCTGAGTTCTCACTAGGGAGCTGTTCAGTGATATAATTGGATTAACACAAATTGGATGGGAAAATTGGACTGGGGTAAGAGCAATTGAATTTGGAAAGTTTATGAGAGCTGCTAGTTCAGGGTGAATAATAAAATAAAGACAGCAGTTTTGCAATTTTGAAGAGCTCTGTGCTATGTAATAGAGTATAATTTAATTCTGAAAGACCATTTTATTAGATTTTTTCCAAGTAAAATCACAATTCCTATTGTTCCTTATCATATGTCTCATTATTGTGCAAGTATTATTCTCTTTATATGATTACTGTGATTCATGCTTCACTATGTTCCTTTGTACACAGTTGTAAGTAAATAATGTAATAATTTGATGTTTTTCAATATAAGAGTAATGGCTCTTTCTTTTTTTTAAAGTAGAATATATCACTCATATATATATGAGTGACAGTAAACCTTGTATCTTGATCAGTCTGCAGAGGTCTGACTGCCACAGGTTTAAATCTGACCTGTGGTCAATCTAAAAAGTTGAAGAAATCCCAAAATTGTAACTTCTGATTTTTATTGTCAAACCAACAAATGGTTCATAGTTTTACAATAAATTATGTTAAAAAAAAGAGGGAATCCTTATTTATGCTCCTTATTTTTAATGGATATGTTTTGAAAAGATATGGTTCTCATTTGTGTATCTGTATATACAAATGTCCTAAGAACATACCAACCTTAAACTTTTCCTTTTTTAAGGGGAGCAGACTTTGAGAAATGAAGAATATTTTTCATCCCGTACTGACTATTTTCAGTGCCAATCAAAGCCAAAGGAAGTTGAGAGAGCCCAGTTTCAATTCATCCAGTCTTGGAACTTCAAGGACTTCCTTGATTGCGTGGAAAAAGAGTAATCAGCTGCATTTCTTGAAGAAGTGATGGTTTGAGAAATCTAAATACACAGAGTGGTGCTTTATAGAAAAGTGTGGCAAACCAGTGCCAGTGGATGACGAATGGAGGCCTCATTCATATTCTTAACTGTTGTAGCTGTGTAGTGATCAAATTCAGCAAGATGAAACTGTTTGAGAAAGCTACTTCCATATTGGTTGTGTTTTTTGGTTTTTGTTTTTTTTTTTTTTTTAATTTAGAGTTACTAATTGATGTTCATGCAAGGAAAGGAATAAGACATAGGTGGAAGTAAGAAAGAAAGCAGGAGATGCCTGAAATAACAACCCTGCATTGAAGCAACCAATACAGATGTACCTGCAGGAACAGCCATCACGTGCATGCTCACAAAATTGCAGAGTGAACAAAGGCTTCAATTTTATGGATTTATGTTTGATTCAATTATTTTACCTGTGTTTTCCCTTTGAAAATTAGTTGCACTCCAATCAATAGAGATTCAGTGCTGATGAAGGTAAATGCTAGTACTGCAGAGTATGGGCTCTCCATCCAACAAGCTCAAGGAGGACAACATAAACATTATGTCTGTGCCACAGAAAGGTATTTAAGGAATCCAGCAATCCTGCTTTTGGACTACTGGATTTTATTCATGCACTAGCTATATTCTGCTGAAAAAAGTATATTTGAGCTGTCTTGCCCAAAATGAATGAAATTATGTTGGATAACACTTTTCTGCCCACTACAGAGCATCACCAGAATTCTGGTTTAATTATTACATACCCATATTAATTAATATATTGTGTAGCAGTGCTGGAAAATGTTTTAATAATTTGCTTTTCTACCTTTCAAATTATCAGTTCTGAACTAGTTATCAAAACTGTTGAAAAAGCTACTGAATCACACTTTTACATTTTTACTTAATTTGACTACCATAGTAGCTGTCTTCCAAGTTAAATATAGAAGAAAATAATTTAAAAGTATTGCAGTGGGGAATGCACATGACCCAGAAGCAGTATTATTAGAAGAATGAGGAAAAAAAACTTGTAAAATAAAGGAAAAGAGCCATATTTTTATCTGCAATTAGGCAATTTATTATTTTTAATATTCTTGTCTTCGCTGCTTATAAAAGTTACTCCAATTGGAGATAAATCACTAGTGCTCAAAATTCACTGATGAAGGTATGAGTGTTTTGAAAGTATATGTATGCTCCTTTGAGATAGTATGCAATAATTTTACATATAAAAGTTTTAAATCAAAATTATATAGAAATATTTTCTGCAGGAATATACCAAACATAGACAAAATGGTAAAAAAAAAAAAATCTCTTCTTGCATTTACTGTCTGTGTGTGTAGTTTTTGTGCATCAGAGTTACCCAAATAGTTTAAGGTTATTCTTTGTATTATGAATTCCAGAAGCCAAGTGATAAACTCTCTAGAGGTCAGTATCACCTACTTACTCTCCATAATACAGATCACTACCTACTAAATCCAGCAGACCTATGTCCATTGATTTCTATTTGTCTAAATCCTACAATGAGCTTGGTATTGCAATACTAAGAATTTATGATAGCCCAGACTGCTATTTAAGAACTAATGTTCAGTCTTCAGCTTAGATTTCTAACTTTTCTTCTGCTATCATTAGATGTAGTCATCTGCAATTATATCTATTTGGCATATTTATCCTGAAAAATGTTACTATTCACTTTTAAAAGTATGAATTACTTTCCAAGAAGGGCTATAATGAGGCGCTTTGTTATTATTTGTTGTATTTAATAGAGTATAAACCCAAGATACTTGTCTTTAGTATCTACAAATGTAGTCTTTAGTATCTGCAAATTGACCAAAATTCAAAACTTCCACAATGATGAGATTTAAGAAACAGCAAAGGGGGAAGATAGTGATAAGCAATGGAATCATGATGCAGTCATACAAAAAATACCAAAACATGTTTGTTCACTGTGTTTCTCATTAGGATGTAAATAATAATTACATCACTAATCTGTTGTCGTTTCTGTCTTTTTAATTTACCTCCTTTTTTTTTAAATGAAATGACTTAACATAATTAGTTTTGGAATACTAGGGCAACATCTAAGCTTCATTTTGTGTACCTGAAGGAGGACACATCTCAAGAAAGCTTAGCCAAGCTGCAGGTCCGCTAGTGACTTTCAGTTTGTGAAGCATGAAAGAGCAGCTATTAGATTTCCATTTTTTGAGATTGTTAGAATTATTTATTTTTATTACGATATTATACTAAATTTATTCTTTGAATGAGTACTGCATATCAAATGTTTTTCTTAACTTTCTGTTTCTTAATTTCCTTCTTGCGGTTTGATTTTATCAATTTCATATTTAGACATTTAAAATTTATCAAATTAAAAGTTGGAAAAGGTATGCCAATGCCCAACACAGCTTTCTTCTCTTCTATCAATATATTTGATCTAAGTATAACTTTTAGTTTTTAGCATAGCTTAAATATTGAAATAAATATGAATGAATATGTTTCATATGGAAAATAAATATCAAAGACTCTAATAAATAAATATCTATCACAATCTTACAGACCATCCTTTATGTAACCCAAATTGGCTGAATGTGAAAACCATGAATTGATAAGAATAAGGTGTCATTTCTCCAAGTGGAAGTAATCTTTTAAGGGCTTGTCCAAAAAGCATTACAGATGTTTTAAATAAATTTCAGTGTTCTAGCAGCTTTGGTTTGTGTTTCTCCTACTTTGTATTCACATGTCTACTTCCTAGCTGCTGCTTTTATTCACTGCTAAGATGTTGTAATTTTGTAATGTCTCTGTTTATGATACTGCAACATGTTGCAATGAAAATTATTACATAGTCATAAATGTAAGACCTCCTTGTTAACAAGGTTTTGGTCTCTTTGCTTGCCTTCATACATTATATTTTTCCAAATATACAGTTGCTACAAATCATAAAGATTATTCAGAATATAATTATGAAAGTGTAAGTGCCAACTGGGCAAAGACCTACTCCAGATGGCTTAGTGAAAGGCTGAACTGATCAATAGGAATTTGGTGTCTGTATGAATCCTGTTTTCAGAAAAAGCTTTTTAAAAATATTAATTCCAAATGTATTTTGATCTGTATCAGCAATATTACTTTATCCTTTAAATACTTTTCATCTGACCATTTTTAAGATTAATATAATTTTCTTTTTACGGATGAAGAAATGTCACCTATAAAGTTCACATCTCAGTTCATTTCACACAGGCAGATACATGTGTAAGTGTGTGTGTATATACTATATGCACACATGTATGGGCATTTAACATTTTAAAAATTGTAATCTTAAAAAAGACTGGAAACTTTTTCAGTAGATGTTCATTCTCATTTAAGTTTAGAGCTATAAGAATGGATTGTTTCTTCCAGAAACAACTCTGCTTCCTCAGATTGAGAAATGGAATATTCTGCTGAATAATCCAGCACAAACACTAATGGAATGGACAGATGATATTTTGTGCAGAACAGGGATTATCAAATTTTATTTAGAGAAAAATATTTCAGCTGCTTCAATATGCAGTTTGAGACCCTGCCTCTTTCTTCCAGCAGATCATAAACAAAAATCATAGCTTCCAGAGGCTATCTAGACATCTTTGACAGTTTATAGACCAGGTGTCCTGGACTTGTAGGCTGCTCCTGTGTAAGTAGTCTGGGGCCTTTACTCAGTTGGTAGGTGGTTGCATTCGGGAGCTGCTCACCAGCCCACTGTGGGTCTCCTTCTGAATTAAGGGGCTAGAAAATCTGTTTGCTTTGGCTTCACTACTGTTCACCATGCCAGATGGTGCTTCTGATGTATTGGGAAGAGTTTGATAACAGAGAAATTTTTTTTTTATTAAAACAGAGATTTTTTCCTTGCAAGTCTTAACATTTTAGAATATACATTTTCTGTTGAAATCCTTGATAAAAGAGGATCTGTCATTTAGCTTTTGATAGGGCCACTAATGATTACTAAAGAAGACAGAAAAATAAGTCAAGACGATTGCTGTAATTGAATATAGCAAGATTTTTTATTTTCATACAGGGAGAAATTGGATTAGCTAGAAATGTAATTAGAGACATTATCCAAATTTATTTTTTATGCAGACACTGGGATTAGGGCCGCTGTTTGTAAATCTTTTCTCTAACCTAAGTGAATAGGACAACAGTATAATATTTTGATAACTCGCCATCATGAACATCTTGCTGGTGAACAACGAACATCAACAAATGATTCAGACATTCCACCACTTTGGTTGCATTATTTTTAATGAACCCTCAGTCCTAATCCCGTTTGTGATTTTGTGGATAGGGCTTGCAAAATGCGCTTGACTTCATTTCTGCTCTTCCAGCCTCACAGATGTTCAGCTGCTACTGTTGCAGACAGCCTGCAGCATCCCAAACAGCGCTGGCCACAAAGTCAACACAGATGCAGTGTTTTACCAGCATCCACGTAGTTGTGGGTAATATCCACACAATTGTATAAACATAAGCAAACTTCATCCATTCAATCCTGTCGCCCGTCTCTGGCTCATCTGGATTTATATTAGGTATTGGGCTGCATACACGTGTGGGTACGCTCAAGTTGCAGGTGTCTTCAGTAGCTGTTAGTCTTTATGGTAGCTGTTACTAGGAGACTCAGTCTGTGAATGAGCTGATTCCCAGCCTGCTGGTCTGCTCCAGTCGCTATCATCCGTGCAGTGGACACATTGAGATCCATGGTCCTAATGCAGTGACTCTCCTCCTACTTGTCACGTGACTCATTTGAAATTTTGTGGTTTTCAAGAGGCGCAGGCTAGACCAGGGAGCTCTTCCACTCTGACGATAGCTAGAGTTTTGTAAAAAAATAGGATGGACAGCTACAAGTGAGTGAGCGCAGGGTTCCCTCAGACAAGCAGGCAAACCAGCAGCCTTCTGATTGACTTCTATCCACTCTTCCTACTCTCCAAGATCCACTTTGGACATTCCATCTATATGGCATTGGTCTTGCCCCCAAACATCTTATTGCAAGTCTTAAGTCTTGCATATTCCCGTGCTCACTTTAATACATCTCAGAAGAGATTTTATGCAATTCTAAGTTATGGAAGTTGGTACCTATTTGAGTATTATATCTGAATGATGTATTAATTATGGAGATGTACATTACACAAAAGTAGTGACAGTAGAGATATATGAAAATGCCTTACTTTATATCTAAATATATCTTTCCTTATTCCTATACTGTTTTCCATTATTTCCATTTGAAAAAAAAATGCTGGGATTTTGCATGCCAGTTTGCAGAATATTCCTTTCTCAGAATATTCACACATCTTAGATCTTATTGACCTTTCACAATGTAACATTTTAGCCAGTGGAGTCCTGCTTTGAGACTACGCTGAGAGAGGATGAATACAGCTGGCCTCACCTGTTGTTTTTTTTTTTTTTTTTTCCTAGTTCATACTTAATCTCTTTAAAAGTGCTTCGTTTTTCATTATATTAGTATTAGTCGTTTTAACAAAGGCAGATAAAACTGCAAAGATGAAGGAAAGAGAAAAAAAAGGCATAAAGTGATATGGGGAAAATTGCAGTGTGAAAAAAAAGTGCAAGAAATTAATTTCACTGTTAAAGATTTCAGCTTTTTATTTCATTCTGTTTAGTCTTTGTGATTTCCTAACATTTTCTTCTTGCCCAGCAGACTATTGGAAATCAGTATTCAATCCCTGACAATTTTGTACCTAAGTATGAGTCAGATTTGAAATGACGTGATTAAATGATTTTTTTAAAGACCACACCTCCCTGAAGGTTCAAGAAGTTCCACAAAAGAGATCTAGCACCAAAATTTCCAAATTAACACTA
The DNA here is from genome assembly GCA_032353885.1 of Nothura maculosa. Classification (NCBI taxonomy): domain Eukaryota; kingdom Metazoa; phylum Chordata; class Aves; order Tinamiformes; family Tinamidae; genus Nothura; species Nothura maculosa. The sequence continues at coordinate 482,390 of JAUBOD010001033.1, read as the reverse complement.
AAAACAAAACAAAACAAAAATAAAACTGAGAGTAAAAAGGAATATTGTCTGAGGACATTTAGTAGCTGAGAACATAGATTGCAGTTGTAATATGATTAGAAGTTGGTGAGGAGTCAAGTAGATCCTGAGGAACTAACAAGGCATACTAAGCTTAGATATTGCACTTCCTTGTGGATTTTCCTGCTTATTTGCAAAGAGGTGCTTCAGTAAGGATTTGCTGTTGTATGGTCGTAACCTGAAAAGTTTTTGTCATTTTTTTCTTTATACTGTTACTGTGTTAGAAGTTTATATTAAATGCTTCTTTATGCACTCTTATTTTATAATAATGTATGATATGAAATATTAGAAAAAGAAGCATAGTTATGTAGCATAATGAAGAAGATGTGATTTTTTAAGTAAGCAATCTTGTTCAAAACTACTCCATATTTCTGCAAATATCTTGAACATATGCACCAAAAAGTTGATAGCAATGAATGCGTATTTATGTATGAGTGTGTAGGTGTTCAGGAGAAGGAAGAAAAAGTAGGTGTTAGGCATGACAGTAATGTGGGGAAAAGCGACAGTGAGGGAAAGAGAAATCTAATGCAGAAATATATCTCATGTGCACTTAATTCTTGATATTTATATAACCAGTTATATGAGGAACCTGGTTTTATCAGGTAGTTATGCATCTACGCCTTAACTCAGAGCAAAATACATTGTGAATGTATTACAATTCATTAGCTACTTTTACGTCGATACCTCTTGATGCTTAGACTGATATAAAAGTGAGGCAGCTTATGCCTATTATGCTCATTTATTTGTAAAACCACACTTTCTCAAAGAAAACTGTTCTGAGTACTGTCTTAAATGCTTGTTCTAGTACACTGATACCAGAGTAGGCTACTTTAATTAAAAGTGACAAATATGACTTCTTTTTGTTACAGCTTGAAAGTACTTAGGTGTTTGTCATGAATATTTCACAATATAAAGTGTGACTTTTACTGGAGAGAATTCATGACTACTGACAAAGTGACAGATTTGTATCTTTCGGGAAAAGAGGATATTTGTCATGTACCTGACACCTCATCCTTACAAGTTACATTCCAATCAAATGCTGACAATTGTTAAAATGAATATGTTTAGATATGTTAAAAATAATTAAATATATATAAAATTATATTATACATAAAACTTGGAATGTAAGAAGGAAATGATGAATTATGTTTAGCTTTGGTGAAAATCTTCCTTAATATTAATCTTTAACAATTAATTAATTCAATTGCTGAGTGATTAAAAGGGCAGTAGATTAAAAGAGCAGTCATCAATTTTTTCTTGATAAAGACTTGTTCTCTGTTGGTGTTCCTGTAGCTTTATTACCTCAGACATTACAAAAACAGACATTACAAGCTCCCAGGAAACTGAACAAATGCAAAAATATGATCTGTCATGGTTGTGAAATGCAGATTTTTGTACATATTTTATGCTTTGGTAATTCCTCCAATTGACCACAACTGATTTTTTTCAATATAGTGTGTTATGGGTTTGCATACCAAAGATCTAGAGGTGACTGGTTAGCGAGAGTGAGGCAAAAGCTCATTGTCCTAAGACAAACTTGGCAGAAGGCTGTTTGAATTTCCTGCTTCTGCGAAATTCTGAGTTACAAAAAAAACCACGTGAAATCCTACTGATTGTTACTGATCCTATCTTGTTGAGAATAATGATAGATTCTCCACAAAAGTTTAAAATGGAAGAGCTGTAACTAGGGCGTACACAAGGGTGGGAATTATTTCAATTTTACAAAAGAACCAAATTGCCTTCATTAAAATAAAAATAATAAAAAAAATCAGTTTATGTGGTGCATGTCAGTTTGCAGTTGTCTAGGACCTCAGATTCAGGACCTGTGCATCTTCCTAAAATACATCAAATGATTGAACAGCCACTCAATAAAAAAAAAAAGGATGTTAGACTTTAAATGTATTTTAATATTTTTCAGTTGTTTTTAGTTTCTGTTAGAAGCTTGAGTGAAGACAAGTGTATTGTGTTTGAGGCAGAAACCGATGAAATGTAGACCTATATCACTTATCGATGAACCTCCTTTTCAAGCCATTTGTAGAGCTCCTTATTATCTGCTTGTATCTGAGAAGTGGAAGTTCTCGTCATGGTTGCTCTGCTTAATGTATTACCTTGGATTTCTTGACCAGAGGGTTTTGTTGATTAAAATGAGGACTTTGATGAAGTATTCTGTAAGCAATCAGTGTAGAGATCTAGTGTATTCTTTGTTTCTTATATTTCCGAGTAGGATCCTTGCTGTCTGATGCAAGTGCTGTGTGGTGCTGAGAGCTGATGGCTTCTTGCCCAGGTGTGTTGCACTGCTGAAGCCAGGAGGCATGAAGGGATATATTATATGAGGTCAGTTTATAACCTGCTAGGATGAAATGCACTCTCCGAGCCAGCTGTAGATGACAGAGCATGTTATTTACATAAAATATAAACTACTGTAGTTTAACATCCTAAATTCAGGTGCAGTCCTAAATTGTAATCTTTAGCAGCCATTTCATGGGCGTGAATTTTTAAACAACAGAGATGACGCTATAGAGAAAACTCCTCAAAATATTTTCCTTTGCCAAATCCAAGCATCTCATTCTTGTCCTGATGCCAGCCTAGCATTATACATCCAGCCAAAATATTTAAGACTGGTGGAGTTTATTATGGCCCTTCTCCGGCTGTTTATTTGGGCTGCTTTAGCAAGGTGGAAGCAGAGTACATGTAACTTGGAAGTTTAAAGTGGTTATTTGTTGGGTAACACACACAAGGAGTGGATAAGTTTTATTGAGCTTTTAGGCTGAGCACTAGTGAACCATCTACCCCACTTAGGCAACCACAGGGCGGTTGTGGGCCAGGAAGCTGCTGCTCAGCAGTAGCTGCAAGTGCCGGTGGTGCTAATAGTCCAGCCATTCCCAGACAGACCCACCTGTAGCACCATATATCTTTCTATGTGAGTATTTACCTTCTTGAGTAACACAGTCCCTGCGAGAAGAAGTCCACAGCATAGGGAAAGGGTTGGGAGCACTGGGCGCTGCCTTCCATAGGCATTGCTGGCGCTGTCGGTGGCTGACACTTAAGTGGGCACCTTCTCACACATACAGAGCTGACCTCACAGCTCTCTGGAGATGTGGAGCCGAATGAAGGTGAGAATGGTGGTTTGGGGACTCTGATGATGGTTTCATTTGCAAATTTTTTTTTTTTTTTTAAATTTTTAATGCGGAAGGCATTTGTATTGATTTCCTTCATTATTCTGCTGCTATCATCAGCTGGGATACAAGTGTATCCCAGCAATATAGGGCATTATTGTTCATGGTTTCTCACTAACTACTCACAGCAAAAGGCCACTAAGTGGATCATTCCTGTTGACTGCATCCATGTTGTACTTTATCGAAGTGAAAGGTAAACAGGAGTACATCAGAAAGGGAAAATTTGAATCTAGTTGGTTATTGGCCAGGTCTAGCTTTCTCAAAATCCATTTCTTAAGTATCCCCATTACAGAGGGAAGGAAAATTAAACTCAAGACAGACTAGGTTTTTGTTTTTGCCAGAGGAGTAGTTTTCTCCTTTGCACCAGGTAGGAAAAAACTCAGTGTGTCCTTTAACGTAAGGGAAATTGCCACCATCTTATCCACTGCTTGCTTCTGTAATATTGTTAATTGGGCTTGAGTCATGGAGTGAGAATGGAGTATTGATTGAGGGTAGAAGTGGAGAGCTGTGCAGCCTGATGGGCTTGTTTTAGATTGTGTACGTGTTTGTATTGATTCTTCATAGGGCCTAACAGAGAAAGAGCTAGCCTGCAGTGTCACTCCTGGGACCTATCTGGAAAAAGTCAGTGTCACAAAGACATTAACATTGACAAAATAGTCTCATGTATTGGGTGAAGTTGGACTGTTTTACAGATTCTGACCTTGAATACTTTTCAAGATTTTGGAATGTGGAATTTATTCTCATTAGTAAATAGAATTTCAGTAGTAAATCTATGCATTTTTATCTGTTTATCTAAGAAAATTATAGCAGGCTTTTAAAGGTAATAAAATGAAACCATGAAATAGCATATTGGCACTTGGGGAAACTTGTTCACTTTGTTATAAGCATATTAAAATAAGCTGGTATCTGTTCTTTATTTTTTCTGACATAAATACAAGAGAAGAAATTGTCATGGTGCTACAATTCCAATACTTTTTGATAATTTTAAGCTCCACTTTCTCAACGATGATTTATATTGTAGTTCACTAGTCATACAAAAATCAATTTTCAATAACAGATTGTGCATTTCTAATTCAAAGTCATTATACTGTAGCACTGATTAATTTATATTACCAGTGAGCATAAAGTGACCATAGTAGTTAAATGTACTGAGCTTACTTCAAAAGTTACAATTTTGGCCCAGGACAGTATCCCAGAGTCAAATGAAAAGACAAAAATTTTGTCAGGATAGGTAGGATTTTTTGCTACCCAGAGAATACCTAGAAGAAACACAACTATTAATTAAGAACAAAGTAAGTTGCAAAAACTAAAAAAAAGATGAAGAGTGACAAAGATACTATTTAACTAGTGTGATAACTAAAGAGTCCTGTTCATTTTTATTTAACTTGAAAGCTAAACATGCCAAATGTAGGTCTAAGACAGTCAGTTTCTATCAGATCGTAATAAGATGTTCTGCTAGAATCTGTGTCTAGTAATGCATTTGCTCAAATTATTAGCATGGTTGTGGACAGTATTTGCATCTGTCTGTCTATCTATTTATCTATCCATCCAAAATAACAGTTATTCTTAATATTTACCCTTTGAGTTCTACCACTGTTACTGTATTAGATGGATGTTTGACCTTAGACAATGCTGCAGAAGTACCAATAATAATATGAGTTTATTCTGCTTCAGTTTAAAACAATACTTTCTACTTTCTCAAATGAAAAATACAGTATCAAATTACAGAATTTCCATGGCTTGTGCTTTACAGAAGGTCACAGATGAAATGAAGTTCTTCTGGAATTTGAAACTTTCAAAAGGTGAATGTTAAGGACAGATGCCTTGAACATTGAACATCCATTTGCCTGGCTTTGTTTATACATAAGATAATCTTTTTCACTTCCTTTCAAAATTGACCTTTTTTTTCACAATTGCAGCACCTATGAATAGAAACTCTTGACATTTTGGATCATTCTCTACCCTTGTTCTTTATATAGAATCATTGATTTCAATTGTGTGTATTGAATTAGACCAGGATAGATGGCTTTTCGTTTCTAAAACGGTGCTGACAATATTAACCTTTGTATTGCTATAAAGGCTTCTGAATCTTATTTCATTATAAAAAGCTTTAAATAACATTTTAGGATTAAATAATATGGTTTCTAGGTCCATAAATTGAGATATTGTGAATGTATGAAGACAAGTAGAATGAATTTTGAACATATTTCTCTTAAATTTCACCTTTATAACAATTGAGTAAAATGCTGATTTTTTTCTGCAGTGAACATATGGAGTATTTCAAAACACAGAAATGTGATAGTCATCCTCTGTAGACTCAAAAGGAGATCTTTACATTGATCTCCCCCTGAAATTTTCCTGTGGTATTCAACTGGAGAGAATAAGAAACCTTCCTGTGGTATTCAACTGGAGAGAATAAGTTTGTCCATGTACTTTCGTCTGTCACAATGTGTGTCCTCCAAAATATGTGTTGTTGATGTCTGTTACAGACTGGCTTTAGGATGAACTACGCTACAAAGCCTTCCTTGCATTTGGTGATACCTCTGAAATTCTTTCAACATAGAATATGAGTTAAAGCAAGAATATGAGGATGAAGAAAAAGAAGGATGTGAAAATAGTTATTTGATGAAGGCTTAGATTTTGAAGAGATAATTCTCCCCATACAGACTCATTTTTCTATAGCTCATTAGCTCTGCTTGTGTTGTTTATCACAGGGTAAAGCAATACCCAAGCTATCTGAGTTTATCATAGTTGAAAATACCATCATTAGATTCCTCTAACATGTGTGAAAGATAAATCCTTATGATGGACAAATGCCATGTTAATAAATACAAAATCAGTAAAGAGATCAATCTTTTATTGCACATACAATTTCTTATAACAAAGCTATTAAGTTGTTTTTCTGTATGCTGAAAGTGCCACGCAACTGCTACAAGCATTTAAGTGAATACGTAAGTCAAAATAGCAAAAATCCAGATTTAAAACACAGAAATCAGCTTTTTTTTTTGTGTGTGTGTGTGTGTGTCAAACTTGAATCTCCAGGTTGTGCAAAATGCAAAGTGCGTTGAATGCAATAATTCTTCTGAATGGTGAAAACTAACCTGATTTTTAAAAGAATTTTGAAACAAAACATAATATGCCCCTTGTAGTTTTCTTTTTTTCTGTTTTTGTTCTGTGAAAGGTGACAAGGTACAGTTAACACCTCAGAAAAAAATGTATGTGGTTCTAGATGAAGTGATATTTATCTTTAGTAAAGTAAGGTTCTGATATTAATCTGCTAGATAACACTCATATTCCTTCTGAATAGTAGTTTAAAGTACCATTCTTTATTTTAAAAGCTTCAAGTAGCACATAATATGCTCAAGAACTCTTTTGCAGTAGAAATGACTCTCAAAAGCTTTTTTTTTGCAGGAACAAACTGAACTGTGCATACCTCAAGAGAATAATCCAGCAGTTTAAAGCAAGCATGTATAGAATATCCTAAGCCAGGTATTCAGCAAATGAGGACATCTACGAGAAGATGTCTGTATATTTACTTTTACAAGTTTATTAGGTTTATGTTCTTAAGTTTATTGGTTCTTTGTTTGATTTTTTACATTAACGTGAATACTTAGCACCTGTGAAATTCTATTGGATAGATTTTCTTTAAATGGATTCATTGCTTGTTACAAGAAAAATAGATCAATGAGATTTTGATTCCAATTCAGTTGGTGTTACTATTTTGAAGAAGTCTAATAGCAAGTGTGTTGTTAGGTAAAGAGAAGTCTTCATTAATTGAGCCTACTATTCCAGTTTCCTGTGATTGAAACGCTTTGGAAAGGAGGTAGGCAATTCGGAAGGATGTGGGAAAAGATCCTGTAAAAGAAAAGTCTCATGCAGGTAGATTTTTATTCTCTAATTACTCCCCAATTCGTTGCTATATTTACAATCTGAGAAACCAAGAAATGTGATTACTGCCATTACTTTAGTCCCATCATAGTCAAATTGATATGAATTCTTAATAAAATGTGCTTTTATGTTAGTGAAGGGGGATGTGTTTGTGAAATATGTTACATGTCTTTCATGTAAGAAGGTGGGATGAGAAGGTGTCATTTCACACAGAAAAGTAAGACAAATGAGAGCTGTGGTAGTTAGTCAATGAATTCACAACTTTTATGGTTCATTATATTTTCTAATCTTTCGCTCCAGGCTTAGGCTTGATGTGCTTAGTGTTGTCAAGAGAATATGGACTGACACTCGACCCACCTACCATCTGCTGCAAGTATCTGTGCTTGCAGCACATAGCAGAGCTTGTCTTGAGCAGGGACCATAAAAAAAAATGGCCAAACAAAGCAAAAACCCTAGCACTTTGGCGTTTATCTCTTAAAAAAGTGTAATAAAGCTGTTTTCTCCACTGCAGAAGGAAAATAATTTAGCTCAATGCACAGCTAAGCATTTATATTTATTTCAGTTTGTTATAATTTCTTGAATACTTGCCTATGCCTTGGGATATAAACATAAATTGTTTAGTTTAAGCAAAGACTTATCAAGAAATTCACATGAGATTGCATGTGATAGGAATTAAATCTCTTGTTAAAGGGCAACTATAAATATTAATTCCATTTTATTTTTAAGTGAGCTCTGCCTGCAGTAAGAATTTTCTTAAAAGAGAAATAAGCCTTGTAGAACTTTACAAATATGAGTGTATATGTGTGCAGATACAGGGGCAATGATTATGAAATTATGATTTGGAAAGTTCCAAAAAAAAAGCTGTGATACTGCCTCTGACTGAATGAAAAACATTGTTTACTCAGCTTATTTAGTAAGAGAAAAAACTCAGGGCAAATCCTGGAGTGTTTGCTCAATTTTTACTGAGGCGAAACTTTTGTTTCAGTCAGTAGTGGGTGGAACATGTTAGAAAGGAAATGAATATCTCTTCAATTAGGTCTAAAGTGTTTCTCATTACCTAGAGAGAAGACACTGGAAAGTAAATAAATGAAAATGTGGGAATCAATAAGTTAGGGCAATTAGAGCTTGCTGAGAAGTATCAGCACAGGGTCTCATTCAGGCACACTCCCGTTTAAATTTCAGTCTTGTTTATTAGCACTTATTAGGCTCCCTGACATTTCTGATTATAAAAATTGATTTTGAAATGCTTACACTTTATTGTATTTTTTATATGTGGGCTAAATTATTCAATCTGGAATCAATCCATATATTGAATTTAGTTTTCAGCAGCTTCAGTCAGATTGTTCAGCCATTTCAAACAGTAATGTGGAAGAAAAAAAGCAAGTTCAGCCATATTAGAAGCAGTATATATTACTAGAAGAAACTGTCATACACTTTGCGTCTGAGGGTGATCATTTGAAAACCTTTGGCAATTTCATATTTTCAGGTAAGGCTGGCTTATGGAAAGAGATAGACAGTATTTGTGACAGATGCAGAGAAGTTATGGGTAGGCAACCTGAAATTAGAGAATAGCATTGGAAATTGGAAAGGCTGATCAAACAGAACAAAAAAAATATGAGCATGGAAGCCCTACCATGGAAGGATGATGAGCAGAAGGAAATTAGGGAAAAGGGAGAGATTGGGCAACTTTCCCTAATGGGGGAGATTGGGGCTGTTGGGCAGGATGCCTGGGATTCTTCAGGAATGGGACCGGTAGACAAGAATGGTGATGGATAGAAGTTGAATGGCACAAAAAGAAGAAAGTCAGTGGGATGGGCACAAGTTGACTGAAAATTTTATTCTAAAATGTCTGCACATTACACAGAATTGTAAACTTGCACAAAAGGATTTTAATTCTCAGTTATTTCCTAGCTTTTGGTGTTTTTTGGGGTTTTTTGATGCATGACAGAAATACAAAATACAGAATTATGTCACAATTCATGCCCTACTTCATGCATTAGTGCGATCAATTATGCTGGATCCGTGACACATTTTTGAAGAAGTAACAGCTTGAAGAAGTACCTTCACTGATGGCAGTAGTAGTCGGTCATTCTCTGTAGGCACTGTCAATGTAATAAGATATGAAATTCACTTTTCCCATGCATTTTTAAAGGCAAATATAGAATTTTGGAGCTCCAGGATTTCTTTTGCATTTTGAATGTTGCTTTAAGAGTTCCTCTCTCAAATGAAACTGAGGCTTGCTCCATGCTTGAAGGATCCATCTCTTTCCCTATCTTTTTCTTCTTAAGAGTGGAAGAGAATTACTTGTAGCATGAAGATTCTAGACTCTTGCACAGAGATGACTATTACTAAGGAAGCAGATATCAAAAAGGAAAAAAAAGGCAAAAAATTATAAATAAGTGCTATTATTATGCACTGTTACTGGGATACATCAGTCTGTCATAGAGTGATAACTGAGTAGATGACAATCCTGTAAATATGGCATTTTATAAAACAAGAAAGGAATTTGAGAACTGTTTAGAACAGTCAAGTAGATAATGTGGCACTCCAAAGAAAGCAAAGAGGGACCTGGGCAGGCTGGAGAGTTGGGCAGAGAGGAACCTCATGAGGTTCAATAAGGACAAGTGCAGGGTCCTG